>JBBMOL010000047.1:0-600000 GCA_037954665.1 Laguncularia racemosa | reverse complement strand
AAAATTGATTTTCAATTCAGTACAACCCATGTAAACACTAGTGTTGGATGAAAAAAATGACCACTAGCTAATTTTTTTCAGCCCTGCCCTCAACACGGCTATGTTGGAGGCCATGCTAAATTAGATAGTGAAAAATAACATGTTCTGAAGTTAGCACAGCCTTGAGGACGACCGTGCTGACGCCCATGTTGAACCCTATTTTCGCAAGAACTATAAATAGACGGTTTGTTTTATTTTAAAAAGACTTCTTTTCTTCTGGCTTTGTTTTGGAAACCCTAGGAGAGCATTATTACGAACTTCAGGAGGAAAATTGTCTGAGCATCATCACAAAACAAATAAGGGATTATTCTTTTTAGCATGAATCAATTCTACTTCTATAAATTTTCTGTTTTTATTGAAAATTCCATGGATGAGTAATTCTTTATATGTTTCATCTTGTGAAGCCCTAACCCATGTGCTAAACCATTGATTGATTAATAAATTATTTATATCTTTGCATCTATTCATGTGTTTCCATTGTTCTTTTGATTGATTTATGCGCGCAAATTGATTGCATGTCTGATTTTTATTAGATTGAAAGAGGTTTTGTCTAGTAAATTAGATTTTCACGAATAGAGAGATTACATGTTTTACTTAGATGTAAGAAAACATTGATTTTCTGCAATTTATTAGAATTTGTGAACTTAACGAGATCTTGCATGATGGTAGTGAGGGAGAGGTTTCCATTATCTTATACATGATTATGAATTGATTAACTCAATGGAGTAATTGATTTTACTTGAGAATTTCTGCAGTGCAAAGTATAGTTTGATTCGTTAATCGATATCTTATTTTGAGAATTTAAGGGTTAGGGTGGAACAAGATGAGGAGTATATTTTGTGATCGAATACATTTTTTAGACAATATCATTCAATTCTAGGGTTACTAGGATTTATTAGTTGTTAATTTAATTCATAATTTCCACATCATAAATTAGACTAGATAGTAGGGAAAGATAATACTAATACTTGTTTTCTAGATCCCAAAGGACGACACCTATTAAATCTATACTATAATTGATAGGTACATTGCCTAATTTGATAGTAGATTTTATTAGTTATAAATTTAAAACTTAAACGATAGGTTAGATTTAAGTGACACTAGTCACAAATGGTACTTTAACTTTTCAATATTGTTTATATTACCTATGTTAAAGCTGTCTATCTCTGTTAGCTTATGTGGATTTGTTGACTAATTATTGACCATGTGAACATCCACATAGTACTTTTAATATCCATGTGGTATTTTTTATTACTATTATTGTGATTATTATCATAATTATTAATATTTAATTATTATTATTATAATTAATTACAAAATATATCAATCCATATAAAAGTCCATAACACACATATAAAGTCCACACACCTAACACTCTATATTTTCTAATGGCTTTTTCAATCAATGCTTAACTATCTTGTAATATATAGCAGAGTAAAATTCATGAAATAACCAATGTAGGACAACTATTGCAAATATGTCCTTCATTTTTTTAAAAAATGACAAGTGTAAAGTTGCCTTTTCATCTCCTTATATTTCCCCCATTCGTTTACGCAAATGCAAAGATAAAATCACATATAGAAAGTACTCCACACCCTCTTTCTCCCCACAATCACTAGACACCACCAAGCACTACTATCTTAGACTGTTTCTAGTACTTAGAATAATTTTTAAATACCAAAAAAGCCTAGGGGGTCTACTTTAGGCTACTACTATTTGATTTTCCTGCTATTTAACTTCAACCACCATCACAAATTCATTATAGGCATGGGACCCTATCAAATATTAGTGGTAATCAACACTAAAGTTGTTGAGGAATCAAATGGTGGTGGCTCAAAGTGGCATCATTAGGTTGTTTTTGGTATTTATAATATTTTTTAAGTACCAAAAGCAGCCTAGGGGGTCTATTTTAAGCCATTGTCATTTGATTCTCCAACCACATTAACATAATTTCCATTATCATTCTCCAACCATGCCTATAATGAAGTTGCGGTGGTAGTTGAAGTTAAAATGGCGGTAGCTCAAAGTAGACTCCTTAGGCTGTTTCTGGTACTTAAAAAATATTCTAAGTAGTAGAAATAACCTTATGACGCCACTTTGAGCTACCATAATTTGATTTTTCGACCATTTCAATTTCAACCACCATCACTGTTTGATAGAGTCCCATGCCTATAATGAAGTTGTGGTGGTGGTGAAGCTAAAATGGTCGAAGAATCAAATGACAGTAGCTTAAAGTGGCATCATTGGACTATTTTTGGTACTTCAAATGTTTTTCAAGTACCAAAAACAGTATAAGGGGTCTACTTTGAGGGCATTTTTTGATAAAATGGTGGTGCTTGGTGGTTGTGGGGGAGAAAGAGGGTGAGAAATACTTTCTATGGTAATAGTCATAATAATAGTAATAAAAAATACCACATAGATATTAAAAGTACCATGTGGATGTCCACATGGACAATAATCCATATGTCAAGCTGTAATTAGTCAATAAATTCACGTAAGTGAACGGGATGTTAGAGTAGGTAGTATAAACAATATCGAAAAGTTTAATTGGATAGGATAGTAATATACTATTTATTCGAGTACATATACTATTTTGATATGAAATAAAGAAACAATAGCTGTTTGAAGATTAATAATGTTAAGTAAAATGGACTATAGTTAAATAATTGTATTCATAAATACATTCTATAAACAAATTGACAATGAAATTTGTACACACACACACACACACACATAATAGGTGACAAGGACCTACATTTTTTAGCAGTAAGATTTTATTACCATTAGACCCTAGTAAGTGGATTAAGTGATTCTATCAATATACTTAGTTTGCTCAAAATGTAATTTGTTTATACTTGTTTGTGAATTTATGTTTAGTAGAGTGTGAATGTATCCTTTTACTAGAAATTTGGGATTTTTTATAATATGTAAACTACTTGGAATATTCTTAAAAGTATGATGACCTTACAGAATTTCACTCAAGTGAACTCCTATACCTAAGTTGTTACAATGATAAATTATTTTGTGGATACCAAGTTAGCAAGATTGTATTTAACTTATGATATACGATTCAATCCTAGTTTGTTTAATATGCTTTTTGATGCATTCATGGCATGGTATGAAAAAGGGCTTACGGGTGATGTTTTATTTAGAAATGGAGATTTTGTTGAATAAAGTACTTGGTTATAAAGGCTTGATTTTTGAGTATATAGAGTTACATTGCTTGATTAATGTGAAAATTCTACTTTTGACCGCTCGTTGTTAACTAGGTTGTGATTTTTTTTTTTTTTTTTAGGATTCTACTCCCAAGTGTCTTTTCCACTTAGATCAACAACGAGTTAAAGAGTTATGTGTTTTATCCTTAAGTTTGAACAAAGCATAGAGAAGGCACATCACATCCAGAGAACTTTTGAGAGCATACTAGAAGGAGTCAACATCCATTGTTTAAGAGTCGATTATGTTGTGTTTGCATATAAGAAAATGGTTCATATAAATGTTAAAGAAAAATGTAGTCATGTCTTTGAAGTACACATCTTTTACTATAAATATTATCTTCGTTTGAGTGTGATTAGGTTTTGTCTCAAGGATGTTGCACTTTGGATTGCTCCAAGATGTGACAAAAGGTTAAGATTACTAATAGGTTTTAGTAGCAAATTATGATGGGAGGAGAAGCTTGTAGCCCATAGTTGGTGGTGGATGGTTAATTGTTATTAAATATATTAATGAAAATAGGACAAGCATTTGCTTCTTTCTAAAATGGAAATTATTTCTCTATTTTTCATTGCTACTAACTACCATTATGAGTACTTGGTTGTTATTGTTACTTTCCACTATCACTTATAGGTAAAAGCCATTAGTATATGTAACCTCTAGAGATTAATAAGATAATATATTACAACCGTAATATTTAGATTGTAACAAATATGAATAAAAGTTTGGAAATAGATTTTTTCAGCAAAACAAACATAGTGCAACAAAGGGAAGAATGCATTTTTACTAAGAAAAGGAATAAGTTTTCACACTCAAATTTGTTCATTATTATTATTATTATTATTATTATTATTATTATTATTATTATTTAATATAAAACTAGCTTAGGTTTGTAGAGCTCTAACTTACTATTTTTTTTTTTAATTTTACGTATTATAATTTGAAAATTTTTATTTTTATTTTTTATCATAAATATAGGAATAAAAATACAATTTGTAAAAGGAAAAACCAAATGTAAAAATAGTCTTCTTATGATTTATTTAGTGATTAAAATTGAAAAAGATATTTACTTCTATATTTATGATGTATATATGTTACTTGTTGCAAATTTCCACTCTTCTTACGAAGGTTAGTTAGTGATCACAAAAGTATAATTTATAATAATATTTATAGTATATATGCCTATAATATACCTATATGTACGTATGAGGTATTAATCATTAATGTATGTTGTACTTTTTTCTATGACTATGTATATTATATATTATAAATTGTATATTATATATTATACATAAGATATTCCTTTTCTTGGCATAATACGAAATACTTAGTGTTTTATTGTAGCGACGTTATAAGGGACTTAGTAGAATTGCTCGAAAGTCACCATATTATGTGTACACCCACAATATAAAAATTGTCTTGCAAGTTAGAAGTTGTAAAACTTTAATTAAGTAACCTTTCCTTACCATAACTAATAATATATATTGGTATTAGTCTATTCTACTACCTTAAACCTATAGATAAGTGTACCTATTGATTATATAGTATAGTGGATATTAATATCGAGTGTCGATCTCACATGAACTTTGAGTACTAGTAATTACTTTTTCTCTTATTATCTAATATTAAAAATCAAGTGAAGTAAGTGAAATAAAAGAACAAGTATTTAAAAGAAAACAACAGTCATTAAAAGTATACTTGGATATTGAATCCCTTAAAACTACTAATATAATTAACTAATCATTATTGAATTCTTAGATCGTAGGAATTCCTAATTTGAGCTAGTAGCTCTCTTGAGTCTACAAATTCCAAATTTCAAGTTAATGATTAGAATCTCTTCCTAATTAAAACCCTTAAAATTGCATTATATTCAATCTGTGAACTCTACTATTAGGTTTGATTATAATCCAGAAGATTTACGTCATCCCATCTTTAGGATTGCGTGCAACTCCTTTCAGTTATGTTAGATCTATTCTAATATATATTCTCTTGATTTCTATATAAGAATTCAAACTTCAAACTAATACTTCGACAATATTAATTTGAAAACAATCAAGAACACATAATTAGATAACAAGAATAACAATAATTTCATTGAATAATAAACCAGAAAATTACATTTTCATTCTAGAGTTCATCTTACCTAAGTACAAAAGAAAATTTAAGCTATTAATATATTGAATTTAAAAGCCATAATATAAAAAGAGTGCACAAAGAAGAGTATAAAATAAACAATAATACTAAAATCTATCACTATGCTATTATTACTCTAAAACTCTCTCCCCTTTAGCTAGAAGTTCATACTCCTTATATAGCCATCAGTTGTTGCCCAGCTAGGAAAGTTTTAGTTTCTTAGAGAAAAACTCTTCATAAATTAGGAAATATTACTTCAATAGGCAGTAACAACCTCTCCAGATTTTAGGAAACTTAGCTACTTTTGAAAGGAAATCAAATCTTCAAGATGAATTATGCTTTTGGGAAGTAAAATAGAGCTTGGAAATCAAAATTGGAAAGTTGAATTTTGGCTTGGCACAATCATAGCATGGTTGTGCCATTGCCCATGTACCATTTTACTTTAAAGATATCCGTAAATTATCTTTATCCCACCCTTTAACACGGGTGTGTTCTTGCACGTGTACTTCTACACAATTGCCTGCACAGTTACTTCAAAATGCTCTATCTTGTTTTGTTTTACATAGCTTTAAACACGACTATGCTTTTCACCATGTCATGTTTCCTAATTTTGTAAAAGTGATATTTTATTTCAAATTTCACGTAATTCTTTTATTAAATTATAAATTATATATCAAAGCTTTGAAATCAAAATAAAGAATGATTAAGTGCAATATCTATCTAAAATATAAGAGAATTAAACAAAAGACTATTATAAATATTGCAGTTAATAAGTACTTTATAACATTTATCACATATAATTAATTACTATGAAAATAACTATGGAAACCAATATATTATAGTTCACTAGAATCGTAGACAATCGATATCCCCTACCAGATGGTAAAAGTAAGTAATTTTAACATTTAAGAACATTGGTTTGAGAAAGTTTGGAAAGTGATAAAATTCTAGGTTTACAAATTCTTATTCGCTCATCTAGACTTTTAACTATTTTCTAATTCTACTTTTATCCTTTAAGTTAAAGTCTAGATCATTCGTCGCATTGATCCTAACCTATTTGCAACTTTAGAGCACTTTGCAAGACAGGGGGTGTGTGGATAGGGTGAGCAAAATCATGGCTTAGTGAATTTGTCCATCACCATTACATTCAAGTAAGTTATCAAATATTAATTAACTTAACATGAAATCTATCTACACGCGAAATGAATGCATGCATAATGAATGCAAACAACACATTCATGGGAATCTAAAATCTTGAAAGGTATAGATTTGTACTATCTATACTTTGATTGATCTCCATACTTACTTGCATGAAGCACCTCACCTTGCTTGGGAGGTTATTTGGGGGTACCGTCCCCTAAACAAACTTGATGCTTACCTGCCGTTGAGAACAATATGCCCTAGGTGAATTCTACACTAGAGCTTCACCATCAATCAATTACTTAATAATGCCTTGGCTAAATCGGTTGATCTCGTAATCAATCTATCGAAAATGCCTCATAAGCCTTAATTAAGAGATATTTTAACCACTTTGCCCCTAGAGAAATCAGTTTTGATAAAATTACCATTGGAGACATTAAGGTTTGTGAGCAATAGCTTCTAAAAGTACATATTGGGTTTTTTTATTAGATAAAATCTTTATAAAAACATTTAAAAAAAATTTAAAATGTTTCAAAAATATCTAATAAAGGTTAAACACTCTACATTCCACCCTATGTGCTTGTTGGGTCATAGACATGTGATGAGTATATCCAGTTATTTTTGCTAAGAATTTAAGTTTACTGACTAATAATGTGGTCACACAAATGATAGCATACAAGGCAATTAGCCATTTTAGATAATCAATAACAATTAGCAGAATATCATGTAATTAGCAAGTAGCAAGCACATAGTAGATCATTTGAACTTCCTCACCTAGGCTTGACTTAAGGATCATAATAATCTTTTAGTAGGAACGGAGAGTCATCTAATATAAATATTTGAACATAAAATGATATTTGCATAAGAAGAGCTATCACTAAAATATGCTACTTTAATATCCCAATCCTAACCCCAAGTCTTAAGATAGCTTTTTAAGGTCTCTTTTAATATTCATGTCTTAATAGTTTTGGTCCACATGTCCTTAGTTTAGAGTCTCAAGTCCAACAATATGGTTCATTGTTTAGCTCCTTGTCATGGTAAGCCCTATTATCATATAAATATAAATACATATCCAGGAATAGGTCCAAAATCATTAACACAATCAAAATCCAATCATAAGGCTTCATTGGTAAAAAATCATAAATAAGTCTAAAGTGTTCAAGAAATGAATTGGGTCTTTTAAAAAGAGTTTTAAATGTCTTTTTAAGATATAGTTTTAAAGAATTTCTCATAAGATAGAAGTACTCCTTAAGTCTTTTAGTTCTTTTTAATAACATGTTTGGTTACTTTCTTACTCTAAAACAAGATCAAAGCAACCCAAAAGCTATTTTAACATAGATAACTATAAGTGATAAGGAATGATCTTATGGTTTTTGGAAAAGAGTTTCTAGGCTCAAAAAGAGGTTCAACCTTACAAAACTTAGCAAAGATATAAGTCTTAGTACACTAATAAAAAATTATGATAAGAATGGCTATGGATAGTGATAAAAGCTACCATTGATGAAGCACATGGAATAAAACTAATGGAAATGCCCTATTTGATGAAAGTTAGATAAGTTTAGTGTTTGATCTTCTAGAAATCTAGCAAAACTCATAGGAAGTTAGTTCCTTACCTTTTGAATGGAGGTTTTTCCTTTGGATAGATGATGGTCTTGATATGTAAACTAGTGGTCCCTTCAACTAGACTAGAAAATGATAGTTAATTGCCGGTTGTTAGGAAGTGAAATGGTTGATGGAACCTACAACTTTCTTGGTTGGAAATCCTTTGGAAACCTATGATAAATATCCCATAACATAAGAAATAGCTAGAGTTAGTAACTCCTTTTAGATATTTGCTAGAAGTCTTATCAAACTTTTAAGAAGTTTCTTACTTTAGTTCTTGGAAGAAGTGGTACTTAAGCTATTTATTGGTTTAGGGAAGAGTGTGGGGCTAAAAGGTTTATTTGATTTTCTTAATTAAGTGGAATTTTAGTGGAATTTAGGTATGGAAAGTGAAAAGGAATGGAGTTAGCTGGCGGTGAGAATGAGGGTGTGGAAGGTTACCTATTGCCATTACTTCTACCCTTTTTTTATAGTAAATTTTCCTTTATTGTTTTGTGTATAATTGCACCCTATTTTCCACACCTACGAGGAGGTAACAACTGGCTGATTTTAAAGTGTAATAATGACTTAGATTAGGTTAAGTTAGGTTAGGCAAATGATGATTTAGGATAAGATGGAATGATGTAGGGTAATTATGCTTAAATGGATAAAATCACGTGGTTATTTCCCTTTCCCTTGAACCGGTCATGAAGTGTCCTTATCCAAGTCATTTTCTATGTTTGGATAAGATAAGTTAGGATAAATTAGGATAGGTAAGGTAAGATAAGATAAGGTAGAACAAGTTGAGATTAGATGGGTGAAAGTGAAGTTAATGTACACAGGGAATGAATTGATTTTAGATTGTTTGTTTTATGTCATTTTCAAGTCCCTTTTTTAGGTTAAACATGATAAGATTAGGATAGGATAGGATGACATGTGATGGGGATAAGATAAGATAAGATAGGATAGGATGAGAAGTGTACTTGTGACAGTGAGAAGTGAATGTACATGTGGAATTGGTTGCTTCTTATGCCATTTTCTCATTGATTATTCTTGTGGAAAGTGTGTATAAGAAGATAAATCAAGATAAGGCACAATGAAGGATCATTTTCCAAAAGATAGAATAGGATAAGGTGGAAGAAAAATCAAAGATTCCATGTAGAATGGGTTTGTAGTTGGTGTATAGCTTTAGAGTATGGAACCAGTTACTTTTAGATGTAACTCTCTAGGATTTTTTGTGTAATTTAGTAATTAAGGATAGGATAATGATTTATGAGAAAAACTAGTTATAATTAGTTAAGGTTAGGATGTGGTTTCAAACTTGATTAATTAGATTTTTCTACATTGAAGTTTAAGAACTACTGATTTTAAGTACATTAGGCACTTGATTTGTTATTGATTTGGACTTTCTCTAACTAATCTAAGTATTATAATATTAACCTTTGAAGTGAAGTTACGTAAGAAGAATCACCTTCTTACAGCCTCTCTGTACCGCTATGTAATGTTAATGGCCTTCAAAATGCAAGTTACGACATGTGTGTTTACTTTATTGTATTAGCTAGATATTTTTATTACTTAGTTATTTGGGTGGCCACAATAATTACTCGCAGACAATCATCAACCTAGTATACTACTTTACCACGTAGTGATAAATGTCTAATTATACTTATTATTAGTTATTTTTTATATTGTCCAAGTTGATTTTATGAGTGTTTTTATTAAATTTGGTATTTATTTAGCTTATATTTTGATCTTAGGCTCTTGAACGATAGTTCAGATTGGAAAGAATAATTTTCAACAAGTTTTGCATGATTTGGAGCTAAAATGAAGAAGTTACGCATTTTTGAAGTTCAATATGGTCACCAACATGTTCGTGTTGGTGTCGTGTGTCCTTCGAAGCCATTTCCCTTGAAGTACATGACCATGTTAAGGAGTCATGTAGATTAACACAGGCAATCGACATGCTTGTGTTGGATCTATGTTGAGCAATGATTCAATATTTGTTGAAAAGTTAATGATAGAAAGTTACATGACCATGTATACAATCATGTTGACAACAATGAATTGGGAAAGTCACATGATATGAAAGGGATTGAAGGCCAATTTGAGGGGAACTGATGTGCCTGAAAAGGGGGTTAAACACATGTAATTGGATAAATTACAATCCTCAAATGACTAGTCTAATTTCGGTTCAAAACTCCAATAATTTGCATGAATCCTATTGAAGAGCAAGTCGATTCCAAATGCTATAACTTACAAATTAATAATCCAAAATGATTAAATTCTTCAAAACAACATTAAACAAACTTGAATGCCACGTGAATTAAAAAAAAAACAACAAGAACCAATCCGAGATACCCTTTCCTAACAAAGTGATCCACGGTTCAAATGAAGCAAAATTGATGGTTAGAACTAATGTCAAAACCAATCAATCTTATAACATGATAAAATGATTACAAATGAAATCAAAATTTGACCGAGAACAATCCTAATCAACCCTAGATATAACTCACTAGTGATGAAAAGGAAACACAACAAAAAGGAATTGATATTACTTATGATTTCTCTTTATTGTAACTCACCACAATTCCAATTCTTGGTATTGAAATTGATAAGAGCAATTTGGATTTAGGAAAACCCTAACCCTCACACATGAAGTGTTTTATGAAAATTTAGCTAACGCCCTCAAAACCCTATTTAAGCAAGTATTTATACTTGCTCCCTTTAGGGTTAAAAAGTTCACAAAATTACAACTACGCCACTTTTAGGGTGGCTGGTCCTAAAAGACAATTAAAAGCAAATGAAAGTGTCTCAAAATAAAGATTACAACATAAATAGTCTAAAGAAACAATTACAAATACAAAAATAATAAGAATCCTCAAAGTGCCAATGCATCGAGGCGATGTCGATCACAGCGGGTCATTATGTCCCTTTACGATCAACAAATGAAAGTCATTTGGCATCCCGTGGAGAAATATTATTGTACTTGTAAGATTATTGCTAAAATATTTATTAGATAAAAGAAATAAAGGTAAAATATGAGTGATTTGGATCATAATCCAAATCGAGTTCCGTAACCATCTAGGTTGCCAAAAAATTCTCATCATTTCCTCAGGCCTCTGAAAGATTTGCCCTCAAATCTAGAGGGTCATTTTTGGAATTGAACTCGGATATCTTTATTGGCCTGTTCTCCTAGTGACTATATGTAATGGAAGTAGTTCTGATCTGCTCTTGGAATTTGTGCACTTTAGATGGAGTCATTGGCAATAGTACTATTTGAGACCCTCCCATACTGAACATATAGGTGTTTCTGAAACCATCATGTAACACCTTCCGATCAAACATCCAGGGCCTACCCAATAGTAAGTGGAACATACACATAGGGATCACGTCACATAGAATCTCATTGTGATACTTTTGCCCAACACTCATAGGCACCTTTACCTTTAGCGTAACATGCATACTGCCCCAATCATCCAACCAATGCAAGTTATAAGGGCTAGGATGTGGACTAATAGATAATTGTAATTTGTCTACTAGTGCAGCATATATAACATTTGTGTAACTACCACTATCAATGATGAGTACACAAAGGTTGCCTCTGATCCTGTAAGAAGTGTAGAATATGTTCTCTCTCTGTATGTCCCTAACATTAGGAGATAAGGTCAGAGTCCTGTATAACACATTAATGGGTAAATACTGTTCACATGTACCTTCCTCATGTGTTTCTGCAGTATGATCATCATAGTACTCCTACAGTGCTACAGATAGATTTGTAGGCTTAGCCTGTTCCTTCTCACCCTCAATATCTTCTCTAGCGCCCTCCGTAATGGTCATAACCCTCTTGTTTGGACATTGTGCTGCCATATGCCTAAATCCTATGCATTTAAAGCATTTGATTTAATGTATCTTTACACTAGTAGATCTTAGAATAGTTTGCCTCACATCTGGTGCTATTACCTCTTTACCCTTCCCAGAGGGTATATTTTCCCTATCAATGCAGGGGGTAGCTCTATCCACTACCCTCACTGTCTTACCTATCGCCTTTATCCCTCTTGATCGACCATCAACTGCCATGGGCCTGGTAGTAGTACTGGGCCTGCTATTTGGAACCCTTAATAAATTGGATCACCTTTGCCTCTCCACTTTCAAGACTAACTGAATAGCCTCATTAAGTATATTGTATCGTTGCAGCTCAACAACACACGCTATCTCATATTTTAGCCTTGAAATGAAGCATGCTAGGGTTTGTTTTGGAGGCTCAATTGACCCACATCTAATCATGAGGGTTTCAAATTCTTGAACATAATCATCAACTGTCTTGCCTCCCTTCCTCAATGTCTGTAGACGCATGAACAGTTCCTGTCTATAGTGCATAGGAATAAATCTTTTTGTTAAAGCTCTCTTCATGTCCCTCCATGTCTGTATCTTAGCCTCCCTATCCCTATGCCTGCTGATAATCAGATTTTTCCACCATAAGGCAGCATATCCTGTAAACTCAATAGCAGCCAGTCTGACTCGGGTGTTATCATCGATCTCATAGCATTCAAAGAGACCCTCAACCTTATCCTTCCAATCCAAATAATCATCAGTTGAACCCTTGCCATCAAAAGACGGCATCTGTAGCTTCACATATTCCAGTTCCCGGGGTGGCCTGAAATCCTTATTAGGGTAAGGATTAGCCCTAAAGTTATCGTCCCTCTCTTCCCTGTAAGGGTGATGATCTCCCTCCATCTTTCTACCCAGATTTCCTTCTCCCACTATCCTTTATCTCTAGAGTTCTATGGAGCTACTCGAGGTGGTGTCTGAGGGTTCACCACTAGTGTTTATGGTAATGTCATCTTATCAATCTTAGTTGCCATATTAGCAACAATAATAGTAAGGTCCTAGAGCTATTCTTCCAAAGTCCTCCTACTTGTAGTATTATGACCCTGACTTCCACCAACCTAGCTATTGGTCTCATTGCCAATTCCCACATTCACACTTTCGTTGGACATGTTGTGATTTGAAGAAGTAATCCCACAATTTACAGCACACTCCTTCAACAACACTAACCTACATGTTTAACAACCACAATAATACAATAGCTCACATCTCAAAAAGCTTTAAGGCATAAGGAAATAATTTAGTACTCAAAGTAAAGTTCAATAAATGAAGTACACACACAACTACTTCCAAGTAGATAGAATTAAATTCAACTACAAGTGTTTAAGTAATTAGTTTAATTACTTTCACACTTTAATGTTTGTTTTTGAATTCAAATTCTACTACTCAAACCTTCCTTTTCTTGCCATGGTTTCACACTATAAATAATTATAATGTGTAGCAGCTCACCACACACACAAATGTACAATTTCACACTGCCACTTCTTCCCTTACTCACAGTGCAAACACTCTCCACCACCACTTACACCACTTGCAATCCCTTTACTTAACACACATACACAATGCCACATTCACACACCCTTCACTCATGGTGCAACACACACACACACTTCCAAATATACAATCTTTCACCACTACAAAACATAATGCAAACCGTAACTTACACATAAAAAGGCAGCAACAATTCAAATTCAAATTACTTCACTAGTTGCAACTTTTCCACAATTGGTAAGAAGCAATTTTCAAATTCAAATGACCACACAACAACTTCTTCAACTTAATGCTTGTTTTGAAAATCAAATAATTTTCAAATATTCCACGCAACTCAAATCTGGAAATGATCAATTGCACTCCCTATTTCTGAAATAAACAAGCAAGGATTACACTTCTCCTTTCTTCACAAATTGACATACTTCCCAATTCCGAAATTTGGTTCAAGAAATGCATTACTTTCTTCCCTTCCCTTCCCTTCACGGTGAATTCAACAACAAAGGAGCTACAACAAGACCTCCACTTCTACTTCAACAAACAACAATTACAACTCTTCAACAATATAATCAAACAACTCAATTCTTCAATACACAATTTCGGATCAAAAGTGAAGAACCCTAATTGTCAATGAAGATCACGAATTCAACAAACACTAAATCCCTTCTCTTAACTTGTGCTTTGATACCAAATTATGATGTGCTTAATGTGAAGTTTGAAAAATTTTGAAAAAATTATATAAACAATTATAGAAAATAAATAGAATAAAAATATTAGTTTATTTTAAATTTGTGATAATAATAGGTTTTAAAAATTGAAACAATTAGAAAGAATGACTTTCGTAAGAAAGATAAGATGATGAACGTAATAAATCAAATTTTATCAAATGTTACCAAATAAATTTAGGAAGCGGCATACTTGAAAATATCCGAATATGGAAATATAAATGGATAAATGAAAATAATTGTAAAATTTAACTTTAGTTCAGGTAAATTAGATTAAAAGAATAAATCATCCAAAACATAATTTTTAAACAATATTAGGTTAAAAATGAAATTAATTTAAATTATAAATCTAGGAAATTCAAATTAAAATTTAGAGTAAAAATTTATGTTTGGAATAATCAAATTAACCCGTACGTAAAATTTTGTATTAAATTGTTAAGGATATAATTTTTAAAAGTATTCCTGTACGGGTGTGAAATGTTAAAATAGGGACATTTTTAAAATAAATTATTATTATAATATATAAATATACATACACAACCAAAAAAAAAAAAGGTCCTATCCATTTCTTTTCTTTCTTTTCTTTTCTTACCTTTTCCCAGACTGGCCCCCCTACCCCTCTCTCTTCCCGTTCCGCTCTCCCTCTTTCTTCCTTTTCTTTTTTTTTTCTTCTTTCCTTTTCTTCTTCTTCTTCCTTCTTCTTCCTTCGGTTGCATTCCTCAGCTTTCTTCTTCCTCTCTTCAGCTTCTCTTCTTCTCCTTCTCCTTCCGCATTGCGTCTTCTCTAACAGCTTCCAGCGGTTGCAACGATGATGGCAACAGTGAACGGCAGCAACGATGCCCACCATAACAGCAGCAATGGTGTCCACGACCGCGACTTGACGTCGTGTTGCCTCGTCTCCTTTCTCGACAATGGCAAGTGATGATGACGATAGCAACTCCGGCAGTAACAGCCCTCGACAGTAGCAACGACAATAGATGGTTGAGTGTGTGAGTGTGCATGAGAGGGAATGATCACCGCAACAACGATGAGCCCGACGACAGCAATGGTAGTTGCACGGACAACCTTCAATAGCAGCAATGGCGGCCCCCAACTGCGATAACCACCCTAGCTGCAACAACAACCTTGGCGATGACAGCAATTGAGATGACTTCAACTTAGCAACTTCGGTGGCAATAGCAACGATGATGGCAACAATTCAGCAGCTGCAACAACAACAACAACAACCACCCAATGACAGTGGCCATGACGGCTACAACAATTGTAGTAGCAATGGCGGTCCCAATGACGACAACAACCATGACCCTCAACAGCAACAGTAATGGCGATGGATGGTGTATGTGAGGGTGTGTTTGTGTGTACGGGAAGAAGTGTGTGTGTGCAGGTGAAGTTTGTCTGTGGGTGTCCGTGGAGGGAGGTCGTGAGAGTTTGTGCGTGTGAGTGTGTGTAGATGAAGAGGAGGTGTAAGTGTAGTGTGTGTATGGTTGTGTGCGTGTGTGCGCACGAAGGAAGAGGACCACAACAACAACAGCAACAGTAACTACGCCGGCGGCCACGATGATAGCCACGGCAGCACCAACAATGACCCCCATAGCAACTGCAACGACGATCCCAACAACGACAATAACGATCACAATGACAACCACAACAGCAACAACTAATGAACAGCAAGTACAAAAGCAAGTGAGGGAAGAGGAAGAGGAAAGAATGTATGAGTGTGCGAGTGAAGGGTATGTGTATGTGAAAGGAGAAGGAGGAGCCGATGGTGTATACGTGTATGTGTGGATGATGGTGTGGAAGTACGAGAGTGTATGTGTATGGAGGAAGGTGCGTATGTGTGTGCGGGAATGAAGATGTATGTATGCGTATGTGTGTAGGGATGTGTATGGAGTATGTGGGAAAGTGTGTATGTATGTGAATGATGGAGTATGGTGTCTGTGTAGGAATGTGTATGAATGCGTGCGTGTAAATGAGGAGGTGATATAGTGTATGTAGAATGTGTGTGTGAATGAAGTGGGTATATGTGTACGTGTGGTTGAGGGTGTATGATGTGTATAAAGATGTATGTATGCATATGTGTGTAGGGATGTGTGTGATGTATGTGGGAAAGTGAGTAGTGTATGTGAAGATGGTGTATGTGACGGTGGGTGTGATGCATATGGAGATACGCGTATGTGTAGGTGATGTTGAGTAGTGTATGTAAGGATGTGCGTATGTTGGTGATGATGTATGGTGTGTGAAGGTACGTGTACGTGTAGAGGAGGAGCCGAGTGTGTAATGTTTAGGAGTATGCACGTAAGTGCATGAAGTGATGTAGGGTGGTATGTGTATGTGGGTGTATGGTATGTGTGTGTATAAGGGTATGATGTATGTGGAGTGTATGGGTATAGGACGGTATGTGGTGTATGCATATGGATAGTGTGTGGTAGGTGCGGTTTGTGTGTGTGTGTGTGGATGCCATATAGTGTGTAAGTGTGTATGTGTATAGGAGTATGAAAGGTGCAGAGTATGGACATGTGTGTGTGTAAATGTGGAAGTTGAGGCTGATGATTGCGAAATATGTATGTACGAATATGGGACGATGTGTGGAGTATGAATATGCATGAGTAGGTATGGAAGGTGAATATAGTGTGTGCAAATTATGTAGGTGTGTGTATTGGTGATGTAAGGTATATATGGAGTATGTGAGTAGGTGTATAAGATAATGCATGGTATGAGTATGTGTGAGTATGGATATAGGAGGTGTGTAATATGTGTAGAGTAAATGGATAAGAATATGTGTATGTTGGTGTGCATGTGGTGTGTATAAAAGGTTGGTGTATGTATGGTAATAGAAGCGATGATTCGTTGGAAGATATTAAAGACAATTCGATAAACAAAAGGTTCAAAGATGCTTCATGGACGAAAGAAGCGTCTATGATGGTGTAACTGGTGAAGGGAATGATTTAAGCAATATCCAAGATGATGGCTTGGGAGATATTTGGAATGAGATGGATTTTATAATGGAATGTTCAAAGGGTGTTGAGGAAGATCATTCTTGGCTAAATACCCTAATGCACGATCTTCAGTTGTCGTTTCCAAGGATATCTTGGATATGTGGAAGAAGGAATTCCAAATTTGGCAAGTCAAAGACATTCAATTACTTGACTTCTACACAAGGAAAGTAGACAGTCGATCATAGCAACGTGAGGTGTTAAAAGGATAGATTCAAAGGAAGTTCAACATTTGAATCTTGTTCTCCCAAAGTTCCATAAGGAGGAAACTTCACGCCTCGTCATCAACCACAAGATGAGTAGAGTACACATATCGGGTGCTAGAAGACTACCAAAGTCAGGTGAAGATGCGACTTTATGATTGGGTTGAGAAAGCATTGTAGAAGGATACTGACTTCAAGAGGAATGCAAAGGAGTTACCTGCTGGAATCGCTCGACTCTGGCTTGGACTACGACAACCTTAAACAAGTGAGTGGGAAACTTAATGATATGCTACTATGTTGTGTTATATGTGGAATGCTATGCATGTGAAATTGATGTTTACTGTGCTGCTATTTGATATGATTGTTGTTGAGTTAAGTTATATGGTAGAGAATAATGAGTTAGGTAAGAAGTCATGAAGAAAATAGGGGAATGAATGGTCCGAGATTTTATATGTCATTACCTTAATGATAGCACCTAGCGCCATATCGCTAGTGCTATAACCATAAGCCTAACCCATGTTTTACAAATTGTTTTCTTCTAAAACAAATCAAAATATAGAGACTTAGCTTTTCCTTCTATAGCTACCGACTAGGTATGCCTAGTTGGAATAAGGTGTGTAGGTATCATTATGTATACATGTCGGAGCTGGGTCTTAAATGTGTCTACCTATACTTAATGAACTTATTTTCATATTATATTTACGAAATACACTCATGAACCTAACCATACTAATCATGAGTGCAACCTTGGTTTTTACAACTCAATGACCATAAATCTTACCCTCTTAAGCACACAAAGGGAGATGTTTAGCAATTGTCCTTAATTAAGGAGAGGTCCCAAACATATATATGTATAGATATGTATATATGTATACAATACATAAGTGTCTTGAAAACATTAAAAGGAATATGCAAGATGACCTTTCTGGCTCACGAAAGTGTGAGAATGATAAAGCACTTAAGAAGTGCGATGGCATAGAGGTTTCAAAGATGATTAATGTAAATCAACCCCGAGTGGTTAGTTTGACATGTGAGATAAATGATACAGAGGTGTCAAAAATGATCGTAAGTTAACCCGAGTGATTTGATATTTAAAAGAAATGGCACAAAGAGGTGCCGAGATAATTTAATCCATTATAAAACTGGATAGGCCTATGTCCATGGGGATTTGGGTTTAGTGTCTATTATGTGTGATAACCCATACATAATCCTTACTTGTGATGAGTGATAAGAAGAACATGATTTGTGCTTGTTGTGATGAGTGAAATGGAATGTTTGATGTTTATTATTGTGGTATGATTGATTATGATTGTAAATGTTGTTTGATCACCCTAAATAAATTAATTAAGGAAGAGGACTTGATTTAAAAACCTGACTTGCATTTTCACGAGACATTGCATGAGATTGAAGGCCATCACTGCTACAGGATGCGTCGGAAGTGATCAAGAGGATTGCTGTTTCGCTAAGTGCGAACTAAGTGATTAGGGGATTGTAATGCCTTGGTGGTTTCGAGTCCGACCTATCCTTGAGGGTTTTGCTCCGTCCTGTGTAGAGATGCACAGGAGCATTTACTTTTGAGTTAATAAGATATCATAATTAACCAAGTGATAAGATAAATAAACCGGGTAATGACTTGGGCACTGATGGTGGCTTCGGAATCCCTAACCTAAGGTTAAGGGGGGCGTAAACCCTAGACTTCACGTTGGTTACAGGAAGATTAC
This sequence comes from Laguncularia racemosa, assembly GCA_037954665.1. Classification (NCBI taxonomy): domain Eukaryota; kingdom Viridiplantae; phylum Streptophyta; class Magnoliopsida; order Myrtales; family Combretaceae; genus Laguncularia; species Laguncularia racemosa. Next base: position 580,882 of record JBBMOL010000047.1, on the reverse strand, counting down.
GTGAGATGCTGCATTCATATGGTTGTTCATGCATAGCATACGTTTAATATTTTAAATTGAATTTGCTTGCTTGTGTACGTAGCATAGGTTTAATAACTTGATGTGAATTTTCTTGTGCATGTATATAGAATATGTCCAATATTTGATTTAAGATGGTTTGTGTGTGTACGTAGCATTGAAAGTGTTACCATCCCATTCACTAAGCCATGGTGTGCTCACCCCCTCATAGACTTTTTGTAGGTAACAAGTACGAAAGCTCGTGATAGGATAAGATGTGAAATGTTGAGAGATTCTAAAAGACCAGAATGACAAAGTAAGAGTTATGGATGATAAATTGTTTAGATGAAATGTTAGGACCCCCATGCGAATAGATTTCGAAGTGGAGAACCTAGGATTTCTTCTATTTTATTAATTAGTAGGGGATACCGATTCTCTACGATCATGGTTGACCGTGGGTAAGAGATCTATAGTTGTATTTTATTATCTAATTATATGTACTATGACTTGTTGTAGATGTAATTATTTACTTAGAGTCTTACGATCTTTGACTCGTAAGACGATTATCATGTAATGGGTACACACGTGCTATGATAATTTTAGTAGAGGCTTCTAGGCCCCCTTTTGGGGCGTAACACCTAAAAAGGGGGTTAAGCACATGTAATTGGATAAATTGCAATCATCAAATGACTAGTCTAATTTCAGTTCAAAACTCCAATAATTTGCGTGAATCCTATTGGAGTGCAAGTCGATTCCGAATGTTATAACTTACAAATTAATAATCCATAGTATCAAATTCTTCAAAACAACAATAAACAAACTTGAATGCTATGTGAATTCAAACAAAAACAACAAGAACCAATCCAAGATCCCCTTTCCTAGCAAAGTGATCCACGATTCAAATGAAGCAAAATTGATAGTTAGAACTAATGTCAAAGCTAATCAATCTTATAACATGATAAAATGATTACAAATGAAATCAAAATCTAACAAAGAACAATCCTAATCAACCCTAGATATAACTCACTAGTGATGAAAAGGAAACATAACAAAAAGGAATTGATATTACTTACAATTTCTCTTTGTTGTAACTTGCTACAATTCTAATTCTTGGTATTGAAATTGATAAAAGCAATTTAGAAAATTTGGGAACACCCTAACCCTTAAACATGAAGTGTTTTATGAAAATTTGGCTAACTCCTTTAAAACCCTACTTAAGTAAGTATTTATACTTACTCCCTTTAGGGTTAAAAAGTTCACAAAATTACAACTATAACACTTTTAGGGTAGCCAGTCCTAAAAGACAATTACAAGCAAATGGAAGTGTCCCAAAAGAAAGATTACAACATCAATAGTCTAAAGAAACAATTACAAAAATAATAAGAATCCTCAAAGAGCCAATGCATCGAGGTAATGTCGATCACAGCGGGTCATTGGATGAGAATCTGATGATGTCCCTTTGCGATCAAAAAATGAAACTCATTTAGCATCCCGTGGAGAAATATTATTGTACCTGTAAGATTATTACTAAAATATTTATTAGATAAAAGAAATAAAGGTAAAATATGAGTGATTTGGACCATCATCCAAATCAAGTTCCGTAACCATCTAGGTTACCGGAAAAATTCTCTTCAAGAACACTCTTTTACACTAGAGAGACAAATACATGGGTTTTAGGAGAGCTTAGGAAGGTATATTAAGGCAATTTTTCATAAATCGAGGAGGAAGATTAAAAAGGGTTTCTCATCATTATTAGTTTTGACAGTTGTTTTAATCTTATGAACATGATGATTATAGCTTAGTTTTGTTGTGTGCTTGGATTTAATGAGTATTATTTATTTAATGGAATTATTGTTTTCTTGAGATCCAACTATGTGTTTATAATTTCCTTTGAATTAATATTGCTAGTGTGTTGATTTCATATTTAATTTTATGTATGAATGATTGAAAGATCTTATGCATAAATAGATTTGCATAATTAGAAGGACTTGCATGCAATCTTAGAGATAGGATGACGTAAATCCTTTGAATTAGGGCTAAACCTAATAGTAGAATTCATTAGTTGGTTAATGCGACTTTGAGGGTTTTAATTAGGAAGAGATTTGAATTAATTAACCAAGGTGATGTGCCTAGTATCCAATTAAAATCACATAAAAATTAATTGGATAATCAACTAAACACAAATTATAAAATGGCGTGATTCCACTTCTATGTGAACCCTAATTGCAAGAACCACTTTGATTGAATACACAATTACAATGAACTCAATTGGAATTCCAAAACCAATCAAATAAATAACACAATTGATTCTAATATCCAAAACAGATGGCGTGAATCCAAGCTTGAAAATTGAACCCTAATTGGAATCTAGAACAACATAAAGTAACTAATTCCTTACAAGATATTATACACTAGTTGGAATTAGGATCAACTTGTAATTTGTTGATATCACTCATAACAAATCTAAGTCCACTTGCTACAATCCTATGGAAGAATTGATAAGAGTATTTTATGAAAAAGGAAGTACCCTTTCACGTGAATAGGCAATCGAAATATGTGTTAAAAAAGGTCCCTTCTAAAACCTACTTAGTAAGTATTTATACTTACTCTAATTAGGAAAAAATCAACAAAACAAAATTACAAGTAAAACCCACAAGTAATCGGTTTAAACACCAAAAGAAAATTACAAATAAACCCTCAAAAGTAATTAGCTTCTTGCAACTCCATGGAACAATATTGGACCGGTTCTTCCTTGATTCACGTAGGTCCATGAATGACCCACAAATTGAGTATTAGTGAATTTATCCACCATCATGCAAAAACCGATAAATGTAACTGTTGGAATGCACAACAAATATATAATAGAAAAGAAGATACTAACCAAATATTCTCGGGGTCTAATTGTTCAAAGAGAACCCTTATCGCTGAATTTTGTAACCCTTTGGCTCTTGCCCTGGTGATAGGTCCTGTAGGTATGTGATTCCTATCATAAGGGTTAAGAATTAATAATTTTTAGAAAGATATTAGTTTAATAAAGAAATTTTCACAGTCCAATAATATGATAATAAAATTGAATGATAATTAGTCGGTTGCACCAGTATTCCAAGCAGGATTTAATATCCAAATATATGTTGCCATCATCATTGGTTATCTATTAGTATGCATTTTAATATTCACTTTTGTTTATTTGTTTATTCTTAGTTATTACTTTATTAGTTTTATAATTATTTTGACATTCTAATTTGGTGATTAGATAATAGGGAGAAGGGTAGTTACTAGTAATCTTAGTCTTAATGAGATCAATACTCAATATCTGTATGCACTATAGTATAGTGTCAATAAGTGCACTTGATTCAATAGTACTGGAATAGAGTGTTAGACTTGACACATCAAGTTTTTGTTACCATTGCTAGGGACTAGGATATTAAAAATGTCATTTACCTTATTAATCTAATCATTATTTCTTTTCTTGTTTATTTATTTATTTATTTATCTTTCTCATGAATTGTTTTTAATATGTCTAATTTGAGTTTGTGGTTAGTTTATGCCTAGGAGACAAAGGATTGGTTAAAGGTTTGAAGTGTCAACTTAGGAGTTTATAGAGGAGCAATCGGTAATCATGGCTAATGAGGAAAGAACTATGTTAAAGTATGCAAGACCATCACTTACCATGGCTGATTCAAGTGTTGTTAGGCTAACCGTAGTTGCTAATAATTTTGAGATCAAGTAGAACATTATCTAAATGGTGTAGCAATTTGTTTAATTTGATGGCTTGCAAGATGAGGACTCTAATGCTCACATAATAGGTTTTATGGAAATTTGTGATAGATTCAAGATTAATAGGGCCACAAATAATGTCATTAGATTGTGAGTCTTTCCTTTCTCTTTAAGGAACAGAGAAAAGAAGTGGTTGAATTCTCTTTCTAGAAGATCAATCACTACTTAGGATTAGATGGTAAAAAAGTTCCTAACAAAGTATTATCAACTAGCCAAGACTGCAAAATTGAGAAATGATATCTCTTCCTACACCTAGATTGAGTTTGAGACACTATATGATACTTGAAAGAGATTTAAAGATCTGTTGAGAAGGTGCCCACACCATGGAATTCCCCTTTGGATACAAATTCAAACTTTCTATGGTGGATCAAATCAATCAATTAGGAAAATAATAGATGTAGCAACTAGGGGGTTATTTGAATAGTAAGACACTTGGGTAGCTTAGAGTTTGTTTGATATGGATTTGATATGCTCTGATACCAAATGATACAAAATCGGAAATGGAAATCCTTTTCACACAAATCAAATTGTCAATAACAATCAAATGTTACAAATTTTAGGGTTTTCTGTATTTGGTACTAACGAAGTAAAATCAAAGGATATGGATAAAATTACCAATCTATAGATGCCAAGATTGATAAAATTAAACTAATTTGCAATCAAATAAAAGAACGATAGAGACCACGTTCTATAAATCAATCACTACGGTTAAAGAATTCCAAGAATTCAATAACAATGCTCGCCACAAATTCTAAAGAACCAAGAATTTGATAAGAACAATAAGAATAAAGAGAAAATCAATTCCCAATATTCACAAATCTCCAAAGAAGATTCACACCGCTCAAAGTGTTTCTGTTTACAACAAAAAATAACATTCTCCCCTCGAAAAACCTTAAGGATGCCTATTTATATCATCCTAAAAAAAATTGTGCGAAGCCATTCAAGGCCAGCGGCTTAGATACTTAGGTCGGCACCAAAGGCTGGCAGCCTTCATTTAGGTCGGAACCAAGGCTGGCGGCCTTAAAGCTAACTCGGCCAGCCTTTATTCAAGGCCGGCTTAAGGCTGGTCGAACTTCGCCTTAGGTCCTCCCGACGCTTATGTCCTCCTTTTTTAGACCCCGTACTGTCACCTAGAGCTCGGATTGACTTTGTCTTCTTTGGTGCTCGTATCTTAGCTCTTGGAGTCATATCATTCCCTCCATCTTGAAAAAGATTCGACCTCGAATCTGTATCGTCCATCCTGCTAGACCACATAAACAGACTCTTCTTTCCCTTAGGCTTCTTAAGGCAAATCAACCTTGTTTGTTGTACCTCAATTGGACTCATAGGAAGAAGCTTGTATGCCTTGCCCTGTTGCTGAATGGTATACTCATTGATGTATCCATCATACTTAGCTCTGAGGTCATACTGCCAAGGTCTTCTAAGGATCAAATGTGTAGCTTCCATGGGAACTACATCACAAACAATTTTGTTAGTATAATCACCAATAAGTAATGGAACACGAACCTGTTTGTGTACATGAATAGCTCCCTGTGGACTTAACCAATGAAGTGCATAAGGTCTTGGATGCTGCTCCACCTGTAAACCCAACTTAGTAACCCAACTTGCTGAAGCAACATTAGTGCAACTGCCTGTGTCAACCACAATCAAACAAGTCTTCCCTTGCACCATGCCTTGGATATGAAATAAATTGGCTCTTTGATTAGGAATAGCTTCATCCTGCTTAACCATTAGCAAGTCTCCCTGTACTGGATTTGCTATAATGTCTTCATCTTCCTCTTCAGCCTTAGTACTCTTCTGTCCTTCTTCCTCACTCTCAACGTTGTCCCCTTTTATGACCATAACCCTTTTATTAGGACATTGAAAAGCAATATGGCTAAGTCCTAAACACTTAAAACATTTTATATCCCTGCTCTTCTTCTGTTGTGTTTGGTCAACAACCTCACTAGCGATTGCCTTTCCTTTTTCCTTCCTTTCCTTTTCCCTCTCACCATCATCTAACTTATGGTGGTGATATGATTTCTGATCCCGCCTACGCTGATGCCGCTCAACCCGACTGGCTAATTTAATCACATCCTCAAGAGTTTGATAATGCTAGAGTTCCACTACATTGGCAATGTCCATCTTCAACCCATTGATGAAATGAGCTATGGATTCATCTTATGATTCCCTAATATCACATCTTGCCATTAGTGTCTCAAACTCCTTCACATACTCTTCTATGCTCTTCTTACCCTGCCTCAAGGATTGCAACTCCATCAGCATCTTTTGTTTATAGTAGTCTGGCACAAATTTGCGTCTCATCAACCTTTTCATCAAAGCCCATGAACGCACTTTCTCCTCATCCGCCCAACGTCTCTCAGTTTGTAGTTTATCCCACCACAGACTAGCATATTCAGAAAATGCTAGAGACGCCATTTTCACCTTCATGCGCTCATCCCACTCATAGCAGTCAAACACCTTCTCAACCCGTGGCACCCAGTCTAGGAATTCCTCTGGTTTACTACTACCAGTGAAAGGTGGAATTTTTAGCTTGATGTTTTCAATCCCCTTACGCCTGTCATCATTGTTTCCTCTCCTACTCCTTTCACTACCAGCATCAGATTCACCACTAGAATGTCTCATCCTAATTCCTGCACTACTATGGCTTCTTCTATCCCTAACCTCCAAGCTCTCCATAATCAATCTAAGATTTTATGGATTTGATTGAACTCAGCCTTAGTCACAACCTCACCCCCATTATCGACATCATTCCCATTGTTGTTGTTATGAACACTTCCATGCGACGACATCTCTACCAATCAAAATTTCAGCAATGATATTCAGAAGAACACAATTCTCAACAACAGCCCCAAACACCAATTCACAGTAATTCAACACCCAACAATTGAATTCAATAAAGATATTCACAAAACCCCAATTCTCAAAACAGCCCAATCACCAATTCAACACCCAACAATCGAATTCACAGCAATACTTATCAAAATAAATTCCCAAATTTCCCAACCAACAGCAGTATTGAATTAAAACTACAATTGAGTTGAGATTCAATAGCCTTACCGATTTAACCCACGTTCTGATCGAAGCCTTCGCTTTGAATCCATACAAACCCAACCTTTGCTCTGATACCAAATGATACGGATTTGGGATATGCTCTGATACCAAATGATACAAAATCGGAAATGGAAATCCTTTTCACACAAATCAAATCATCAATAACAATCAAATGTTACAAATTTTAGGGTTTTCTGTATTTGGTACTAACGAAGTAAAATCAAAGGATATGGATAAAATTACCAATCTATAGATGCCAAGATTGATAAAATTAAACTAATTTGCAATCAAATCATAGAACGATGGAGACCACGTTCTATAAATCAATCATTAGTTCTATAAATCAATCACTACGGTTAAAGAATTCCAAGAATTCAATAACAATGCTCGCCACAAATTCTAAAGAACCAAGAATTTGATAAGAACAACAAGAATAAAGAGAAAATCAATTCCCAATATTCACAAATCTCCAAAGAAGATTCACACCGCTCAAAGTGTTTCTGTTTACAACAAAAAATAACATTCTCCCCTTGAAAAACCCTAAGGAAGCCTATTTATATCATCCTAAAAAAAAAATGTGTGAAGCCATTCAAGGCCGGCCAAAGGCCAGCGGCCTTCATTTAGGTCGGCACCAAGGCCAGCGACCTTAAAGCTAACTCGACCGGCCTTTATTCAAGGCCGGCTTAAGGCTGGCCGAACTTTGCCTTGGGTCCTCCTGACGCTTATGTGCTTCTTTTTTAGACCTCGTACTACTACCTAGAGCTCGGACTGACTTTGTCTTCTTTGGTGCTCGTATCTTAGCTCTTGGAATCGTATCATTGTTTAAGGAAATGGCCATGAATACTTACTAATGGAACGTTACAAGGGTAAGACCAACCAAGCTAGTAGACCTCAAGAGAAGAAGCCTAGCTTAGAGGATGTATCGTCAAAATTCATTGATACCTCTAAGACTTGCTTCCAAGCTATTGAAAGACCATTAAGGAATTAGGAGGCTTTGACTCATAACTTGGAAAATCAAATTGGTCAAATTGCAAGAATGGTTTCATAAAGGCCACAAGGGACTTTGCTTGGTAATATAGAACTCAATCTATGGGATCATGTTAAACTCATTCCCTTAAGGAGCAAAAAGGAATTGTAAGCTGAGAAGAAATCTAGTGGGGATGAAGTTGTAGAAGAAGGTGGAAGGCAAAATAAGGATGTTAAGTGACCTCCAAAGGCGAAGGAGTTCGTTTCACCCTTTCATTACTTAGCTTGATTGAAGAAAGATCACTTTGATAAGTTTCTCAAAATTTTTAAGCAACTTCACATTAACTTACTTTTTGTTGAGGCATTATCTCAAATGTCTAAGTATGCTAAATTCTTGAAGGATTTACTCTTAAACAAAAGCAAATTGGAGGAGTTGTCAACTGTGGCATTAAATGAAGGGTGTTTAACAATTCTATAGATAAGTTGCTAAATAAATTGAAGGACCTAGGGAGTTTTACTCGACTTTATCTCATTGGTAATTTGTTTATTGGAAAGGCCTTAGTTGATTTAGAAGCTATAATAAATTTGATGCTTTATAAACTGTTCAAGAGATTAAGATTAGGGGAGCCTTAATAAACTAGGATGAGCTTTTAAGGATGTGATGGTTAAGCTAGGCAAGTTTATTTTTCCAACTGATATTGTAATTCTTGACATAGGCAAGGACATTGAGGTACCTTTGATTTTAGGTTGACACTTTCTAGCTACTACTAGAGCTATTATTGATGTGGGTGGTGGCAAGTTGATTCTTAAGGTAGGTGATGAGGAATTAGTTTTTAAAGTTGCTGATGCCATTAAACATTCACTTGATCTTGATGATACTTGTTATTTCCTATATATAATTGATTTGGTTATTTCTAATTGTGTGTAAGAAGTCACTCATGAGGATTCCTTGGAGAGAAGGGTGATTTAAATGATCCCATCCAAGCAAAGTCAATAGCTTAGATAGAGGCTAATGAACCTATGGTAAGAAGGAAGGGATTTGAGGAGATTGATAGGAGGTAAGATTGGAAGCTTCAATCGAGGAACCACCTATGTTAGAATTAAAGTAATTACTTGATTACCTTAAGTATGCATTCATGGAGAAGGATTTGAAGTTACTAATGATCATTGCATCTAGCTTGAAGGTAGATCAGAAGGAGATGTTGTTAAATGTACTTAAGGGACACAAGAGAGCTATTACATGGGGAATTTTTAACATTCATGGAATTAGTCATTCCTTTTGCACGCACAAGATCTTGTTAGAAGATGGTTTCAAGTTAGTATTGTAACCCCAAAGAAGGCTAAATCTAAACATTAAGGAAGTCATCAAGGCTAAGGTCATTAAACTACTAGATGCAGATATGATTTACCCCATTTTTGACAATTCTTGGGTGAGTTTTATGCAAGTTATGCCAAAGAAAGGAGGAATGATAGTGGTCCTAAATGAGAAAAAAAAAATGAGCTAATCCTGCTGAAGATGGTTATAAGATAGAGAGTGTGCATTGATTATAGAAAATTAAATAATGCCACTTAGAAGGACCATTTTCCACTCCCTTTTGTTGACTAGATGCTTGAAAGGTTAATTGGTCATATGTACTATTGTCTTGATGGTTTTTCAATTTATTTCCAAATTCTAATAACTCCAGAGGATTAGGAGAAGACAACTTTCACATGTCCCTATAGTGTGTTCACTTATAGGTATATGCCTTTAGGGCTACGCAATGTACCTACCACTTTTCAATAATGCATGATGGTGATTTTTGAAGATTTAGTAAAGGACATCATGGAGGTATTAATGGATGACTTTTCTGTTTTTGGTGATTCTTTTGATGAATGCCTTTATAATCTTGAGAAAGTTTTGAAAAGATGTGAAGAAATCAATTTGGTATCAAATTGGGAAAAGTGCCACTTCATGGTAGAAGAGGGAATAATCTTAAGGCATAAGATCTCATGTAGAGGAATTGAGGTTGATAATGCTAAAATTGATATTATTGCTAATTTGTCACACCTAACTTTGGTTAATGCTGTTAGGAGTATCCTAAGACATGCAGGTTTTTATGGAAGGTTCATAAAGAACTTTTCTCAAGCTTTTAACCAAGTTGCTTGCGAAGGATGTGCCTTTTCTTTTTTACTAAGAAGCATTTAGATGCATTTAACCTCCATAAAGAAAAGCTGACTAATGCCCCAATTATGGTTACACTAGATTAGAATCTTCCTTTTGGACTAATGTGTGATGTAAGTGATTTTGCAGTAGGTGTAACTTTGGGATAGAAGGACAATCATTTTCAACCCATTTACTATGCTTGCAAAACCTTGACAGAAGCTTAGGAGATTTATACCACCATAGAGAAAGAATCGCTAGCTGTAGCTTTTGCATTTGAAATTTCTTTTTTTTTTTTTATCATATTTGATTTTTTTTTCTAAGGTTGTAGTTTATAATGATCACTTTACATTATGTTACTTGTTAAAGATGTTAGATGTTAAACCTTGACTTGTCAGGTGGATTTTGTTGTTGTAAGAATTTGACTTAGAAATAAAAGATAAGAAAGGAGGGGAGAACCTGAAGAAGACCATCTATCATGCCTAGAGAACCCCAATTTAGAGAGTCTTGATGAGGATAACAATGATGAGTTTCTAGAGGAGCATCTATATAGTCTCCATAAGGTAAGTGAACATGAAACTTTGTGGTTTGCTTATATAGTGAATTATTTAGTAACTCAAGTCTTACTAAAAGGACTTTCTCATTAGCAAATAAAAAAAAAGAAACAAATTCTTTTATGAAATATTACTTTTGGAAGGACCCATATTTGTTTAGAATTTATGCAAACTAGATTATTAGAAGTGTGTTCCACATTTCAAGGGGTGGTGGATCTTAAGGCATTATCATGTTAAGCTAGTTGGAGGAAACCACAACACGAATATGATAGCTCAAAAGGTTCTTGAGTCAGGTTTCTATTGGCCCACATTATTTAGGGATTCCCTAAGGTATGTAGAGTTATGTGATAGTTACCAACACTTAAGTAATATTTCTTGCTATGATGAGATGCTTCGAAATTTCATTTTTATTTGTTCATAAAGTGTTTAATGTTTGAGGTATTGATTTTATGGGTCCTTTTCCAAATTCTAATGGTAATAAATTTATTGTATTTGCTATAGATTATGTTTCTAAATGAGTTGAGGCTTAGGCCTTACCTACAAATGATGTTAGGGTAATTATTAAGTTTCTAAAGAAGTTATTTTCTCATTTTGGTGTACCTAGAGTAATAATCAATGATAGAGGTACACGTTTTTGTAATGTGCAGTTTGAAAAAGTCCTTAAAAAGTATGGTGGTAGCTATAGGATAGCCCCACCTTATCATTCACAAACTAGTGGCTAAGTGGAAGTAGCAAATAGGGACTTAAAAAGGATTTTGGAAAAGACAGTAAAGTACCATAGGAAGGATTGGTTGCATAAGTTAGATGATGTTCTTCGGGCCTATAGAATAGCATATAAAACACCATTAGGCACTACACCTTATAGGTTAGTCTATGGGAAGGCATATCATCTACCAATGGAGATCGAACATAAAGCCTATTGAGCTCTTAACTTGTTAACTTTAATCTTAAGTCTCTAGGTGTGAAGAGCAAGCTCCAATTAAATGAGCTCAAGGAATGGCAATTGATGGCATATGAGAACTTAAGATTGTATAAGGAACGGACTAAGAAATATCATGATCAAAGGATAAAGCTAACTAAGTAGGTCTAAGAGGGTGATCAAGTTTTACTTTACAACTCCTATCTTGGGCTATATACTAGTAAGCTTAAGTCTAGATGGTCTTAGCCATTTGTTGCCAAGCGCGTTTTTCCTTATAGGGCAGCCAAGGTCAGACATTCGGAGAAAGGCACATTTAAGGTCAATGGCTAAAGGTTGAATATACCTCGATGGTGAGTTCGAATAGGGTATATTAGAGAAGTTTTGTCATCCCCTTAAGGTTATTGAGCATAATAGCCTACTATATACAAAATTGAGGTTTGTTGAGTTTTGATAGAATTGGACTCAAAATGGCTTCAATAGTGTACATAAAGTGTCGATAACACTAGAAACCTGCAAATTTCACCTATTTCATACTTACTCTAAATAAGGCTGAATCTTATGGTAGTTGTTGATAATATACCATTTTACCACTTCAACCTCTTCGTTTGATAATATAACATATGAAGGAGGGGAAATGAAACTAACTCCATTTGTAAAGACATCAACACCACCTTCATTTAAGGAATCAAAATTTCTATCTAGATAGTTAAATGTTGCTTTAATGCCTTGTAAGTGAAATGAACACTAAGTTGCACTCATGAACAACATAAGTTTTTGCAATGGAGCCTCCCAGATAAGCTTTGTTTATAACAAATTGCTTTAAAGAACTTAAGTATTTGCACTTAAGAATTTAAATGGAGTGTCAAAAACTTGAATAATAATTAAAAAATGGTGAATGTTATGCCTACTTCATACCTCTTAATAGTATACATCCATCACTAAGCGGTAAGTCTAGCCATCAATGCTTCACGAAGCAAGTGGATAGCTAGATGCACCATTATATATAAAAAATCCAAGGTGAAAGATCAACTCTAGCTTACATAGTATGGCGACAATGTCACAATACATCTTTTGTCCTTCTTCAACATTCTGAATATTTTTACAAAACCTCCTAAAAAAGTTTCCAAGTTCGGTTATGGCCATGATGACTTCCTTAAGTAATATGCCACAAATAGCTATAGGTAAACAACCTTTGAAGTAAGACATGATAATTGTGGATCTTCATACTAGAAAGCTTTGAGTTTGGGTTATTGAAACACCTACCTAAATGTGATGCATAACCATCGGTAGCCTAATGCTTCTTAGAAATTGATAGAATGATCTCCTCTCGGTGGTACTTAATGCATAACTAGCGCATGGCACTGAATACTTGCTACCATGTCACTTCACCAAATGCAATTCCTTTCTAATGCCAAGTTCTCCTAGATTAAGCCAAGCCTTATAGGTGTCTTTTGTTTTTGCCTTATCCTAATAATTGTATTAACAAAATTCTCGCAAATATTCTTCTCAATATGCATGACATGAAAATTATGCCTAAGCATCAACTTTAACTAGTATGGTAGTTGAAAGAACATTAACATTTTTGTCTAATTGAACTCATTAGCATGATGGATTCTTCTAACTTAATCCAGATGGTTACCCATGGGCACATCTTCCATAGATTGTAATTGGCAAAGTATATCATCACCAAAATACTCTTTGGGGGCTTCACGATTATCATGCATTCTATCAAATTTTAGGTTGAGTTTCCATTGATGGTCCTTTTTAACCACATTCTATGACCAATGTACACAATCTTGTTATTAAGCTTTATAGTTGGTTTTTGGTCTTCCTATATAGGACAAGCGTTGTATCCTTTTGTGCTCTACCTAGACAAGTTTCCATATATAGGAAAGTCGTTAATGGTCCACACTAAAGCGACTTGCATTTTAAAAGAAGACTTTGAATATGCATTATATGTCCATAACCTATTAATCCAAATCTTTCCATTCAATGATTAGGGCCTACTAGTAGACATCAATCTCCTTTCCCAATGCTTTAGGTCTTAAGATTAACAACGACATCATTAGATACTCTTTCTTTATGCACATCTAAGGAAGCAAGTTATATATAAGTAGTACCATAGGCTACATGCTATATGATTGGCTCATAGTTCCCAAAGTATTGAAGCCATCACTAGCTAGCCTTAACTTAACATTGTGAGTATCCCTTGAAAACTGAAGAAATTCAATGTGAAAATTAACCTAAGGTAACCTATCTACAAGATGACCCATATGGTTGTCTTGTCTCTTATGTTCTTTATACCAATGCATCTTTTAAGTAATTTTAGGATTCATGAAAAGGTCTTGTAACCTTGGTTTATTGGGAAAGTAACACAAACTATTGTGAGGAATAGCCTTTTGAGATCCATCGAACACCTCATTACCCCAAAACAAGCGACAATCATATTTGCATGTATATATATAATGACAACCTATACCTAATCTTCTTAAATAATTGTTTGCATGATAGTAAGATTTAGGAAGAGACTCCCCATTAGGTATTACATCATGTAAGAGTTGAAGAAACATGTCAAAAGACTTGTTGCTCCACTTATTATATACTTTTAAGTGGAGAAGCTTCACTATAAATGAGAATTTTGATAACTTACACCTTGGATAAAGTTTTTGTTGCGAGTCAACTCCTAGTCCATCAACTAGAGTTATACAAGCTGGCTAAAATTTTAGGCCTAACCCACCTTATGTAGGTTAGTGGGTTAAGAAGAATGACTTGCTATGATTTTATATATATATATAAAATTTAATATTTTAAAAGTAAATATGTATCCTTGTAATATATTGTGTTATACAATTGATGTGCCAATTCAATTACAATCAACACATATATAATTATGAAATAATTGGACAACCCCTAAATAAAAGGATCCCTTTCACGTGGAACCTTAATTCACCAAGAACAAGATAACAAACAAATTCCAAATTCTTACCAAATATTACTAACTGGTAGAATAAGGGATCAACTTGTAATTGTTAATTTGACACACAATAATCGAAGCTCTTGACTCGCCACAATCTCACAAGATTGATAAAAGTGTATGGAAAAGAGAGGAAACCCTTAATTCACGTGTATAATGTCTTGACTGTAAAATGAAGTGCCTTTTTTTGTCCCTTTTATAAGTATTTATAATAGTCCCTAATTATAGAAAAAAAAGCATAAGAAAATAAAGGAAATAACACAATACATGGTTGGCTCCCTATAGTTTATTTCAGTTCAACAAATGGACCGTGAACCCTTCCCTAAACCATGTGCTAATTAGTTTGGTCACCATCCTATAATACTGATAATTGTATTTGATTAAATATAAAAAAATCATATAAAATGAATGAAGACACTATGTGAGTGCTTTTAAGTTTCATTTGGTCAAAAAGGACTCTTAATGTAAGACTATACAGTCTTTTGGCTCTTGTTCGGGTAATAGGTCCTATTGTAGAAATAATTTGATTCCCATCATCTCCTTGCGCCTGTAGATGATTTGCCCTCAAATCTAATGGGTCTTTATGAACATCTTCTAATAGTTAAGGCGATAGATCAACAACATTGAATGTAGTAGAGATGTCGTATTCTCCTAGTAATTATACCCTGTAAGCATTGTTTTTGATGCACTTCAGAATTTTGAATGGTCTATCTCCTTTAGGTGAAATTTTCTATGATTTCTTGTGAGGAAACCTTTCCTTGCTGAGATGAATCCAAACTAAATCACCTAGATTATAAACCTTGGTTTTCCTGTTTTTGTTGCCTTGAAGTTTCTACTACTCCTGAGTTTTCTTAAGATGCTCATAAGCCTTTTGATGAAGCTTTTGAATTTCCTTTGCAAGCTCTACTCCACTCAAACTTTCCTCCTTTTTTTTTCGGATTAGCTATTAAATCTAATGGAAGAGTAGGATTATAACTATACACGACTTCAAAGGGAGACTTACTGGTTGAACTATGAGTTGGCTTATTGTAAATGAACTCAACAATTGGAAGATACAATGATATGACAAAAACGATTCTATAATCAAGCAATTGCTCTGACACTAAAAGATGATGCTCCTAAAACTAGGATATAATCAACTAATTCCAATTCCAAGGTGGCAATCAATAGTAATCGACACCAGTAATTAAATTAATGAACAATAAACCCTAAACCTTTACCGGATATGATGCACTAGCAAGAGAGTAGTCTTAGTATGGATTTGTTGATATGACATACAACAATCTAATACCATCACTCACCACAATCCCATGGATTAGTAAGAGTAAAATGAAGATCAAACTTCAATATGCAATTTCTCAAATGCTTAAAAAAAAATCCCTCAATCCTTACATTACAACGTATATATAGTAAAGTAAACAAAATGTGAAAAGTTACAAAAATCAACCGGTTCGCTTACGTAAGCGGCTGGCTTTGGATTCATGAAGGCTGCCGACCTTGAATAGTACATCGCTGGCCTAGATGGCCAGCTTAGGTGCCAAAGCCACCGGCTTTGATGGCCAGCATAACTCTATGTCGCTGGCCTTGAATGGCTGGTCTAAAAGAAAGTCACAAGCCTTTATGGCTGGCTTAAAGGCACCTTCGACTTTTGCAATTTGATTCCCGCATTAAACAATGTTGTAGTGGTCATGATTTGATTCCCATCATCTCCTTGGACCTGTAGAAGATTTGTCCTTAAATCTGATGGTTCCTTTGTTTTAGCTGTGCATTTTTTAGAATCTCTTGGATTAAAAATTTTGGTCTATAATTGTTTGTTGTCTTGAAGTTGTGGCTACCCTAAAGACTTCTGAATTACCTGTAGCTAATTCACTCTATTCAAGTCGTCCCCCAATTCCTTCCTCTTCATTAATAAAGACTTCTTGTCAATGGCTTTATTGATCAGCTCTTGCGCTTTGTGCACCTCAATTGGTGACATAGGACTTAAAACAATCCGTTTACCATCCTTTTGAAACATATAGGTGTTTCTAAACCCATCATGCAACACTCTCCTGTCAAATAACCAAGGCTTACCTAGTAATATATGTGATGTGCATATAGGGAGAATATCGTAATCAACTACATCCTGGTACTTTTTCCCTATGTTGATTGGAACCTTAGCCCTCTGAGTGACATGTAGACTATCTTGTTCACTCAACTAGTGTAATTCATAGGGCCTAGGATGAGGTGTAGTGACTAGTTGCAATCTGTTCACTAATGCAGTAGCTATAACTTTGGTGCAACTATTACCATCAAGAAGAAGGGTACAAAGATTACCTTGGACCTTGTAGGGAATATGGAGTAGGTTTTCCCTCTGCACGTCCTCAATATCTAGAGATGTAGTCATTACCCTGCATAACATGTTAATGGCAAGATATTGATCATTGCCTTTGTCCTCATGAACCTCAGCATCTGGATCCTCATAATATTCCTTTAGCATTGTTGATAAATCTGTAGGCTTAAGTACCTCTTCCTTGCCATACTTTCCACCTCCATAGTAGTCACCACCCTTTTGTTGGGACACTAAGCAGCCATGTGTCCAAAGTCCATGCATTTGAAGCATTGGGTTTGATGAATCTTCCCACCTAATGACCCTGGTACTATTTGTCTTATGTCTGCCCTAGCAACTACTTTATCCCTTTCAGAAATTTCCTTCTCCCTTCCAATATTAGTAACAACCGCATTTGCTTCCACAGTGTTATCAATTCCTTCTTTCTCAACCCGCTGACTATCTAACCTATATCGCTGAGTAGTGGATCCATACCTGTTACTCGATGCTTTGTATAGATTAGAGTGCCTATATCTCTCAACTTTTAAAGCCAACTAGATGGCCTCATCAAGAGTGTCATACCACTGCAACTTCATTATATAGGCAATCTCATATTTCGGCCCTAACATAAATCGTGCCATAGTCTGCTTAGGATGTTCAATGGTTCCACAATGAATCTTAAGTGCCTCAAATTCTTGGACATATTCGTCTACAGTTTTATACCCCTATCTCAGTGTTTGTAGACGCATGAACAACTCTTATCTATAATTTTCTAGAACAAATCTCTTCCTTAGCACCCTTTTCATTTCCTACCAAGTATAAATCTCAGCATTACCATCTCTCCTCCTGTTGGCCACAAGGTTCTTCCACCACAAGGCGACATAACTTGTAAACTCAATCGCTGCTAGATGAACTCACATATGATCATTAATCTCATAGCACTTAAAGAGTCCTTCTACCTTATCTTCCCAATCAAGGTAATCCTCTACAAACCCCCTTCCAGTAAACGAAGGCATCTACAAGTTTACATACTCTAGACTCCTAAGTAGTTTGAACTCATGGTTAGGATAAAGTTCACCCCCAAAGTTGTCATCCTTCTCCTCTTTGTAAGCATAATACTCTCTTTTAACCTGTATGCCCCTATTTCTTCCTAAAGCTCCTTCTCTACCCACAGCATTATGGGCTATCCTAGGTGGGGGTGCTTGTGGATTTGCTACTCGCTGTTGGGGTAAGGTCATCTGATCAGCGTTAGTGGCTAGGTTAGCAACCACAATGGTTAGATTCTGCAATTATTCTTCCAAAGTTCTTCCACCTGCTACAAGATGACCCTAAACTCTTCCTCTAACCTGACTGTTAGCTTCATTCTCGATTCCTCCATTAACACTGTCATTTGACATATTTAACAGAATTGCAACTTAACACAGAATTCACAAATCACAATTACTGCAATAATTCCTAATGACACAATTCCAATTACAACCTTTGCTCGCTCCCCAACTTAAAACCCAACACAAACAATAATAAAAACAACCAACCCTGATATGACAAAAATGATTCAATAATCAAACAATTGCTCTGATACCAAAAGATGATACGATACAGATGATTCTATAATTAAATGATTAATCTGATACCAAAAGATGATACGACAAAAATGATTCTATAACCAAACAATTGCTTTGATACCAAAAGATGATGAGCCTAAAACTATGATATAATAAAATAATTCTGGTTCCGAGGTGACAATCAATAGTAATTGAAACCAACCATCGAATTAACGAACAATAAACCCTAAACCCTTATCGGATATGACGCACCAACAAGAGAGTAGTCCTAGTACGGATTTGTTGATATGATGCACAACAATCTAATACAGTCACTTGCCATATTCCCACGAATTGATAAGAGTAAAATGAAGATCAAACTTCAATATGTGATTTCTTAAATGTTAAAAAAAGTCCCATAATCCTTACATTACAACATATATATAGCAAAGGAAACAAAATGCGAAAAGTTACAAAAATCAATCGGTTTGCCTACATAAGCCGTCGACTTTGGATTCATGATGGTCGTCAGCTTAGGAGGCGAGGCTATCGGCTTTGAATAGTACACCATTGGCCTAAATGGCTGACTTAGGTTCCAAAGCCACTGGCCTTAATGGTCGACCTAATTCCATGCCATTGGCCTTGAATGGTCGGTCTAAAAGAAAGCTGCCTTCTACTTCTAGCTCTTGCAATTTGATTCCCGTGTCGAACAACATTATAGTGGTCTTGATTTGATTCCCATCACACAAGTCCCAATCGATAAGATTTTTGCCAGCCGTTGCTCTTACTAAGGTCCCAAGAGTATGATTGACAACCTTTATTTGGCCATCTGTCTGAGGATGACAAGATATACTATACATGAGTTTAGTACCAAGTCATTTCCAAAGTGTCTTCCGGAAGAAGCTGAGAAACTTAGTGTCACTGTTAGACACTATGCTATGGGGAATACCATGTAATCATACAATTTCCTGCACAAAAAGGTTAGTAATAAAAAGTGTGTCATCTATTTTGTAGCAAGGTACAAAGTGTGACATTTTGCTAAAGCAGTCGATGACTACCATGATGGAGTCTTTGCCTCTCTGTGTCTTGGGAAGACCCAAGATAAAATCTATATCGATATCAATCCAAGGCTGTGTAGGTAGAGGTAAAGGCATATATTTACCCCAAGCTCCCTTCTTTCCCTTCGCCTTCTTATAAACACTATATCTCTCCAAAACCTTGTAGATATCTTTTAACATACCCCTCTAGTAAAAATGTTCTTTTAATAACTTTAATATTCCCTTTTCACCAAAATGCCCAGATAAACCTCTAGCATGAGCTTCCCTAACCAACGATTTTCTAACAGAACCGTAGGGTATATACAATTTTCCTACTCTATATAGAAAACCATCTACCATATAATACTCATCTACTACGTTTCCTTAAGAACATCACTCAATAATCAATTTTAGGCACTCATCATGAACATACTGTTCCTTCATTAATTCAAATCCAAGCAACTTTGATTGTAGTGAAGTGATAAGTATATACCTATGTGACAAGGCATCAACTATAATATTTGTGCTCCCCTTCTTTTACTTAATCATATAAGCAAAGCTCTCTAGGAATTCCACCCATTTGGCTTACATTTTGACAAATATTGTTGGCCTTTAAAGTGTTTCAGTGACTTATGGTCTGTATAAATAACAAACTCCTTAGGAAGAAGGTAGTCCTACCTCGTCATCAATGCCCTCAGTAAGGAATAGAACTCCTTATCATATATTGAGTAGTTCAAAAGTGCACCACTCAGTTTCTCACTAAAATATGCATTGGGCCTCATTTCCTACATCAATACAACACCAATTCCTACCATAGAGGCATCACACTCCAATTTAAAAGTTTTATCAAAATCTGGTAATGCTAATACTAGAGCACTAGTTAGCTTCACTTTCACTTCCTCAAAACTCTTCTAAGCTCGATCTCCCCAAACAAAAGGAACTTTCTTTTTGGTCAATTCAGTTAATGGATTGACAATACTACAGAAGTTCTTAACAAATCTCCTATGGAAAGAAGTCAAACCATGAAAACTCCTCACCTCAACTGTTGATTGTGTCATTAGCCACTCCATGATAGCCCTCATTTTTTCTTCATCCACCCTTACACTAGAACCGGTCACAATAAAGCTAAGAAATGTTACCTCAGATTGGAAGAATGAACACTTTTTTGAGATTTTTGTACAATTGTTGTTTCTATAAGACTGAGAAGATTACCTGCAAATGTTTAACATGGCTTGTCATGTTTATACTAAAAATCAGAATGTCATCAAAATAGACTATAAGAAATTTTCATAGAAATTCTTTCATGATATGATTTAATAGCCTCATAAAGGTACTAGGGGGGTTGGTCAACGCAAATGGCATGACCATCCACTCATATAAACCATATCATGTTTTAAAAGCGATCCTCTACTCATCTCCACCCCTCATACGAATTTGGTGATATCCACTTTTAAGATCTACTTTAGAAAATACTTGTGCACCATTTAGTTTATCTAACTTATCATCAAGTCTAGGAATGAGGTACTTGTGTTTAATGGTAATTTTATTGATGGCTTTACTACTAATGCACATCCTCCACGTGATATCCTTCTTAGGAACAAGAAGTGCAAGAACAACGCAAGGACTAGTACTTTCCCTGACAAAACCCCTTTTCTACTAGCTCATCTACCTATCGCTTCAATTCTTTAGCTTCTTCAGGATTCATGAAATATGCAGGCCGATTTGGCAAGATTGACCCAAGCGAAAAATCAATGGCATGTTTAATGCCTCTCATGGGTGATAATCCCTCAGGTAACTCATTAGGGAATATATCCATGTACTCATTTAGTACCTGGTTCACAACTAAGGGTAACTATTCTCGTCTATCCACTTCTAACACATACCTATTCTGTAATAGATACATTAGTTTCTCTTCTTGGATTGCCTCCTCTAGTTCATGCTGTCCCACTAATAAGGTCTTCTTTTTAACAGTCTTATTAATTTGTCTCTATGCCTCTTGTACTTCAATAGGTGACATGGGATTCAATACAATGTGCTTACCTTCCTTTTGGAACACATAGGTGTTCTTAAACCCATCATGCAATACCCTCCTAACACATAACCAAGGTTTACCAAACAGTATGTGTAATGCACACATGGGAAGAATATCACAAACAATCTCATCATGGTACTTCTCCCCTATGTTGAATGGAACCTCAGCCCTTTGAGTGACATGCAGATTGCCTTGTTCACTTAACCAGTGCAATTTATAGGGCTTAGGATCTTGAGTAGTAACTAGTTTTAATTTATTAACTAGTGAACCAACCACTACATTGATGCAACTACCACCATCAATGATAAGAGCATAAAGGTTACCTTGGACCCTATAGGAAATATGAAATAGGTTCTCCCTCTATTCTTCCTCATTAGCAAGAAAGGTAGTCATCACCCTGTGCAAGATGTTGATGGCCAAATACTAATCATTCCCCTTTTCCTCATGTATCTCAGCATCTATATCTTGATAATACTCAATTAATACAACTAACAAATCTATGAGCTCGTGCATCTCTTCATCTTCATCCTCACTCTCCACCTCTATGGCAGTTATCACCCTTCGGTTTGGACATTAAGCAGCCATATGTCCAAAATCTAATCATTTAAAGCATTTGACCTGGCGATTCTTTCCTCTTGATGAATCGGCTACCACTTATTTGTTCTCATTCCCAACAATTGCTTTTCTTTTTCTAGCAAACTCCTTCTCCTCTCTAATGTCTGGAATAACTGTATTCTTTTCCACATTCTTACTATATCCCCCCTTATCAGCCTGTTTACTATCTGACCCATATAGTTTATTAGAGGATCTATACTTATCACTCGCTGCTCTATAAAGGTTAGAATGCCTTTGTCTCTTCACTTTCAAAGCTAATTGGATGGCCTCATCAAGGGTGTCATATCGCTACAACTCACTATATAAGCGATCTCATATTTCAGATCGGACACAAATTGTGCCATAGTCTGTTCAGGAGGTTCAACTGCTCCACATCAAATCATTAGTGTTTCAAAGTCTTGGACATACTCATCTACAATTTTTCCTCTTTGTCTCAATGTTTGGAGATGCATGAATAGCTCTTGTCTGTAATGCTCTGGTATAAACCTCTTCCTCATAACCCATTTCATCTCTTGCCAAGTATGTATTTCAACATCCCTATCTCTCCTCCTATTAGCTACAATGTTCTTCCACCATAAGGCGATATATCCTATAAACTCAATTGCTGCCAATCGTACTTGAGTATGGTCATTGATCTCATAGTACTCAAAAAGTCCTTCCACCTTATCCTCCCAATCAAGATAATCCTCTGTAGATTCCCTTCTAGCAAATGAAGGCATTTGTAATTTCACATATTCTAAACCTTTAGGTGGTCTAAACTCATGGTTGGGATAGAATTATCCTCAAAACTATCATCTCTTCCTTCCGGTTGAGTGGGGTAATTTCCTCCAATTCACCTTCCCCTATTACCTCCCAATGTTCATTCCCTACAAGCATTATTAATAGCTACCTGAGGTGGGGTTACTAGTGGATTTGCCATTGGTTATTGGGGGAAGAGTTATTTGGTCAACCCTTGTAGCTAGATTAGCAACAATAGTGGTTAACTCTTGTAACTATTGTTCTAAGTACCTTCTTCCACCTACAACATGGCATCTTTGACCCACTCCTCCAACCTAACTATTAGCTTCATTCCCAACTCCTCCATTCACACTATCATTTGACATGATTGTTGAATTAAAATCTTTAACCAAAATTACTGCAACTCAAAATCACACCTCCATGGCACACCTACTATCAAACTTGTTCAATTTCCAACTACAATCACGTGGACTACAACACAACCCAATAATCCCTCCATGTTCAAATTTCAATTCATATTCACGTGCATTACAACACAACCCAATAATTACTTCTTACTCAATTCTCAATTCACATTCACGTGTGCTACAATCACCACGTCACACACACACCTTAAATTCAACCTTACTCAATTTCAATTCAATGGAACATTCATGGCACTTAATTCACATTCACTCCTCAATCACACAATTATAGCATACCCAATCATCTATGGCATAACCTTAAATTAGCCTTTTCTTCAATTTCAATTCACAATGACCAATGAATCATGGCACAAATCATGCAATAGACCTAGCTTCAATTCACAATCACACAATTGAGGAAGTTCATGGCATAAACCCTAATTCCTCAATTCAAAATCAACACTTCCATGTTGCAATTCCCTTCTCTCAACCAATGCTTTGATACCAAATTTTGATATGCTAATTCAATTACAATCAACACATATATAATTATGAAATAATTGGACAACCCCCAAATAAAAGGATCCCTTTCACATGGAACCTTAATTCACCAAGAACAAGATAACAAACAAATTCCAAATTCTTATAAGATATTACACACTAGTAGAATAAGGAACCAACTTGTAATTGTTAATTTGACACACAACAATCCAAGCTCTTGACTCGCTACAATCTCACAAGATTGATAAGAGTGTATGGAAAAGAGAGGCAACCCTTAATTCATGTGTATAATGTCTTGACCAAAAATGAAGTGCCTTTTTTGTCCATTTTACAAGTATTTATAGTAGTCTCTAATTATGGAAAAACAAGTATAAGAAAATAAAGGAAATAATACAGTACATGGTTGGCTCCCTATAGTTTATTTCGGTTCAACAAATGGACCGTGAACCCTTCTCTAAACCATGTGCTAATTAGTTTAGTCACCATCCTGTACCTGATTAAATATAAAACAATCATATAAAATGAATGAAGATACTATGTGAGTGTCTTTAAGTTCCATTTCGTCAAAAAAGACTCTCAATGAAAGACTCTGCAATCCTTAGACTCTTCCTCGGGTAATGGGTCCTGTTGTAGAAATAGTTTGATTCCCATCAACAACACAAAATTGAGAAGCCAAAAAAATGAGCTTTATGAAATTTAAACTCTAAATAAACTACTTAAATAGTTATTGATCAAACTCCTTTAATCCACTCAAACTAAAAACGTGGTGTTGTTTCTTAGTTCATTGGCTAATGATACGAATAACAAATAAAATTAAAGATTTGACAAACTAGAGGAGGTTAACTTGGATTTCCTCTATATCTTCCATGTACTTTAATTATGTGCCGCATTTCAAGTAAAATATAAGGCAAAAAAAAAAAAAGAAAGAAAGAATAGGTTATAGATAATTTTTTATTAAATCACGGTGATCAAAGTATTTTACCTAGAGGTTGATACAAGCTATCCTACATACAAAATCCTCACCATTATAAGGGCGCAAATAGATATGTTATTTGGGGAGCCCATGCAAACGCTTATTTCAAATAGATCGAGAACAAACTTTCTGTCCTGCTCATGACTAAGGGGACATTCATATTATCTAATATTAGCCAAAATTGCTTGTCTAGCAAAAAGGAAAATAGAAACCAGATGTATCCTCTAAAATTATATTTGTATTCTTTTCCGATAATTATCATTCTAATTCCCTAAAAGCTTGATTTTGAAATCAGAATGGAGGATGCCAGTATCATTCTCTCACTGTCTGCTTAAGGAAGAGCTTAAGTTTGGGAGGAAATACACGCAACACACACAAATGTAACAATATGTAATCATCTTACCACAAATTTAAAAGACGAATTGAATGAAACTGGCTAGACAATATTAAATCATGAACAAGCCAGTCATGACAAGAAGTTACTGATGAGATAGAAAGAACCGCATAATTCAACTAAAGCATCTGCACTGAATTAAGGACATGGAGGCAATGTGAGTACACAGATTGGAACTTGTAGCAACTGTTTCATATACTTTCCTATTACTAAACATATTGCTTCATGTTCATCCTACGCTTGTAAAATTGATAATCAATTTCAAATTTTTTATGTAACGAGCAAGTCATAGAAACATGCAATAGAATCTACAATGTTTACATATGAAGACAAGACAATAATGGCGAATCAGTGAAGACAGTGCATCATAAAACATGATGAAGAATGGTGAACACTGAACAATAGCGAATCTGTGAAGAATGCTGACGACTTGGAGAGAGAGAGAGAGAGAGAGAGAGAAAGGAGGAGGAGGCAGATATGATGTCAGAAATGTTGAATAAACTATTTTTTATTTTTATTATTAATATTATTATTATTATTTGCGCTAGCGAACAAACTAAAGTTGTTGTTTTTTTATTTTTTTATTTTTTGCCGTTTAGTGAGCTCATCCATCCACATCAAGTTAGTTTGCAAGTTAAGTGGGATGGACTAAAAAGCTTGTGATTTAAGTGAGTTGAAATTTTTTAGCTCAACCTACGATTTTTTTATACTTGCACAACTCTATTATCAAACAAAATTGGATGAGATATCAAAATCATTCCTTGGGGTTGAACCTTTAGCTTGATTGTCAATAAATGCCTCTCAAGCTTTAAGTATTTGATCGAGTCCATCAATGTCATCATCCTCTACCTCATTGTACCCTTTGCTCATGTTGGGTCTCATTTCCCATTCTCCATGATGTAGCTTACCTCGAGGTCTCGTAGGCAATTTAATAGTTAGGTCCTCACCATGATATATCCAACATCTGTAAGTTACATCTATCCTACCAACAAGCAATTGAGCTCTTCTCACATGCACTATGTGTGAGTTGTTGTTTAAACATTTCCAACATGGACAACTTAACCTTGTGTCCATTCCACACTTTAAGCACAAGTATGTAATAAAAAACTCTACACCCCGTCAATACTCTTTGTTTTCAATATCGCAATTCATTTAACTCTTATCCATGACTCAATTCTAAAGAATCAAAATATAAGATCAAAAAGTGTTTTAGAATAAGATTAAGGAAAAAATGAATGATTAACAACAATGTTTAGCACACATATTTCCAATGTTGAAGAAGCATTTCAAGTCATGTAAAGATGGAATAGTTTCATGCTATTATTCATAGTTTCTTCCACATGATAGCTACGTGTCATTTTTTATGTGGTCTCAAAAATAGCATGATCTTAAGTTCCAAAATGAGGCACATAGTGATAACTCTCTACATTTCAACTACCATGGCTAGAGCAATTATCATGAGGCAAGGAGCATTTATTTTAAAGATCACATATAAGTAGCACTTTAGTCCATCTTATTGAAACATGGCAAATAATCAATGAGGATAGCATTTTCATGGTAGCTAGTCATTTTTATTTCATTCAAGTATCTAATGCGGCAAGTTTTACCAATTAGCATATCAACATGTTCAAGTAATCTCTCCATGATTTATTTAAGCCAAAAATTAAAATATGGGATTAGCCATTGAAGTTTTTTTCAACATATCAACACATCTAGTAAAGCTTTATTTGATCTTTCTCAAGTCAACACAAGAACAAGTTATGTCAACATGGCAATCTAAAATTCAAGCAAGGTGCACATGTTTATTTGATCTAGTTACTGCTACTTCTTTTACCCTATATACTTTACATATTATAATGACCTCATTCACTTACAATCATGTTAAAGCAGTGAAACAAATACTACTTCCTAGATAATAGAAAATAAATTAACAAATAGTATTTCAATATCATTTACTATAGAGGATTAGAATTCAGTTGCAACTTCAAAAAGGTTTACCTCCATCACATTTCATTGAAAGCCAAACATGAATTTTACATAATTGAAAATTTAACTATGTGAAGTAAAGTAAAACATAAACTAAAGAGCAACCAAATATGCAAATCATGAATAAAATGGCATAACTGGTATGGACACACACCTTTTTATCAAATCTTTGTTTGAAAAAGCCTATGGTTTAATTTGATCCGTGAATGAAACTAATAACCTATTTGCATTTTGTTTGACAAATGACAATAAACTCCACAAAAATTAAGATCTTATTGAGATGTGTCATTTCCAACCTCCTTATTATTCTTCATAAAAATGTATCTAAACAAGCACCATCATTTTAGCTTCTAAAATGGAAAGACCACCCTATACATAGCAGAACTACTTGCAACGAAAAGGCCCATATAATAATGAATACATAAATAAATGTATCAACAAAAACAAGTAATCCCTTTTACATTAAAATTACTACAATGTGAATGCAATTGCATTCAACTATATAAGCAATAAGGGATATTCCCTTGAATGAGCAATGATAAAAATCTTATAACAATTAAATGGATTGATTCTTTAGCGTTGGAAAAAAAATTACAAATAGATAAGTTGGTGGCTTATATAGTGCATACTAAGAAACAAGTTGGTGGCTTATATAGTGTATGCTAAAAAACAATCCTACAAATCATATTCATAGGTGAGTATATCTTAAAATAAAAAAGCTTGAGTATGAGGATAGAATCTTTCCACTTGGATAGAGGCATTGACATGTGTTGGTGTCTAATTCATATTTATCTTGTTTCAAGTATTAGAATGCCAAAGGACATATACTTGGTGATATTTTTTCTAATAAAAAATGTTAATAGGTGTTATGGCATATCTATTTATAAGTTAAATAAAAGAATTTTGTTTTTTCTTTTTGCTTTTTGTTTACATGCTTTGCTTTATATTAAACTTAGAAGTATGATAAATTAATATTTTCTGTTAAAACTACCCATTAATGAGATTGATAAGAATCTCAGCATTAAATAAACAATCAATCATCTGATTTTCTTCCTTAATTTTTTCCTTGTCATTTTCAAGGGAAAAGAAAAGTCATAAGTGGATAAGCATCCTTTTTGACACGCTTTTCCAACATCTTAGTCAGCCTACACACTTGAATGGTATTTATGAAGTGGCAAGATGAGGTGAACTTAAAGAGGGATCAAAAGAATATTGTGGATAGAGATATAGTAGGCACCCCCCTAATATGCTTATCAAAAGATTTTGAAAATAAATTGTTTGGTTCTTGAAGAGATTCTTCTTTTTCATATTCTTACATATCATTAAATAAAGATTATCATGTTTTAAAGAAGAAAAAACAATCTTGATTGAAACCAACCTCATCTATGTTTAAGGGAAATCAAAAGGTATTCAAGATGGTTTTAATCATGGATAATTGAGAGTATTTTACCACTAAATATATTCTCATGTCAAGAAATTACACAAATCAATTCGATCCTCCTAGCATAGGTATCATATTAAACTTTGTATTCTTCTCAAAAAACTCATATTCAAACTTTATTAGCATAAGTATCCTTTGTATAGAGTCATACTCGACCTCAGTCAGTTCAAGGTGAGTTATAATTGTTAAAAGGACTCTTGGTCTCGTAATGAGCTTATCTCACATTATGTCCAAGAAGAGGGAAGGCTAAATCATGAAAGAACCGAAAGTGCTTACTTAGCTAGTACTTTCAAGGATAAAAAGACAAAGAAGAGGAAGAAGGGTAAGGAAGTTACGACATTGACATCACAAAAAAACAACACAAGGATCAAGCTAAGGATGTTTGTTTCTTTTGTGGTGCAAAGGGACGTAAGAAGAAGCGATTCACTAACTATCATGCTTGGCATATAAAGAAAGGTATGCTTTTAAATTTGTTTTTTTTTAGGTTAATTTGACTTCGGTATCTAAACACACGTAGTGGATAGATTCAAGTACAAGAACTTACATTAGCATGTTTATGCAGGGTTGCTTGAGTTGCCGAAAGCTTAGTGATGGTGAAAGATACATCTATGTTGGTGATGGCAAGTTGGTAGAGATTGAAGCAATAGGGAACTTTAGATTATTTTTGAGGATTAGTTGTTATATATATTTGAATGAGACATTCTTTGCACTATCTTTTAGATGGAATTTACTTTCTATTGTTACTTTAGACAAATTTGATTATACTTGTTCATTTAGCAATAGCCCTTTTATGATTCAAAATTAATTGGTACCGGTTTATTATTATATAGTGATAATCTTTATTTACTAAATACAATTGTCTCTTATAATAAATCCCTGCATATTAATTCAAAAAATTTAAAGTGCAAATTAACTAATGAGAATTCAATGTCTTTATGGTGCAAAAGATTAGGTCACATCTCTAAAAGGAGTATAGAAAGACTTGTGTCTAACAATATTCTTGATCCCCTTGATATTATAGATTTTCATACTTGTATTAACTATATTAGGGGGAAATAAACAATTGTTAAGAAACTAGGTGCCAATAGGGCTATAGAAGTCTTAAAACTAATACATATAGATATCTGTGGACCATTCCCTATGGCTTCTTAGAATGGTGAACAGTACTTTATAACGTTTGTAGATGACTTCTCTAGATATGGTTACCCATTTCTCATTCATGAGAAATCTCAATCACTGGATGTGTTTAAAACTTTTAAAGTTGAAGTAGAAAATTAGCTAAGTAAAAGAATTAAAGTTGTTAAATCTAACCATAGTGGTGAATACTATGGTAGATGTGATAGATTAGCTTAACAACATTAAGAACCATTTGCTAAATTCCTAGAGGAGTGTGTTATTGTCCTATAGTACACCATGTTAGGCTCGCTTACAATGAATGGTGTTGTTGAAAGACAAAATATCACACTTAAGGATATGGTAAGGAGTATGCTTAGTCATTCTGCCTTATTAAAATCACTCTAAGGAGAGGCTTTGGAAACAACAACATACTTGCTAAATAGAGTATCAACTAAGGCAACTAACGAAACCCCTTATGAGCTTTAGATAGGTAAAAAGGCTTAGTTTAAAGAACTTGCATATTTGGGGATGTTCTAGTTGAGGCTAGGCCTTATAGGCTAAATGAAAAGAAATTGGATTCTAGAACTGTTAGTAGTAATTTTATTCAATACTCTGAAAGAGCAAGGGGTTACAAGTTCTATGATCCCATCATAAAAGGAATTTTAGATGATTAATGCTTGGTTCTTTGAGGATGTTAAGTTTGTGGAGGGAGAAAGAGTTAAGGATTTTGTCTTTGAAGAAGAACAAGTTGATATTCCTCTAATTACTATTGATAGCACTTAATATTAGATTATAATACCTGACACTATTCAAGAAGCAATCTAGAACAAGATAATGTAAATGGATCTCTTGTTTTAGAACAACAAATGAAATGTTCTAATTATCAAAAGTGGATAGATGCCATGAATGAGGAGATGAAGTCCATGAGAGACCATGACGTATGAGACCTTATTTCATAACCTAAAAATACGAAACCTATTGGTTATAAATGGATATTTAAAATTAAAAGAGATTCAAAAGGCAATATAGAAAGATATAAGACATGTTTTATTGCAAAAGCTTTGCATAGAAAGAAGGCATTGATTGTAAAGAAACTCTCTCTCTGGTTTTATTGAAAGACTCTTCAAAGATAATAATGGCACTACTAGCTCACTTTGATCATGAGTTACATCAAATGGATGTGAAGAGAACATTTCACAATAGTGACATAGATGAGACAATCTAAATGATGCAACCCGAAAATTTTTTTTCGGGAGACTCAAACAAATGGGGTACAAGTTAAAGAAATCCATCTATGGACTCAAGTAGGTGTCTCGCCAATGGTATCACAAGTTTCACTGAATCATTATCTCGTTTGTTTTATGATGAATGTAGTTGATGGATGTGTATACCATAAGTTTAGTGGGAGGAAGTTCATTTTGTTAGTTTTATCTATTGCTTACCACAATAATAATTGCCTATTACATGATATTAATAAATTTTTATCAAAGAATTTTGAAATTAAAGATCTTAGAGAAGCCTCTTTTGTATTAGGATTCCAAATATATTGAGATTGTTCTTAAGGTATCCTTGGCTTATCTCAAAAGGGATATATTGAGAAAGTACTGAAAAGGTTTGGCATGCAGAATTATAAACCAAAAGATACCCTTTTTTCTAAAGGAGTCAAGTTCAATCTAGACTAATGCCCTAAGAATGACCTTGAAGGAAAAGAAACGGAAAAGGTTCCTTATGCTTCAGTTGTAGGAAGTCTTATGTGTGCTTAGGTTTGTACGCGTTTAGATATTGCATACATTGTTAGTATACTAACTGTGAAATATTGAAAAGTCTAAGTATCAACCATGGATAGTAAAAACAAATTGTAGAACTACAATTTGATGATACATTGTTAGCTATAGAAAGCATAAGCTGCTAAAAGAAAATGTAAATGCTTAAAATACACATAAATCACTAACAATCAAATGGGGATTGAAGTTGATAGTTATGAAAAATAATGTACCTATTCCACACAATAGCATCACCAACAACCATTACTCATTCATCTACATAATAAAAAAATATAGAAAAAAGGAAAAAAGAGAAAGAGTATTGGAGAGAAACAGTGGAACTAAATTGAACTTTACTAGGACCATTATTTCATATTGTGCCCATTTTAATCTTTAATTCTTTGTAAAATAAACATTGTTGGATTCGGAAAAAACCAAAAAAAAAAAGAAGAAAAAGAAAGAAAGAAAAGGATTGTTATACCCAAGAATGCTTGCTTAAAAGGATGAGAAAATGCATTCGTTATGTATTATAATGATATAGTTTTTATATGAGTAGCATAGACCATAGACACTCGATCTTCATTGCAGGCAAATTTCCAACCTTTACAATAAGGACCATTTTATTATTTATGGTGAATGAGATGATTAATAATAAATTGTTATACTTAACCACATATCATAGCTTCTAAGCATTGGTTTGTTCCAAATGGGTAGCTTGGCTAATTAGGATTGGCCATAACAATGCTATTACCAAGAGATGTGATATTGCACATGCAAATGGCATTGCAATTAGTTTTTTTCTCAAGTGCATTGTGTGCAACAATTATTTACATTTTATTAACTAAAGTTGCTACTTGTTTTGTACTTCTCTAGAGTAAAAAGGTTTCTTATTATTCTAAAATAAGCTTTGACTATTACCCCCATTGACTTTTTGTTAGAATTTTAAAGTAATTCCCATAGCTAGCATTTATAACACTAAAGCATTAAACCATTTATGGTGGCTTATTAGAGGGTGAAAGGTGTGTAAAATTAGTATTCGTGTAAACCCCAAAAATTTTTAAGTTCAAGAGCTAAGTCTTGTATTGGGAATTATATTAGAAAATGAACACGAAGTACAACTTTAAACCTAAGATTTACTCTAGGGTAGTTGACATGGCTAGTGTAACAAAAACCTGAAGAATCAAAACCCTAGATGAGTCATGACCTGAAACCATTATATTAAGAGTCATAAACCCTAACCAAAGTAAAATAAAAAACCTAATTCAAAATTCCAAACCTTTAAACCAATTGGCAAATCCTAAGATCACATTAGGAATTGTTGAAACTAACCCCAAGCCCGAGAAACCTAAATTTCAACTCAATCGAATCCGAAAATCTAAAAAGTGATAATTTATTGTAAGAATAATATAAAAATCACATAATCTAATGAGAATTAGTCCTACTAATTAATCAAATCAAATAATGCAATTAGTGGAAAATAACTTCCCTAAATCACCTTTAATAGGCATGAAACCTAAAGGGACAAAATAGTCAATTCAACCCCTAATTAACTTAAGAAAATACCACATTAAGACATCTAAAAAATACCTTAAATAAGCCCTAATTAACCCCCATTAGTTGACTAATGGATGAAGCAATTAAGGGCATGAAATTTTTCTAATGACTACTGGCTACATCCAAGGGTAGGGGAGATGACAACACACTTGATTTAAGGGTCCAAAAGCCACCAAGTACTCCCTAGGCATATAGGATAGGGCATAGACAAGACCAAAATTCTGATGGAGTAGACAATTACTAAGAATAGCAAGCGATTAAACTTAAAACATTCCCTTAACAAACAAACAAATCAATTAACCAATTCACCTTATTACCCAATGTGTTTAACTAACCCCTTATGCAACTACAAGCTCTCCTATATCCTCCCATCTACATGTGAAATATGAACTTCCCTCTTTTGATTTTCTCTTCTAAAACACTTTCTAAAGAGGCTAAACCACCCCCTCCCAATTGGCCACATTGCACCACTTTCCACACCACCCACTTCAAGAAGAAACACCACTAACAAGTCATCACATTTTCCCCTAACCCCAATAGCCTTTCCATGCCACTTAGAGGAGTATTTAAGGAGCCCAAATCAAAAGGAAAATTAAGAGTCCACACCAAGAAAAAAGGGAGCAAAGGAGTGGAGTAGGTGATCATTGTTAGAAGACCCATAAAAGGAGGCAATGACTAGCACTTATTCTTTCTATTTTCTTATAGTGTAGCCGTATGTAAGTAAGGTATAGTAGTTAGAAACTTTTTTTATTTTGTAATTTTAGCCACGTATTTTAGTTGCATTAAACAAGAAATTCAAAAATATGTTGTTAACTTGAGCTAAGGTAGAAGGCAATGCGATGAAACTCCTTATAGCAAGCTTGAATGCGAAAATTTGTAATATAAATGGAATAAATGGCACTTCATGCTTATCTCCTACTTTAGTTGCCACTTTCAAGGGATGTAGGAAGCAATTAACTTTAACATATTAGGAGAAACCTAACACTCAAAAGATTTAGATGAGGAATAACATGCATGAGAGGTAGAAAAAGATGAGAAATTGGATAACCTAACTTCTAATCATGAAACTGATGCCAATGGAGGTTTTTATCCAAAATTTTCCCTCGTTTCCATAATGCAAAACCAAAAGAATATCATTAAGAAAGTCGGAAAATAAACCCCTTTGATTTAATGACAAAAATGAGACACATAAGTTAGAAATAAGTAAAACTAAAAAACCACATGAACATCCTTAAATCTTGCTTTAAAAATTGAAGAGACCCAATAGAATGAAAAGGTCTAAATGTGCCAAAAGAAAGGCCTAAAAATGTCCATAATATATTTAGAATCGATTCCTCTTGAACGCTAGACTTAATTAAAAGAAATAACCTCAAAATGAGCCTAAACATAGCCCACCCGAAACTAACCAAAACCTAACTTGAATTTTCGAAACTCAAATCACCAAAATGACTTC
Organism: Laguncularia racemosa; assembly: GCA_037954665.1. Lineage (NCBI taxonomy): Eukaryota > Viridiplantae > Streptophyta > Magnoliopsida > Myrtales > Combretaceae > Laguncularia > Laguncularia racemosa. The sequence continues at coordinate 546,645 of JBBMOL010000047.1, read as the reverse complement.
AAAAATGGAAAGTACATGTGAAAACCTTCTAAAATTTAAAAAAGAAATATTTAAAATGAAAAAGTTATGGCTAAAACACCAAAATGACCTAAACTAATAAAATCGACAAATTTAATTTAGACACTCAAATTTGTTATCCTACTTACACTTATAAAATTATTTGTCCTATCAAGTGACATTGATTTTGAGACCAAGCTACCCCTAGATTACTACAACTAGTAGTGAGATGATTGGGTGAGTGATCCTATGATTATTGGATTTGTTCAGTGCTTGTAATTAGTGCACTAATATATATATATATGAAATTGGATATATGTGTGGGGTTAGGAAATTTGCTTGTGTTTGATTGATGTGATCTTGGTTGCCAAAATACCTTAAACCATATTTGGCTAATTGATTATTGTATTTTCCTTGAATTTAGATTGAGGATAATGTAATTGTTTGTGATAATTTTGTTGGTTACCTAATAAATGAATCTAACTATATTCAATGTTAACAAAATGGGTCATGCATTACATATTTTTGCATGTAAGAAGGTCATCAGCATCACATCATGGGGTCGTATAAAGGTATACTTCATGCGCAAACTTGTCTCGACCTTTGAGAACTATTTGGAATTGGAAAATGCCACTCTCTAATTAAGACCGAGTTTGGGGATTCATTGCTTAGGGGTGGACAATACTGTGTGCTATTCACATTTACACCTCGCATGGGCATTTACACATAGATATCAATTTAAGCTTATTTTAATATAGCAAAACAAAATAATTTTTAGTGACTATCCTAAAAGAAATAGCTCGAGGTGACTAGAACATGTTGTTTATGTATAGTTCATGATTTCCTAACTTAGGCAATGAATGGCAATAAATTTGTACTATATGTGGTTTCTAGATAACCGTAATACTGTTGCATTCATATGTGTGGTCATGCATTCATATGTTTGTTTAAATAACTTGTGTCTTAATTGCTTGTCAGTGCAATATGATGATTTTCTCACTAAGCTGGATATAACTTATACTCCCACATTGTTTCGTTATTATAAGGCCTATCTAGTTAAAGCTTGTCAAATACAAGGCTCAATGGGATGAGCGAAGGATGAGGAACGAGTGGAGTTGTCACCAATATATATATATATATATATATATATGTATATGGACTTGAATTTATGTTCTAGTTATATATATATTTTTTATAGCAGAGTCATAAATTACTTCTATAGTTATTACCTACTGGTTTGAAACTCACAATTAGGGCTTCATATTCCGCTTCATTGTTATTAGTTGCGAATTCGAACTTAAGGGCATATGACACTTCTACCCCATGTAGTCTATGTAGCATAAGGCCAGCTCCACTCTCCTCTTAAGTGGACAAGCCATCGCAAGGAGAGTCTATAGTGGCTTATCATTGTTATATGATATTTTATCCTCTACTATGTACTCCACTATAAAGTCAATAAGGACTTAAGCTTTTATTGCTTCTCTTGGTTGGTCTTATATCCTAAAAGCACTAAGTTCAAAGGCTGATTTGATGTGTTTGACTTATGTAATATGTTTCGTAGTGGTTGATCAATCAAGACTATCACCTAATGTGCTTTAAAATATGGCTATAGTCCCTTAGTCAAGATGACCACTATGAGGGCAAGCTTCTCTAACTTTGTGTACCTCACCTTGAGTTCTTAGAGGATATGGCTGATGTAGTAAACTGGTTTATGCTCCCTCCCTTTAACTTATACTAACATCAAGGAGAGAGCTCGATTACTAACCAACAAGTATAAGAATAGAGGTCTTCTCTTGGGAATAGCTTTGAGAGTATTGATGGGGTAGTCAAGAACTACTTTAATTTGTCAAAGGCAGTTTAACATTAATTGGTCCACTAAAGGTTAGTTGGGTTCTTTAGGATTTTGAAGAACTCAAAGCATTTGTCTTCACTCTTGGACATGAATTTGCTTTGTGTGGAAACACGTTCTATAAGCCATTATACCCCCTTTATTGATTTAAGAGGTTGCATTTTGAGAATGGCTCATATCTTTTCAGGATTCACCTTTATGTTGCGTTGCGTGATCATATATCTAAGGAACTTGCTTGAAGCAGCTCTAAAGTCGTACTTTTAGGAGTTAAGTTTCATGTTATATTACCTCAAAGAGTTAAAGGTTTCTTGCTAGTCTTGGAGATAGTCTTCTTACTATATGCTTTTGATGATCATATTAACAATGTACACTTTGATGTTTTGCCTAATCTATTACTCAAACATCTGTCACCAACTTTTGGTATGTAACCCTAACGTTTTTAAGCCTAAAAGGGTATCACTTTATAACAATATGTTTTACATTTGGTGGCAAATAAAGTGTGTACTTTATCTTTAAGCTCTATCTTGATCTAGTTAATGTATCTATGAAATTAAGTAGGGCATGTTTGGAGATAGAATCGACTATTTAGTCGATCCTAAAGAGGGGAAAGCAATACTTAAGGTAGGCCTTTGTTGACTTCTGTGTAATCTATATACATTCTCCATTTCCTATTAGATTTCTTGACTAGCACATGGTTGGCTAGCTAAGTCGTATAACATTCCTCCTTAACAAATCCTACTTTGATCAGCTTCTACACCTTTTCTTTGATAGTGGCCTATTGTTCTAAAGTAAAATGTCTTTTTTATTTGATAACCTTAGCATTGTTATCAATCTTAAGGCAGTATGTCATCACGTTTGGGGAGATGCCTAACATTGGTGGGGATCAGGCAAATATGTCACTAATGGACTTAAGGAAGTTAGCAAGCTGTTGTTAGAGCTTAAAGGGTATTGATGTCCCTACCTACATGGTCTGCTTGGTGTTGCTACCATGTTGGATTTCCTCCATCTCCTTGGTCTCAGCTTCTCCTTAAGTCTAGCTTCTATGATGAAGACTTCCTCTTGTTTTAGGGCCTTTAAATATAGTGTGAGTACCAACTCTTGGTCTCCTTAGCACACACCTACTCCATCAGGTATTGGGAACTTTGCCTTTAGATGCGGCGTTGAGGATATCATTTAATGTATTTGGGCTTGGTCACCCCAATATTACTTTGTAAGGGGACTAGTAGCTTACCACCAGAAATTCAATATTTTGTTAAACTACAATGCCGTTGTCCTCAAGCTCCATAGGGTCCATAACCTTCACAAGTGGGTTATTGAACTTGTATAAATTGTGGTTGTAAGTTTTTATCTTTTTGTTTTAGCTTCGGTTACATCTAGTCATAAGTATACTTAAAGATGATGTCTACTGAATAGCTTGTATTGATTGATAACATCTTAACTTTGAATTTAGTGACCCTTACACTAATCACCAAGGCATTATCATGAGAGGTTTGCACCTCCACAAGGTTCTCATTGGAGAAAGAGATAGATGTGTCTATTCTTGGTCTTTTGCTGTGTAGGCTCGTCACCCACTAGCTAGCTCGGGCATTGACTAAGTTTGAAGAGCTCTGCCGACCTCTAGTCTAAGGTCCCCTATCAATCATGTTAATCACATTGTTAGGAGCTCAATTGAGGTGATTATTGTTGTTGTTATTATCCAGCTTGTTGCGACCTTATTCTTCTTGCCTTTATTGAATAGGTCGCTCAATGAAATTGTTGGGGGTAAAAAATGTACTCTCAGAGACACCAACACTAGATGAGACCTTCGAGAGTGTTTTTTTAAGCTGGTAGTAGTCATCCATATTGTGATCCCTATCCTTATGGAAGTTGTAGTGTTTATTAGAATTTTTCTTGTTTAGATTACCCCTTAATCTTATTGGTTTGGGTAGAATGCCTATATTACATACTTCCATAAAAATATCCCCTATTGGTCAGTTCAATGGGATATATTTTGTGAAACTTGGGATGGTGCACTTCCTATCTCTTGGACCATTGTCCCAAGAGGATCCCTCTCCTTACTTGGGTCGTAGGTGGTCTTTAATCGACCCCTTATTATCATTTTTCTTATTTGAAAAACTTTAGTTAAAACAGCTTCCTTGTAAGGATAAAATAACCCTATTAGATATATTTATGTGCCTTCTCCTTGAATTTTTTCAAAGTTGGTTAGCTTATTCTTCACTAGGGAATTAAAAACATTGCCAATAAGTTTAACATCTTAGATTACCACATTGAGGGTAACTCCTTGTCAACATAAGGAATCTCCAATATTGAGGCGTTGAACTAAGCAAGTGATGTGCTCAAAACCAAGATTAAGCACATGCAAATGAATCAAAGAAACAACTTCAATTCACAAATAAAAACCAGTCTAATTGGATGACAATTTACGTGAACCCTTTTGGAATTTTGATGCAATTCAAAGGTCAAATGATGTAATTAGAATACATATATGTAATCTTCACCATATAACAACAAGAATAATTGAAATCTACGTGAATCAAATCAAAAGGGATTGATCAAAACCGTGACTCCAACTTCTTCTACAATTCCAATTCACGCCACCAATGAGATAATGTTGATTTCAAGTACTAAAGAACAATCAATATTTAACAAAATAATTGATCAAAAATTACAATCACAAATATGTCCAAGAAAATTCCAAATCAACCCTAGATATGACTCACTAGAGATGAGATGAAAAACAACAAAGAAAGAATTGGTATGACTCATAATTTCCCTTTGTTGCACTCACCACAATTCCAATTCTTCGGATTGAAATTGATAAGAGAAAATGAACTAGGATGAACCCTAATTCCCACACGTTAAGTGTTTGTTTCTAATATGCAAAATGGCCTTCTCAAACCCTATTATAAGCAAGTATTTATACTTGCTACTCTTAGGGTTAGAAAATGGTCAAAATTACAAGTTTGCCACTTTTAAGATGGCTAGTCCTAAATGAAAATTACAATAAAATGAAAGTGTCCCAAAAGAAAATACAACATAAAATAGTTCATAAAACAATTACAAAGTACAAAATATCATAAGTCTTCATGAGCCAATGCTTCGGAATGGAAACAATCGTAGCGGATCTTTGATTGTAAATTTGAAGATGTCTCGTGTCCATCAACTAGTATAGGGCATATTGGCATCCCATGGAGAATTATTATTGTACCTGTAAGATTATTTCTCAAATACTTATTAGATGAAAAGAAATGACATAAAATATGAGTGATTTGGATCATCATCCAAATCGAGTTCTGAAAGTGTCGATGGTGCCGGAAATTTTCCTATTAGCAAGATAGTCCACGATCGGCTCATTGTGACCTTATTTGATTAAATTTAAGGTGGATGAGTCCTTCATAGTGAGCTTACTTGCCAAAAAGTCCTATTGAAACTGTTTAGCTAACTCATCAAATGAAGAAATGGAGTTGGTTGGCAAATTATTACACCAAGTGCAAGTAGCCTCATGTAAGGTGCTAAAAAAGCCCTACAAGCAACTACATCATCGAAGCCATACACGTTTATCATTTTTCGAAAGTGGCATAGGTGATCATTTGGATCAGCAATTCCATCATAGGTATTAAGTTAAGGTAGGTAGACATTTTTTGGTAAAACCTCCTCTTGAGCGCTTGTGTGAAGGGGGTTCTATTAATGGAGAACCTAGTGTAGGGATCAACTTTCTTGCTCTCCTTTAAGTCGAAGAGCCTTTGGATGTAGTCATCAAATGTCTATATCATTGATCTATCTACTAGCTCAGGTATGAGCATCAAGCAACTCGAGTTGGTTATTCTGAGCTAAAGCACATTATCGCCGTATGACTCAACTTGTATGATTAGGGGAGATCAAGCTCTTCCCCATAATGCTGCAGGTAGAATTTTCTTAATAAGAGCATGGTTGCGATGCTCTACAGACCTAACTTATTGATTCGTCTGTTGGGTGAGAGCCACTAGTGGTGATGGTGGAGGGTTGTTTCATGGTGGCTCTAGATAATGGGTGAATATATTTTCAAGCTTCACATATTATTCAGTTGCTCTAATTCTACCACTCAGGCTTCAAGCCTTACATTGTCATTATGCATGACTTCATTCTAGGCCACTATCATTTTGCATAGACTCTCAGTTAAGTTTTCTTAATAATAGTGATGGGAAAATTTTCGGCACCTTCGACACTTTCAGAACTCGATTTGGATGATGATCCAAATCGCTCATATTTTACTTTATGTCTTTTATTTTAATAAATATTTGAGAATAATCTTACAGGTACAATGATAATTCTCCATGGGATGCCAATATGTCCTACAACAGTTGATGGACACAGAACGTTTTCAGGGTGACAATCAAAGACCCGCTGCGATTGTTTTCCATTCCGAGGCATTGGTTCATGAAGACTTATGTTATTTTGTACTTTGTAATTATTTTATGAACTATTTTTTGTTGTATTTGGTTTTGGGATACTTTCATTTTCCTTGTAATTTTCATTTAGGAATAGCCACCTTAAAAGTGGCAAACTTGTAATTTTGACCACTTTCTAACCCTAGGAGTAGCAAGTATAAATACTTACTTAGAAGAGGGTTTGAGGAGTCCATTTTTGCATATTAGAATCATACACTTTCACGTGTGGAATTAGGGTTCATCCTTAGTTCAAACCTCCTATCAATTTCAACCCAAGAATTGGAATTATGGCAAGTGCGACGAAGGGGAATTGTGAGTCATATCGATTCCATCTTTGTTGTATGTTTATTTCTTCTCTAGTGAGTCATATCTAGGATAGATTTGAATCTTTCTTGGACATATTGGTGATTATAATTCGTGGATAATCATCTTGTAAGGTTGATTGTTCATTGAGATTGAATTGCTCTATAGTGATTGGCGTGAATTGACATGGTTGGAAGGGTTTGAGTTCACGGTTTTTGTGCTTGTCTTTTTCATCCATTTCACTTGTAATTCTCTTATTCTTATTGTTGATTAGTGAAATTGACCATTAGTGGGAGTTAATTGAATCTTTGAAACATTGGATTTCATCAAAGTTCCATTAGGGTCACACAATTTCTTAGTCCATTGAACCGGTTTGTATGAGACTTGAGAATTGTTTTTCTTTAGTCATTTGATTGTACTTGAAAGTGGTTTTGAGCACATCAAATAGTTTTGGTGATAACAAAAAGCTAAGATATTATTGACTATGTTATTAAGTGTGCAGATACATAATACACATGTAATTCAATCTCTTAGTAGAAAAGTTTTAATCTCAAGTTTTTAGTCAAAGACTAACTTAGAAAGTAGACTTGCTGTATAACTCTCAAGCTTTCAGTTAAAAGGTAACTTAGAGACTAACTTAGAGAGTAGACTTGCTACACTAATATAACTGCATAAATAAATAACATATTATAGAATGAGTTTATATATGAAGATTTAAACAACTTGGAGACTTAGCTCCAAAGTTGAATTTATTTGGGTAATACATTCAAAATATTCTACATAGTTGGTTAATATATCTCAGGGATTTAAAATTATAATAGTTTTAAAAATTAAAATTATGGTTAGTCCTAACTTAATGGAGCACAGTATGTTTGATGAAGATTTATATTTTTCAAAATTCCAAATTGCGCTTAAGGAGTAGAAATTATTCAAAAAGGATAACAACCAAGATACATTTCTATTTTTAAGGGATATGAAGTCAACTATTGAAATTATCCAGGCACTTCGATAACAACATAGAATAGGTTTTTGAGTTTAAAGATGTGTTATGATCTTCAACAAAATATCCAAAGCAAATTCAACGTCTAGCTTATCCTTTTGTAGCCATTGTGTGATCAGAAGAAAAATACCTTCAGCATCTAAGAAAGAGCAGAACACAATAAAACATGAAAAAAAGGAAAAACTTAGAATTTTGTGTGAAAATATTTTGTTACATTTTCATTTATATATCGAACTTAGTGAGGATTCTATTTTCTTCATTATCATTGTTTTGATAATTGTTGTGAGAGGTAGATTACATATAAGCTCTGAGTTTAGTGATAACCAAGTGATAGCTTGAAGCTTGATAGAGTGAATTGTGATCATCATTTGTAATTCTTATTTTGCGATTGGATATAGTGGAACATATCAGTATAGAATACCGAGACCTTGGCTTGGAGCTGGAAGAGAGGACGTACTCTTAAGGTGTAACCTCTATAAATCATTGCATAGACTATTCTTACTCTACTCTTTTATTTTTCATGTATTTAAATATCTATTATGATTGCAAAGATAATTCAAAGTCATAATTTACAAACAACTAACTAGGCATGTGATTTTTTAAAGAAACCAATTCACCCCCAAACCCCTTATGCGCTCCCCCTCAATCCATCGGTAACATTTCGGGACCAACAATTAATATCAAAGCAGGTCTTTTTTATTAAATTGAGTGATCCATTTTATTGTGGTTGAGAATAATGTTGCAATCAATTGAGCTTCATTGATGTGCCTAATTCCACTTAGAAGCACAATTAAAAGACTTAAGAAAAAACAATCTCAAGTTAAGGCAAAACTGGATCCACAAAAGGCAATGTCACGTGAACCCTAATGAAGATATAAGGAAATCCAAAAGTTCAAAGATATAATTGTAATACCACAATGATAATATCTTCTAACAACACTCTAATCTCTTATATTCCACGAAGATAATCCACAAATGACAAAGAAAACCTCAATTCTAAGAACTCCTTTCCAATAGTGAAGTACACATTTTCAAGGGAATTCTTCAATGAAGATTCAAATTCAATTGCTAAGTACTTTAAATAAACACAATAATTCGTGAACAATAAGATGAATTTCTGACCAAGAACTATCTCAATTCAACCCTAGATATGACACTATAGAGAAGAAAAGAAATCACAACAAAATGAAAATTGATACAACTCACAATTTCAAGATGTTGCATTCGCCACAATTTCAACTCTTGGGATTGAAATTGATAAGAGTTTAGATGAAAATTAGGAACCCTAATTCTCACGTGAAAAGAAGTGTTTGTTCTGCAAAAATAAGTCTCCTCAAACCCTTTCTTAAGCAAGTATTTATACTTGCTACTCCTAGGGTTAAAAAGTGCTCAAAATTACAAGTTTACCACTTTTAAGGTGGCTAACCCTAAATGAAAGTTACAAAGAAATAAAAGTGTCCCAAAACCAAAATACAACCAAAATAGTTCATAAAAGAGTAAATATATAAAAGAAATGGTCCTTCATGATGCCGATCTTCAAGAAGCTTTTGAATCAGGTTCCGTTGACAACCCTGATTCACTCAGTAGTCAGGGTGTTTTTGCATCCTGTAGGACTGACAAATGAACATGCTGAAATGCATCAAAATTATAGTGCAAAGATGTAGAAAGTGGGTTAGACTTCTCAAGGTTAGATTTCTCTAGCAAAACCCTCATAACTAGATTCTGGAGACCCTTAGCTCAGGCCCTAGTGATAGGTCCTGGAAAAGTCTAATTCCTATCATCTCCTCGAACTTCTGGAAGATTTGCTCTCAAATATGATGGATCTTCGTGCAAGTCATCTGCTAAATAAGGTGAAAGATCTGAAACGTTAAAAGTGGCTGATACTCCATAATCTCCTGGCAACTCAATGCGATAAGCATTGTTTTTGGTGCGCTTTAAGACCCTGAATGGTCTGTTTGATCTAGGAGATAGCTTCTGTGACTTTTTGTGTAGAAACCTGTCCCTGCTAAGATTAATCTAGACTAAATCACCTGGATTATAGAGATGAATTTTACAGTGCCTGTTTCCCTGGATCCTTTGTTGTTCCTAGGTCTTCTGAAGGTGTTCAGTGGTCCGATCATGGATGTGTTGAATCTGTTGTGCTCGGTCAACTCCACTAAGACTTTCTTCCTTCGTCGCTGGTCCAACTATAAAATCCAATGGAATAGAAGGATTATAGCCATAAACAACTTCAAAGGGAGACTTACTGGTTGAACTATGAGTAGACCTATTGTAAGCGAACTCAATAATAAGAAGACACAAGTCCCAATCAGTAAGATTCTTGTCAACTGTTGCTCTGAGAAGATTCCCAAGCGTGCGATTGACAACCTCTGTTTGTCCATCAGTCTGGGGATGGCAAGAGGTACTGTACATCAGTTTAGTACCCAGTCTTCTCCATAGTGTTTTCCAAAAGAAACTAAGGAATTCGGTAACTTTGTCTGACGCTATGCTGTGTGGAACTCCATGTAATTTGACGATTTCCTGCACAAAAAGGTTAGCAATAAAAAGAGCATCGTCTGTTTTGTGGCATGGTACAAAACGTGACATTTTGCTGAATCGATCAACAACCACCATAATAGAGTCTTTCCCTCTTTGTGTTCTAGGTAATCCCAACACAAAATCCATACTGATATCAGTCCAAGGTTTAGATGGTATAGGTAAAGGCATATATTCACCCTGCGCGCCTTTCCTCCCCTTAGCTCTCTTGCAAACACCACACCTTTCTAGTACCCTATGGACATCCCTTATCATGCCTTTCCAGTAGAAATTCTCCCTCAATATGGCTAGAGTTCTCTTCTCACCAAAATGCACTGACAAACCACCTGCATGTGCTTCCCTCACCAATAATTCTCTCACAGATCCAAATGGAATACAAAGTTTTCCTGATTTATATAGAAAACCATCTATCACACAATAACCATCATACATCCCGCCTCCAAGACACCTCTTCACGACAATTTTGAATTCCTCATCACATACATATTGTTCCTTCAACAGCTCAAAACCCAGTAATTTTGACTGAAGAGAAGTGATTAGTACATACTGTCGTGATAAAGCGTCAACAGCAATATTCTGATTGCCCTTTTTGTACTTAATCGCATAAGCAAAGCCCTCCAAAAATTCCACCCACTTGGCCTGGCGCTTAGACAAATTATGTTGACCCCTGAAATGTTTCAAAGATTCATGATCTGTATAAATAATAAACTCCTTTGGGAGGAGATAATGCTGCCACGTCATGAGAGCCTTCACTAAGGAATAAAATTCCTTATCATATATAGAATAGTTCAAAGTTGCTCCACTTAACTTTTCACTAAAATATGCTATAGGCCTCTTCTCCTACATTAATACAGCACCAATTCCAATCCCTGAAGCATCACATTCCAATTCAAAATTTTTGTCAAAATCAGGTAAGACCAGTAATGGGGCACAAGTGAGTTTTTCTTTAATCTCTTCAAAACTCCTCTAGGCCTTTTCACTCCAGATAAAAGGAACACTCTTCTTAGTCAGTTCTATGAGAGGACTGACAATGCTACTGAAATTTTGGACAAAGCGTCTATAAAAAGATGCAAGCCCATGAAAACTTTTTACCTCAGTAACTGAAGTGGGTGTTGGCCATTCCTTAACTGCCCTCACTTTCTCCTCATCCATCTTAACTCCTGCACCTGATACAACAAAACCCAAAAATGTTACCTCAGTTTGACAAAAGGAACACTTCTGAAAATTCACAAATAACTGTTGTGCCTTCAATACTGAGAATACTGCCCGAAGATGCTCCACATGTTGTTCTAGGTCTTTGTTGTAGATCAGAATATCATCAAAATAAAAAACAACAAATTTTCCTAGGAACTCTTTCAATACATGGTTCATCAATCTCATAAAAGTACTAGGAGCATTACTCAAACCAAAGGGCATAACCAACCATTCGTATAGTCCATGACGTGTTTTAAAAGCGGTCTTCCATTCATCCCCTTCCCTCATCCGAATCTGGTGATATCCGCTTTCAAGATCAACTTTGGAGAAAATCTGTGAACCATACAGCTCATCCAACATATCATCAAGTCTAGGAATAGGATACCTGTATTTAATGGTGATTTTGTTGATGGCTTTGCTATCGATACACATTCTCCAAGTTCCATCCTTCTTAGGAACAAGAAGGGCGGGAACAGTGCATGGGCTGAGACTCTCTCTAACAAACCCCCGTTCCACCAACTCATCTACCTGACGTTTCAATTCCTTAGCCTCCTTAGGATTCATGCGATATGCGAGTCGATTTGGTAACACTGAACCGGCCATAAGATCAATAGCATGCTCTATCCTTCTCAAGGGTGGTAATCCTGCTGGCAAATCATCAGGAAAAATGTTAATATACTCATTTAATACCTGAGAAACTGCTGGAGGTAGAGACTGTGATTCCTGTAACCTTAAGACAAATCTCAACTGAAGTAAGTATGTTGGAGCCTCTTCTGTGATTAATCTCTCCATCTCACCCTGTCCCATCAACAATACCTTTTTTCCCTCAGAAACATTATTTTGAATCAAAGCCTTCTTAGCCTCTGATGGTCGATTAATCTGTTGCTGGACATTATGGACCTCTGAAGGTGGCATAGGATTCAGAATAATTCGCTTGCCCTCCTTTTGGAACAAATATGTATTTCTGAAGCCATCATGTAAGACCCTCTTGTCATATAACCAAGGTCTACCAAGCAAAATATGAGATGCACACATGGGCAAGATATCACACTCAATTTCATCACAATACTTGTTCCCTATACTGAAGGGTACCCTAGCTCTTTGGGTAACATGCACTCTTCCTTGATCATTAAGCCAATGTAGTTTATAAGGTTTAGGATGTGGAATAGTTGAAAGCTTTAGCTTCGATACCAACGATGCAGCTACTACATTAGTACAACTACCACCATCTATTATAAGGACACACAAATTTCCTTGTATCCTACAAGAAGTGTGGAACAAATTTTCCCTTTGTTCTTCCTCCTTATTAGCAAATGTACTTAATGAGCGTCGCAATACATTAGCATATTGAAGCATTTCACTAGACATTGTGGAATTCAACTCAATCAACACGTGAACAATATTCCCCACTTCTTTTAAGATCACGGTGCAACAAACTTTAATCTCCAAAAATTCACTCCACGGCAACACACAAGCACAACAACAATGATGATGTGTTACTTCCACGGCAACAACAAGATGAATATTGATTACAAGTAGACTTCAACTTCCACGGCAAATAATGATAACAAAGGACTAATAAGTGACTTTCCACAAATGAATTCCGAATTCCACAATAGGCAACAACTTTCAATTTGAAATTCAAACAACTTCACTTATTGCAAGCTTTCCTCAATTGGTAACAATGAATTCAAATTCAAATAGCAATCATTAACTCCCACAACTTAATTGCATATGTTTTGAATTCAAATAATTCCTTACTAATCAAAACTCAATGCAATCTGCAAATTGTTCTCCACCAATTCAGAATTACACAATGGAAATCAAAAACAACAAACTACACTTCCTCCTCCACGCCACAACAAGCCATGACAAGGATTTTGGTAAGTTTTGCAAGTTCCAAAAATTGCTAAAGTAAACAACACTTTGTACTTCTGCCTTTCCACGTAAATTAGTGACCACAAAATGATGCAACAACCTTCCCAAACCAACTCCAACAAACAGAAAAATAAACTCCAAAACAAGGTAATTTCACAAACTCAAAACCACAACAATCAATACAATTGCGGTTTCCACTAAATCAATCCTAATGGATGATTAACTCCACGAAATCAAATGAAACCAATTCCCTTCTCTCAACAAGAGCTCTGATACCAAAAAGATGATGTGCCTAATTCCACTTAAAAGCACAATTAAAAGACTTAAGAAAAAACAATCTCAAGTTAAGGCAAAACCGGATCCACAAAAGGCAATGTCACGTGAACCCTAATGAAGATATAAGGAAATCCAAAAGTTCAAAGATATAATTGTAATACCACAATGATAATATCTTCTAACAACACTCTAATCTCATATATTCCATGAAGATAATCCACAAATGACAAAGAAAACCTCAATTCCAAGAACTCCTTTCCAATAGTGAAGTACACGTTTTAAAGGGAATTCTTCAATGAAGATTCAAATTCAATTGCTAAGTACTTCAAATAAACACAATAATTCGTGAACAATAAGATGTATTTCTGACCAAGAACTATCTCAATTCAGCCCTAGATATGACACACTAGAGAAGAAAAGAAATCACAACAAAATGAAATTGATACAACTCACAATTTCAAGATGTTGCACTCGCCACAATTTCAACTCTTGGGATTGAAATTGATAAGGGTTTAGATGACAATTAGGAACCCTAATTCTCATGTGAAAAGAAGTGTTTTTTCTGCAAAAATAAGCCTCCTCAAACCCTCTCTTAAGCAAGTATTTATACTTGCTACTCCTAGGGTTAAAAAGTGCTCAAAATTACAAGTTTGCCACTTTTAAGGTGGCTAACCCTAAATGAAAGTTACAAAGAAATAAAAGTGTCCCAAAACCAAAATACAACCAAAATAGTTCATAAAAGAGTAAATATATAAAAGAAATGGTCCTTCATGATGCCGGTCTTCAAGAAGCTTTTGAATCAGGTTCCGTTGACAACCCTGATTCACTCAGTAGTTAGGGTGTTTTTGCATCCTGTAGGACTGACAAATGAACCTGCTGAAATGCATCAAAATTATAGTGCAAAGATGTAGAAAGTGGGTTAGACTTCTCAAGGTTATGTTTCTCTAGCAAAACCCTCATAACTAGATTCTGGAGACCCTTAGCTCGGGCCCTAGTGATAGGTCTTGGAAAAGTCTGATTCCTATCATTCATACTTTGATGGCATGGATTATTTATACTAGAAAATGTGTGTGTCCACTTATATTAAGGTTAATGACTATGCTTCATTGCAGGTGATCGACATTAGAGACAATTAAGTAATAAAAACTTACAATGCTAAGTTCACAGAGGCCGAATTGAAGCTCATTAAGCAAAATAATAAGGCTAAGACTATGTTCTCACTACTATAGCATCGTTTGAATTTTACTTAATTTCTTTACACAACTAAAGAAATATAAGATACACTGTTTGAAACATATGAAGGAACTAATGCAATTAAGGAAAAAAATTAATGTTTTACTATAGAGATATGAATTGTTTAAAATTAAATATGATGAGAAAATTAAAGATGCTTTCAATCATTTTACTAATATAACTAATGAACTAACCTCTCTTGGAAAGAAAATAGAAGATCTTGATCTTGTTAGGAAAGTATTGTGGATCTTACCAAAATCATGGGATGCTAAGAAGACCGTTATAGAAGAAGCATAAGATTTGAACAAGCTCACACCTAGTCAATTAAAAGAGAAGCTAATGGCATATGAGTCCCATCTAAACATAACTAAAGAATTCAATAGTAGCACAAAAGCGATCGTATTTAAAGCAAAGAAAATAGCTATTGATGATTCTTATGAGGACGATAATGATGATGGGGACATAAGCATGCTTGCAAAAAGATTCAATAGGCTGATGAAAAGGAAAGGTAAGAAATTTAAAAACTTTAGCAAATATAATAAATATGATGCAAGAAAGAACTTTAAGGAGAAAGAAGAGAAGAAAGAGAAAAAAGAAATCACATGTTATGAGTATAAGATACCTAAACATATCAAATACAAGTGCCTAATTCTCATAAAGAAAATGGAAAAATTCAAGAAGAAAAACCGAGCAATGATGGCAACTTGAAGTGATTTGGATGAGTTAGAAACTGACTTAGGAATTGCAAGTGAAGATAAGGAAGAAGCTAATATGTTTTTAATGGCTTCATCTAACTTAAATCTCAAATCTAAAGTTGATGTATCAAACAATAAAATGTATGCTGAGGTGAAAAAGTTGTTAAAAGCCTTGAAAAGGGTAAATGTAAAGATATCTAAGCTAGAATAAAAAAAAAATATGACTTTTAAAAATGAAAAGGATGTATTAAGTCAAACAAACAAATTGCTTGTAGACGAAAATGATATCCTTAAGAATGATAGTAAAAAATGCATGATAGTTTTGATGTGTTAAGGACAGAAAATGGTATTTTGAAGGATGAAATTAAAGACTTAAAAGTTAGAATTAAAGATTTGTCATAAAAAATAAAAAATACCTTCAATAAATTTAATAAAAGTGACAAAAAAACTAAACATGATCATAAGTAGTCAAAGACTTGCGAGTGTTAGACATGGACTTAGATTAGAACATGGTAGCTCATTTAATGATATGAAAAAGGCTGTGCCCATTAAAGGAAGTGAATATGTGAATGCTCAACTTATTAAAGATAAAAAAAAATATTAAAAAGAACTCGAATAGTAGTAGTAGTAGTAGAGGATACTTCAAAAGATACCCTCAAAAACATGAGTATCCACTTAGAGGATACCTCGAAGACTACAAGTATGGATATGATAAATGGTATATAAGACAAAACTATCTTTATTAGGTAAATTCTTATGTATGTATCTTTTGCAATAAAATAGGACACAGAAAAGTATTGCTTTTATAAAAGAAACAAGCCTAATACACATCAAGTTAAGAAACAAGAAAAGACGAGCTTGACTTATTAAGGACCTAAGCTGGTTTGGGTTCCTAAAAGGGTTTGATTGCCTTTTTATATGATTGTAGGGATAAGGAACTACAAGGCACTTGGTATCTAGACAATGGGTGTTCAAGCTATATGACAAGAGATGCATCCTTGTTCACTAGCATCAGGTGGAAAGAAAAAGGATATGTAAGATTTGGAGATGACAACAGAGGTAAAATTATAGGAATAGGTATGATTGGTCATTCTTCATTTTCAATTGAAAATGTTTCTTTAGTGAAAGGATTGAAATGTAATCTTTTAAGAATAAGTTAATTATGTGATAGAGTTTATAGAATGATCTTTGAAAAGAGTAAATGTTATGCTTATAATACCAAAAGAGTAAAATTGTTCGAAGAATTTAGGAAACAGAACATATATCTAATTACACCCTCTGATATGAATAATGTGTTTCTTTTCTACCATGAGTGAAAATATACATGTTTGGCATAAAAAGCTTGGACATGTGAATTTTAATCAACTAGAAAAACTTTCGAAAAAGAACCTTCTTGTTGGTTTTCTTAAAATTAGCATAAGACATGATATTAAATGTATAACCTATTTAAAGAAAAAAATGGTTTCGGTTACACATAAAAGTAAAAATATGATTTCTACAAAAAGACCACTTGAGTTGTTACATCTTAATATGTTTAGACCTACAAGAACTTTAAGTCTAGAAGGAAATAAATTTGGACTTGTGATTGTTGATAACTTTTTAAGATACACGTGAGTATTCTTTCTAAAACATAAGTCTGATACTTTTAATATGTTTAAAAGTTTTGTTAAACAAACATAAAAGGAGAAAGGATATTCCATTGCTTCTTTAAGGATTGATCATGGCAAAGAGTTCGACAATACTCTGTTTGTAACATTTTGTGAAGAACAAGAAATAAATCATAATTTGTCAACACTTTATACACCTCAACAAAATGGAGTAGTTGAAAGAAAAAATAGAACTATGTAAGAAATGACAAGCTTTATGTTAAATGAAAGTAGAGTAGTAAAATAATTTAGGGCAAAGGTTGTAGCAACTTCTTGCTTTGTAATGAATAAAGTGTATGTTCGACCTAGTACTATGAAAACTTCATATGAACTGTTTTGTGGTAGAAGACCATTTGTTTCATACTTTCATGTGTTTAGATGTATATGTTTTGTGAAAAAGAATGCAAATAACCTTGGAAAATTTGATGAATGATTAGATGAAGCAATCTTTTTAGGATATTCACAAAACAATAAAGTGTATCATGTTTTTAATAAAGAGTAGTTGAAGAATCCATCAATGTATAATTTATTGATCACGTAAAAGATGATTTTGAAGATGATGAAGTATTCATACCCATAAAGGAAGAGTCATATGATAAAATCTTAAAATCTAATAACTTAGAAACTAAAGTAGAAGGCAATTCAAAAGGCAACTTAGAAGGTAATCCAAAAAGTAATCCCGAAAGTTCAAAAACTCATAAGTATAAATTATCTCATCCCTCTAATTTAATTATTAGTATTGTAAATTCAGAAATAAAAACTAGATATAAGTTGCAAGAACTTGAAAATCATTTTGCTTTGTTGTCTAAATTTGAGCTAAATAATATTGGTGAAGCATTAAATGATGGTGACTAGATCGATGCAATGCAGGAAGAATTAAGTCAATTTCAAAGAAATAATGTTTAGAATCTAGTACCTAGACCACAAAATAAATTGATAATAGGCACTAAATGAGTTTTTAAAAATAAACTAGATGAAAATGGAAAGATTGTTAGAAATAAAGTTAAGCTTGTAGCTAAAGGATATTCATAAGAGAAAAGTATAGATTATAATGAAACTTATGCTCTTGTTGCTAGACTTGAAACTATGCAACTTTTGCTTGCTTATGCATGTTTTAAAGATTTTAAGTTGTTTCAAATAGATGTAAAAAGTGCTTGCTTGAATGGTTATATTAAAGAAGAAGTATATGTTGAACAACCCCTTAGATTTGAGGATCCTTTTAAGCCTGAGTATGTTTTTAGTTAAGAGAAGTTTTGTATGGACTTAAACAAGCACCAAGAGCTTGGTATGAGAGTGATGTGCCTAAAACTATGATCGGATCAAGTGATTCCAATTCCTAGGCAACAATCAACAATAATTGAATCTAACAATCCAATTAACGAACAATAATGAACAAAAACACAATAAAATCCCTAAACCTTTACCGAAAATGATGCACTAGCAAAAAAGTAGTCCTAATACAGACTTGTTGATATGATGCCCAAAAATCCAATACCATCACTCGCCATAATCCCATAAATTGATAAGAGTAAAATGAAGAATAAACTTCACAATAGATTTTCTCAAATGTTCAAAAGTCCCTAAATTCTTACAAAACAACAAATATATAGCTAAGGAAAAACAACATTGAAAAAGCTACAATTTAACTCGTTTAATGACATAGGCCGTCGGCTTTGGAAAGCTACATCGCCGGCTTAGGAAAAGAAGGCCGTTGACTTAGAAAGAAGAAGGCCACCGACCTTGTTATTGAACGCTGCCAGCTTTTCCATTTAGGCCACCGGCTTAAGTAGATAGGTCGCTGGCCTTAAAGGTTGGCTTAAGAAGAAAAGTTGTTAGCCTTAAAGGTCTGCTTAAGTGGCTACATCGCTGGCTTAGATGGTCGGCCTATCTCCCACACCGTTAGCCTCAAGGTCAGTTTAAGAGGCAAGTCGTCGGCCTAAAGGTGTCCACCTTCGGTTCTTACGCTTTGCATCTCGCGTTAAATAACTTTGTAAGAACCGTGATTTGATTCCCATAATCTCCTTGGACCTGTGAAAGATTTCTCCTCAAATTTGATGGTTCCTCTGTTTTTGTTGTGAACTTCTAAGAATCCCCTGGACTGAAAATCTTAGTTTACAAGTGTCCATTTTCCTGAAGTCATGGTTGTCTTTAAGGCTTTTAAATTACCTATATTTGATTCATTCTATTTAGGTCGTCCCCTAGTCCCTTCCTCTTTACTATCAAGGACTTCATGTTGGTGGTTTTATTAATCTACTCTTGGGCTTCATGTACCTCAGTTGGTAACATAGGATTTAAAACAACCCATTTACCATCCTTTTGAAACACATAAGTGTTTTTAAACCCATCATACAGCACCCTCCTATCGGATAACCCAGGTTAACCCAGTAATATATGTAATGCGCACATAGGGAGAACATCGCAATCAATTACATCCTGGTACCTTTTCCCTATGTTAATTAGATTGACATGCAAATTGTCTCGCTCACTCAACCAATGTAATTTATAGGGCCTAGAATGAGGTGTAGTGACTAGTTGCAGTTTATTCACTAATGCAACAGCTATAATATTAGTGCAACTACCACCATCAATAAGAAGGGTAAAAAGATTACCTTGGACCTTGTAGGGAATATGGATTAGGTTTTCCTTCTGCACGTCCTCAATATCTAGAGATGTAGTCATTACCTTGTGTAGTACATTAATAGCTAGATATTGATTATTGTTCTTGTCCTCATGTACCTCAGTGTTTAGATCCTCATAGTATTCCTTTAGCACTGTTGATAAATCTGTGGGCTCAAGCATGTCTTCCTTGTCACCCTCATTTTCCACCTCCATAATAGTCATCACCCTTTTGTTGGGACACTGAGTGCCCAAAGCCCATGCATTTGAAGCATTGGGTTTGACGAATCTTTTCACTTGATGACCCCGGTACTGTTTTTCGGATATCAACCCTTGCAACCACTTTGTCTTTTCCAAAACTATCCCTCTCTCTATTAGTAACAGTTGCATTTGATTCCATAGTCCTATCAATTTCTCCCTTTCTAACCTGTTGATTATCTTATCCATATAACTAAGTAGTGGATCCATACTTGTACTTGTTACTCGATGCTCTGTATGGATTTGAGACCTCTGCCTCTCAATTTTTAAAGCCAACTGGATGGCCTCATTAAGAGTGTCATACCTTTGCAGCTCGACAATATATGCTATCTCATATTTTAACCGAGACACAAATCGCACCATGGTCTATTTAGGAGGTTTAACTATCCCAAATTGAATCCTCAATGTCTCAAACTCTTGAACATACTCATTCACTGTTTTGCCCCCTTGTCTCAATGTTTGGAGATGCATGAGTAACTCCTACTTGTAGTGTTATGGTATAAACCTCTTCCTTAGCATCTTTTCATTTCTTGCTAAGTATAAATCTCAGCATCACCATCTCTCCTCCTGTTGGCCACAAAGTTCTTCCACCATAAGGCGGTATACCTTGTAAATTCAATTACTGCTAGACAAACTCTCGTATGGTCATTAATCTCATAGTACTCAAAGAGTCCTTCTACCTTATCCTCCCAATTAAGATACTCCTCTGTAGGTCCCTTTCCAGTAAATGAAGGCATTTATAATTTTACATACTGTAGACCCTTGGGTGGTCTGAACTCATGGTTAGAATAAAGTTCATCCCCAAAATTGTCATCCCTCTCCTCTCTATAAGCATGATACTATCTTCCAACCTGTCTACCCCTATTTCCTCCTACTGCTCCTTCTCTTCCCACAACATTAAGGGCTATCCTAGGTGGGAGTGCCTATGGATTTGCTACTGGCTATTAGGGTAAGGTCATCTTAGTGACCCATGTTGCTATATTAGCAACAATGGTAGTTAGGCCCTGTAACTGCTCTTCTACTATTCTTCTTCCACCTATAGCATGACGACCCTATACTCCTCCTCTAACTTGGTTGTTGGCCTCATTCCCTATTTCTCCATTAACATTGTCGCTCAACATACTCAACAGAAATTGTAATCCTAGCATATAATTCACAAGTCACAAACATTGCAATAATCCTCTAATGACACTAATTCAATTACAAACTATAATAGTCCCCAATCGGCACAATTCCCAATTTCAATCTTTGATTACTCTCCAATTCAGTTCCAATAAAAAATAAACGCAGCAGACAATACAAACCCTAACTTCAATACATATAAACAACAACAACCAGTCCGAATTCAATCACATAACCCACAAAAACAACCAAAGTATGAAAACCTTAACTTTCAATTGGATATAAATTTCACAAACAATCTCAATTTAAATCGCACAGTAGCAACAACACAACCCAATTGATAATCAATGTTTAACCCTAATTCAATAACAATCGATTACAATACAATTTCACAATCTCAAGATCCTTAATTTGTCAAAGGAATTCCAATAAAAATAATTCCCTAATCTCAATTTAAGCTTTGATACCAAAAGATGATATGCCTAAAACTATGATCGGATCAAGTGATTCCAATTCCTAGGCAACAATCAACAATAATCGAATCTAAAAATCCAATTAATGAATGATAACGAACAAGAACACAATAAAATCCCTAAATGTTTACCAAACATAACACACCAACAAGAGAGTAGTCTTAGTACGAATTTGTTGATATAATGCACAACAATCCAATACTGTCACTCGCCACAATCTTACGAATTGATAAGAGTAAAATGAAGAATAAACTTCACAATAGATTTTCTCAAATGTTCAAAAGTCCCCAAATTCTTACAAAACAACAAATATATAGCAAAGGAAAAAAAAACATTCAAAAAGCTACAATTTAACCCGTTTAATGACATAGGCCGTCGGCTTTGGAAAGTTAAACCGCCGGCTTAAGAAAAGAAGGTCGCTAGCTTAGAGAGAAGAAGGCCAGTGGCTTTGTTGTTGAACACCACCAGCTTTGCCATTTAGGTTGTTGGCCTATGTAGTCGACTTAAGTAGATAGGCTACTGGCCTTGAAGGCCGACTTAAGAAGATAAGTTGCCAGCCTTGAGGGCTGGCTTAAGTAGCTATGTTACTAGCCTAGATGGCCGGCTTATCTCCCACACTGTCGGCCTTGAGGCCGGTCTAAGAGGTAAGCCACCAGCCTTTATGGCTAGCCTAAGGGTGTCTACCTTCGGTTCTTGTACTTTGTGTCCCGTGTTGAATAACTTTGTAAGAACCATGATTTGATTCCCATTAGAGACACTTTGTAAGTATTTGATCTCTAGTGATTATTAAAGAGGTATGATTGATACAATTTTATTATTGAAACACTATGATAATGATATGTTAATTGTATAAATTTATGTAGATGACATAATATTTGTATCAACTAATAAAAAATATTGTTAAGAGTTTGCAAAGCTTATGCAGGCAAAATTTGAAGTGTTAATGATGGGTGAGTTAAACTTTTTTTTAGGACTACAAATTAAGCAAACCAAAGAAGGAATTTTCATTCATCAAGAGAAGTATACTAGGTAAATATTGAAAAAGTTTGGATATGAAAATTCAAAGGAAGTAGTTACCCTAATGAGTTCATCTACCGGGTTAGTTCTTGACTCTCAAGGTAAGAAAATCAATGAAAAATTATATGGAAGTTTAATTGGTTTGCTTCTATATTTGACTAAATCCAGGCCAGGTATTCCATTTTCTATTTGTATTTATGTAAGATTTCTAAGTAATCAAATTGAAACACATTTAAAAGCTGTTAAAAGAATTTTCAAGTACAATGCATGTATTACAAAATTAGGAATCAAGTATCCTAAAAATCAAAGTTTTGAATTAATTAGATACTCAGATGCTGATTATGCAGGATGCAAAGTGGATAAGAAAAGTACTTCTAGTACTTGTCAATTCTTATGAGATAAACTAATTTCTTGGCCTTCTAAGAAATAAAATACAGTTGCTCCATCAATAGCAGAAGCTAAATATATCTCAATTGAAATTGTTGTGCACAAATTCTTTGGATAAAAAAATAATTAAAAAATTATGGATAAATTTATAAAAATATTCCTATAAAATGAGATAATACTAGTGCTATAAATTTAACAAAAAATCCCATGCATCGTTTAAGATCAAAACATATAAAAATTAGACATCATTTTATTAGGAATCATGTTGCAAATGGAAATATTAATATTGAATTCCTTTCTACTAAAAATCAATATTCGAATGTTTTTACAAAACCTTTAGATAAAAATAGATTCAAATTTTTGAAAAATGAGATCGGTATGTGTAATTCTTTCTAATGTAAATATGTGTGTGTGTGTGTGTGTGTGTGTGTGTGTGTGTGTTATTTCTAGAAAATAAGCAAAATAACAAATTTGCATAGTCATTGAAGCATTCTTTCCAATTCTTTTAAATTAGAAATTGATTCAGAGAGTAACCCTTCCCTCTCACTAACTATAACTTGAAATCGATCAAACTTTGGACTTCATCACAATTGAACTTTGAAAAAGAAACTCAAACATTGTTCAAATTCAAAATTCCAAACCCTAAAATGGCTCCAAGAAAATCCTCTAGAATAGTTTCTAAGGGTGGCAAGTCTAAGAAAAACAAAGAAACCATCACCACTAGGGACAAGTCAATTGATTTTGAGCAAATGGTATCTTTAGACGAGAGTGAACAAACAAGGAGAGAAATAAGGTCGAAAAAATTGTACGACCCTATTAAGGAGATGTCTAATAAGGAGGAAAGTGATAATGAAGAATAGCTAGTGAAACTAAGTCCGTTGGAAATGTTTCTAGCAATGGTGACACAAAACTGGACTTCGACACTAAAACCGACTCTAAAGAATCTGAAGGAAAAGAACTAAAATTGGAAAAGAAGAAAACAACAAAGAAGAGAAAATCCTCTTTTAAGTTAACATCCAACAGTTCTCAACCAAAGAAAATGAAAAGAACTTTAAATAAGGTACTGGAATGTTCTTTTGTGGATTTCAAATATTTTAGAGAGAATGGATTTTATTAAGACTATTGGTTGGATAGAATAGGATGTAAAAATTTGTGTAATCAGGCTGATGGTTTAAATCGAGATTTAGGAAGAGAGTTTTATAATAATCTAGAAATGTTGGGAGATTTAGTTTTAAAATCAAGAATTTCGGGAAAACATGTGAAGATTATTAAGAAAAATTTCATTAAATGTTTTGATATGAAGGATGAAAATGATGATGAAAAGTTGATTAATCCTACTAAAAATGAGATTTTTAAGGAAATCAATGATGGAGTAGAAAATTTTGCAGAAAAAATATATTTTCTACAAAATTTGAATTTTTTGTGGGACTTTGGCATAAAGTTTTATAGATTGCATACTACCGAAAAATAGAAGTAAAACAATAATTTCTAAAGAAGAGGCAGTAGTGATTTTAGCAATTAAAAGGAAGTTGAAAATTGATATGCCGAGTAAAATATTGAAGAACATGTGGAGGATAAGAGGATATAGTTTGTATGGCAATCTTTTGATGCAAATGTTCAGTTTCAAGAAACTTAGTCTACTTAAGAAGACTAAATCACCAATCGAACTAAAAAGGATGGGTGAAATAAATTTGAAACACATGAATATTTTAGTGAAAGAAAAGTTTTGGTTTTCAAAAGATGAAGCATGGTATAGGCATCCGGATTTTAATAAGGTTAAATTTGATTGGAAGAAGGTGAAGGCAATTTCATAGGGAGAGTTTTCATTGAACTTAGAAAGTGGTTCAAAGACTTCTAAGCAATAAAAAAAAGGAGACAAATATACCCCATAAGAGAGTAAGAAAGGAAGTTATGAAGGAGAAGACGAAGGAGAAAAATATATATATATAATGTTAGAACTGGCAGGAAATTTAAAATTAATGAAGGAAAGGAGGTTCCTAAAGATGATGAGTTAGAAAGTGACTCAGAAGGTATTCCTAGTAAATCACTTGGAGAATTTTCAAGATCGAATCTCTAAGTTGGCCTTATTGATTTAATGGAGAAAAGGTTTGTTGAAATGAAGAAAGGACCTTCAAAAATGAGTACCGGATGTACTGAAAGGTTTTGAAAAACCTAATTTAAAACATCTAAAGACTTATCCTTCATCCGTTAGATCATCCCTTGAACCAATTAAATCATCATCTCCTAACTGAGTCTTGCTGCTTCACAAGCCAATGTAAAATAGGCTCACAACGTTATACCAACTTCTCCTACTACCTCAAATGCTAAATCATCATCACAACAAGCTTAAACCTTCTCTCAAGAAAATCTAGATGAATTGGCATCAAATTTGTAGATCATTCTTTATCAACCTCTAGATTTTAAGAAATTCTAGTATAAACAACTTGAATATACTCTTGCTCCAAGAAAGTCTAAAGATTTAAAAGATATGTTAGAAAGTCTGTTAAGAAAAAAAAAAAAAGGACAATTAGCTGATGTTTATACTATTCAGACTATCCTATTATTTGTTTTACTACTACATTTGCCTTCATGAAGAATCCGCTTTATATTCTACTATTGCATTCTTGTTATTTGTTAATGTTTTTATTTGTTATATTTATTTTCTTATTTTTCTGCTAATAATAAAAGGGGGGAGAAATATGTGACAAAAATGTATGTATGTGTGGAAAAGGAATCTAAAACCATGATAACTATGAAAAAGAAATTTGAAAACATAATATGTGTAGAAAAGTAATGTGTGGAAAAGGAATCTAAAAAGTTTTAAATATTTTTGTTTGTAAAGGGTTTTGTTATCATAAAAAAGGGAGAGAATGTTAAGTTCTCTCGATAATAGTTTTGATGATAACAAAAAGTTAAGAGATTACTAACTATGTTATTAAGTATGTAAATAAATAATACACATGTAATTCAATCTCTCAGTAGAAAAGTTTTGCTATCAAGTTTTTAATCAAAAGGTAACTTAGAGAATGACTCAAATAATAGACTTGTTGTATGTCTCAAGCTTTCAATCAGAAGTTAACTTGTTGTATACTCTCAAGCTTTTAGTTAGAAGGTAATTCAGAGATTGACTTAGAGAGTAGACTTGCTACACTAATATAACTATAGAAATGAAAAACATGTTACATAATGAGTTTATATTTGAAGATTTAATCAACACGAAAGCGCAACTCTAAAGTTGAATGTATTTAGGTAATACATTCAAAATGTTCCACATAGTTGGTTAACATATCTCAGGGATTTAAATTATGATAATTTTAAAAATTGAAATTATAATTAGTCCTAACCTAACAGAGCATAGTATGTTTAATGAAGATTAATATTCTTCAAAATTCAAAATTGTGCTTGAGGAGTAGAAATTATCCAAAAAGGATAACAACCGAGATATGTTTCTATTTTTAAGGAATACGGAGTCAACTGCTAAAATTATCTAGGCACTTCGGTAACAACATGGAACGGGTCTTTGAAATTGAAGATGAGTTATGATCTTCAGCAAAATATTCGAAACAAATTCAACATCTAACTTATCCTTTTATAGTTGTTGTGTGATTAGAAGGAAAAAACTTTTAACATCTAAGAAAGAACAAAACACAACATAACACAAAAAAAAAAACTCAAAATTCTTTGTGAAAATATTCTGTTATATTTTCATTTTTATACTAAACCTAGTGAGGATTCTATTTTCTTCATTCCTCATTGTTTTGATAATTGTTGTGAGAGATAGATTACAAATAAGTTTAGAGTTTAGAAATAGCTAAGTCATAGCTTGAATTATGATCACTATTTATAAAAATCTTATTTTGTGATTAGATATAGTAGAGCATATTGGTGTGGAATATCGGGATCTTGGCTTAGAACTAGAAGACATGACGTTTGCTTAAGGCAAAACTTCTATAAGTCATTGTGCAAACTATTCTTACTCTACTCTTTTATTTTCATGCATTTAATATCTATTGTGATTGCAAAGCTAATTCAAAGCCATAATTTACAAGTAACTAATTGGGGACGTGATTTTTTTTTTTAACCCAACCACAACCCCCTTCATCGGGACCAACATTCTCCAAATCAAGAAAATGCTGGGGGTTAGTATTTATGTTTTGGTTGAATTGTTAGGATGGCATAACTTGGATGTTTTGGTCCACCACTAAGGTATCAATGGTTTCTTTTGATTTGGTTATCTTTAATTTGGGTTCCTTGGATTTGGTCATGAGTAGGATCACAAAGATGGCACTAAATTTTATGCTGGATTTTGATGGCTAGTTGAATCACTTGCAAGAGAGACAGAGATAGGCTATGGGTGGTGTCAAAAGTTGCTCCAGCATAGCTACTCCAATGCTTAAAGTCAACACAAATGTTTGATTGCATAAAAGTAACGAAAGAGTTAGAGAGTCAAAAGTCCTTTATTTCATAACCCTCAATTCCTATTTAGAAGAATTGGGAGCGATCCTGATATGAAAAGTGTATTAATAATCGAGATCCATTTTGGATTTTGTAGAGGATGTATCTTTAACTGTCCTCTTTCCTTATCCTTCTCAAACCTTTCGTATTTATCCATTTTGAAGATGAGCACAATTGAGCCAAGTAGAAGGTTGAGACATGTTGATTGAGTTTGAATAGTTCTATACAATAACAGTTTGAAAGAGATCAATCTATGCATGTAGAGTTTAGATGAGGGTCTAGGTAAGTCAAGATTGGGTATTGATGGTCCCACCCAAAAAAACTCTATTAACACCTTACAAGCCTAGATGTCTATTGAATCAATAGAATATTATAAGTAACAATTTTTTTATGCATTGTGGGCTGCCTGGATCAAGCTCGTGATCGCAAAGGGGGTTTTCATTCATAAAATTATCAGATTGTATGGTAATTAAAAAATAGTTATACATACACCATTAATAAAATTTAAAAAGTACATATCGAATTCCATAATTTAAATTAAAACATAATATATGCATGGTCAAAAAACACAAAAATTAGTAATCATTGGGTGCGAAAGAGCTTTGGGTGTTGTGTCACCTTAAATTAGACACGGGATTAATAATAGAAGACATTTTCCTGACTAATATATTGTCTAAAATTGGGATTTATCAATTATTATTCCCAAAATAAACTCTGTTTCATTACATTTTCCTCAAAATATAAAGAATCTTAATTTGCCCTCCCCTCCTCAAATGAAATTAAGCATATAAATTGTATTCCAGAAAGACTAATACAAGTCTAGAATTGTAAGATCAAAGACAAACCTAGGCTGCAGAACTGATTTTGTTGGAAAAATAATGCTAAATGCTGCCTGCTACAAATTGGTCTCTCTCTGCTCAAAAAAGCTTCAAACCACCTCTTGCCATGGCAAGAGCACCCTCAAAGCTTTTGTTTCCACCGATAAATCCACTCATATGGACAAATACGCAACCAGGAATTCCAGTTTCTTGGGAGAGTTCATCATCCCTTAAACCACGCCACTTTGCTGGAAGCGCTTTTCGGCTTTCAAATCTATCAGGAGCTACTGCAACTGCTTGCACCCTATAGCTTTTGCTCCTATCATCCTGCATAGTCCAAAGACATATATCAAAATTGGCAATAGATTCAACAGCCAACATTTGATAAGTGGGGAACAAGAGCGCATATTAAATATATGGAAAATGTTAAGAGGTGCCCAGAAGCAAAGCTAAGAAGCCATATAAGAAAAGTTCTTATCTTTTCACATTCTCACTTTT
Organism: Laguncularia racemosa; assembly: GCA_037954665.1. Taxonomy (NCBI): domain Eukaryota; kingdom Viridiplantae; phylum Streptophyta; class Magnoliopsida; order Myrtales; family Combretaceae; genus Laguncularia; species Laguncularia racemosa. Next base: position 517,968 of record JBBMOL010000047.1, on the reverse strand, counting down.
TCGTAGAATATTAGAGAGTAGATATATACATATATATAAAACCCTTAATGTTGTTACGTTTGGAATGCAAGAATAACAAAATAGAATGGAATGGATTTAATTGAAATAGAATGAAATGGAATCAACAACAAAATGCTAAATCCATTCCTATATTTGAAAACGTCCACAGAATGGAATATAGTAGTATTCATAAAAACTCTTAAGGTTAAAAAGGTTATTTAAGTAATTATCATTAATGAGGATAGAATGGAATTGTGATTCCGTCCCCTAACAGTGAAATTGAATTCTCCTTCAACTCGAAATTGTCAATTTCAAGGAATCATGATTTTATTCTGTATCCATTCTAGTGCATAAAACATGACATAACAAGTGTCCGATAATGTCAAGTATAGAAAATGAGAAAATTTGAAACATGGCTTGTATTCATTCTAGAGTTTGATATGCTTTGGTCTGAAACATTCTTTAGTTTATGCATAAGAAAACTACTCTTCTCCACATTTGCATTTATAGAGGATTCAATTGATAAAGGACCAAAAAGTAGATATACCAGATAAAGAACATATTTGATAGAGGGCTCAATTTTCATTTCCTCCTCAAGCTCGAACAAGTGAAGTTTCCACTGTTTCATTAACAAAAAACAGTTATTAACACAAATATTACTTGGTTCAAAACCACATCATTAGTATTTAGACAACCAACAATGCACTTTATACCCGGGAATGGAGTAGGCAAGTAATAGCTTATTACTTTGTTCACTCAATATAAAGATATGATATTGAAAAAGAAAAAGAAAAATCTAAATAGAAGTAATTGACTAAAGTAACCCTGTGCTTTTCAAAACCCAATGATCTTAGTTTTGAGTGGCAAATTGGTCTGTAGTGATTGCCACTCATCACCAATGATCGTCATAGAATGGGGTTAGTAATATGTAAGAAATAGCCATTCTTCATGGGAAGGAATAGCTATTCCTTATTTAATGGGATTTTCTTTCCTCGCTGAATCAAGAGATCATGATAAGAAACTTTCAATAAGAAATAAAGAGGGAAATGGATAGTCATTCTCCTTTATTAATTTATGTAAACACACAAATTCCCATTAGTGGCAAATTGGTCTGTAGTTTTGAGTGGCTCAATTTCTAATTTTTAACCAAAATAAGCAGCAATAACATTTTTCTTTAAAATCATCCCAAGTGCAAAACGATGCCATGCATGTTGAAAGAATAAGAGCTTTTGACCTATAAAAAGGATAGCTGTTAAATGGCAATGTATAAACTCAACATGCATCTAGAATCAATGAATTCAAGAGTTTACATTTATTCCACCCTCAAAGCAATTAGTGTTGAGATATGACTTTATAGAAAAGACAAAATACAGGGATTCAAACGAAGAAACAGTAACTTGCTATTTAAAAATTAAAATCTATCTTCCCAAAAAGATTGTATCAACTAAAACTCAGTTCAAAAGACAATCAACGAATGCACTAAAAGCAGAAAAAGAATCAACAAGGGCAACAGAAGTAGTCTACCAGTGCTCATACTTTGGAAATTTAACCAATCAATGACAAAAAGTAGGTCTTGGCTTGGCTACTTACAGGACAAAATCTATTCAAAACCATGATTTCCCCACTGGGGTCTACATCATATCTTGATGATAGACACTCCATGACAATAGACCTTGCTGGCAGCCATGATCTTGCATGATATCTAACACTCTGAAAAAGAAAAGGGGAAAAAAATGTAAATGCTGAATCAACAGTTGCCGGACATTAGCTGACTCTAGACATCACAAATTCTTCTAGCAACACATTTATCAACAATGACAATTATATTGTTTTGGACAAGGTGCAGCCTTTATTTCCAAGAGGGCATATGCAAGTTTATTAGATATCCTAAAGGTTGAACATATTGAACTACTAACAAACTGTTCCTGCCAGAAATGGGGCAAAAAAGAAACAAAATTGTGGTGAGCCTTACATCTAAAAATTCACTGCCCGCTAGGGCCATTGCTTGTTGAAAAGCTTCATTCTCCTTCTCAGGAGACTGATCTGGATCTATCCAGTCAAGATTAAGCTTTCCCACTCTTGAAGAGAGATGTGTATTGTTAACATATTTTGGAGGTTGGTCAGTATCGTATTGATTAACTCCATTGTCAACTGCATCAATTGCCTGATATGATCAATCACATCAAAAACATCAATTAATATATGGAAGTCTTCTTATCAGTAAAAGAAAAAGGGGGGAAAAATAACTGGAAAATACAAGCATTTAAATGAACACACGCGTGCATTGCTTGAATTAAAAATACCACAAAACTAAACCCAGTTAGCAATCAATATTCATAGCTTTTGTAGCACACAAAAGGCAAGTGAGGAATTACCACGAAATCATATGTCAAAACAATAAGTCTTCCATAGTAAAGAAGGCTAAAGGAAAATCCCTTCATCCAATTGAGTGAATTTTAGTACCTCCATAAAGCTTTTATATATGGCCAGAAACAAACAATGCACATTGGGATGTTCTTCATCAACTTGAAGCTCCTTAGCTATAATCTCCTTTCCAAAATGCTGAAGTGAGATACAAATGTATCAAAAGATGATCACAAAAGAAACATTATCTTGGGATAGTTAAGCCAGTCCATATCCTCTGTGAAAAATGACATCCAATTGTGATCAAGTAAGACTTTAAGTTCTTTTCATCTGAAATAACTAGCCACTCTGATTACCTTATAAACCAAGCCAGCGCTGCTGAGCTTTGTGGAAAACCCATGTCCAAAGACCTCTTCAAAACCTTTCTGGTGATGATCATATCGATCTCTACTTGGATCATAGACACCCCCAACATCAAGCACAGCATCAAGTCCCTCCAGAACCTGCATTCGTACATGGATACACATTCAGCTTTCAATTAAATAACCACTTCTGCATAGCACCATTTCCAGAAACTATAAAAACACTACCAATAGCAAGGACTTTCTTAGGCTATATGCATCCCATCCACATATTATTTAAATGCAAACAAAGTAAGAGGTTTCAATGCTCCATTCATCTGTTGGATGGCTTTACCAGGAAAAGCAAGGAAACCAAAGTATGCAGTATCAGAGATTGATCAGTCCATTAGCAGCAATAGATAGAACCATATTCATGTGGATTATTATGCTAAAGCAAGCAATTGAAAGCTCTAGATCCACACCAAAGTGAGTCAGTCAAAAGTCCTTTGAGGTAGCCTTAATATCTAGCCAAATGGTAGACGATGAGACTGAATCCAGGTTAAGTAGAGTCATGCTTCAACTCTATATAGAAAAATGTGCATGATCGCATTTCTAAGGGTTTTAAGATCCTTGCCATCAATATAAGAAGTTGAACTTAAAATTAAAAGGTTACATTCACTTCAACTCTATATACAAAAATGTGCATGATCCCATTTCTAAGGGTTTAAAGATCCTACTCTCAAGATAAGAAGTTGAACTTAAAATCAAAAGGTTACATTCAATCGCATCATACATAATTTCCAGCAAAATAGAGAAAACAGATAAAAGGATCCCTATGGTTTAGTATTACAAGAACCATGATGCCAACCTTATCCAATTCAACAAGTTACAAACATAACATGCTCAAAATTATAATCAACATCATTTTAGTCATGTCTGCCTAATCACCAAACCAACCAACTCAATGTGAACTCTACTATCCGGGATTCAACACAGAAACGGATTCTCATTAACCTATGACGTCGACTCGGTTCTTCATCATATACTATCATTTGTCACTTTAGTTAACTTAAAACCCAAATTCCCCGTCAAAAACATGTAGTAGTTACAGCTAGAATCAGAACACAACTTAAAGCATCTTAAAATCAACCATCTTCCAAAACTTTACATGGCTTTGTTGCACCGAAATTCTTTCCCCAACTCCGTCTATTTCCGAACACAAGAAGCCAATAGCACAACTCCTATGAGTGAATCCCCACCACAAAGTTCAACAATTACAAGCGCGAGATTGCAACAGATATGTTCCAAAATAAGTTAAAAAAAAAACGGTTGGGTCATGTTAACAGATGTCACGCGGGCAAAAGAAGAAACATGTTTCACGGAAAAGCAAGTATTGGCATCATAGCAAGTGGCCCGGCACCGTTTATCATTTTCCAGTGTAAAAAGGAAAAAGAGAGAAAGAGAATTTAGAAGGAAAGAACGGGGGCTTGTTGACCTGGGAGTCACGAGTACGAACAATATCAGCATTGAAGAACTTATTAGTGAGGCGAATCATGAAGCAACCAAGAGCTTCATCACAGTGGAAACTTCCATTGTGAGTGCCCACGCGCTTTACAGGAGCGTAGGTGGTGCTGGGAGAGGAAGTGGAGTAAGGAGAAGGAGAAGAAACCCTGGCAGGAGAAGCAGCCGCCATAATTGGAGAAGTGAAGTTGAAGCCGAAGCGTTTGGGGAAGTTGGAAAAACCTTTTGCCTTCGAAATGCTTCGACTTGCTACGCCTCCCAACATGAATTGAATAGGGTGGCCTCCGAGGTTTTACCTTCTGAGTTCTGATTCAAATCAATCGATAGATGTTACTTTTTGGGTGAGCCTTTAGTTCTGTTTGTTTGTACGAGTATGAGTGTTATGAAAATAATAATAATAAATAAATAAATAATTGAGTATATAAATAAATTTTTTATTAAAAAAAGTATAATTTTAATACTTAATATTTATCTATTTTTATATTTAAATCTTCAAACTTTTTTTTTATTTAAGTTCTTAATTATTTTAAAATCTTACAAAAATAGGATTTTCAATAAATATATTAAATTTTTTATTTATTTTGAGTTTATATTAGTTTTTAATTAGCCTTAATTAATTATTCAAGATGGTTAGAATATTTATAAATTTTTCCTACTTCTTTTTTTAATTTTAATTATTATTTTTATATTTATTATTACACTATATCATTAAATATATTTAATATTCTTTTTTATTAATTTAATTATTATAAACTAATTTGAAGTTGATGTGTATTATGGATTGATAAAAAACTTAATAAATTTAGTGAAAGTATTTTTTTTATAAGGTTTTGAAAGGATTGAACACTCAAGTAAAAGAAAAAAATTGAAGATTTAAATAAAAAAATAAATAAACTTTAAGTTATAAAAATATACTTTTTCAATATTTTTATAATCTACAGATTATGTGATCCTAGTCTTTTGTGTTTAGTCATTAGTTATGATCAATAAGAATTTGTAATATATAGTGTAAAATGGTAATATTTCAATTATTTCAAACTACTTAATTTAAATTTACCAAAAATATTTGTAATATGGTCCACCATGTGTCACTACTATTAAGTGACATGTTAAGACTTTAAAACTCTTTTATGCTTCAATAACCTAATCATTTATACTATCCATCATATTACTATAACTTTAATCAAACAAATGACTCTCATCATTTCTAATTCTCATTATTTAATAACAACCAAATCTCAAAATAACAAATATCTCTATCACTTCAATTTGGCTAATAAAACTTCAAATTACAAAAACTCTTTCTCTACCTAATAGTAGTATTTTCTTTCCATTTCATCCATGTAATGCCCTACTAAATCTTCGTTCTTATCATATTCCATTTGCTCATTGTTCTCATTTGCAGCTAAAGAAAAAAAATATAGGAATGGGGGTGAGCCTAAGCTCAATACGTGAGTACCACATTCACATGTACATAACACAACACATGAATATCATATGCATATATGCAACATTTATCTATAGCACATTCACAATTCAGCTTACACATAAATACCAAAATGAATTATAACACATAGGGGTACTCATGATCCCAGTATATATAAGTTTTGTCTTAGTGGGAACTGCCTTTGCGGGCCTCGTCTAACCTTAATGGGAATTGCTATTGTGGGCCCCATCTAACCCTAATCTTTCTTAGATTATTTTGATACATGGCTCCACTAGGGATAACACGACATACCAATCATCGAGGTACCCTATAGGGATTTGCCACTACGGGGCTTTAGGTTGAGCCAAGCACAAACAACATATCCCGTTCAATTCATATAACACTATAACACTTCATTATTCTAAATAATTCACATAACACCTTAGCATTTCATTATTTAACATACAACTCATTAGATAGCTAGCTAGTAATTACATACAATAAACAAAGTAAACACATATCTAGAATCCTAGCCTTAAGTACTTTATGTCCCAAATTTAAGCGAAGTTGATATTTATATAATCATCAAGACATCATTCTTATTATTAATCCAAATATAATATAACTCTCCTAATTTCTCTTAATCTATTAAGTTATTTAAGGTTTTACTAATTATCTTAGTTGTGTGGAACTTGGTTAAATAAGAAGGTAATTTGATATATAATGATAATGTTTTCACTTAACACGGCCATGTTGGAGGTCGTGTTGCTCAATACAGGCTAGTACACGATTGTGTTAAGAGTTGCATATCTTTAAGTGAGGTTTGGTTTCAACACAGTTGGAATACGATTGTGTTAGGAGGTCGTGTTTCTCTTGGTTCAACACAGTTGAAATACGACCATGTTAGGAGACCATGTGTCTTTTAGCATAACTTTTGAATTCAACATGGTTGAGACATGACCGTATTAGGAGGTTGTGTATCTTTCGGCATAACTTATTAATTCAATACAGTCGAAATACGACTGTGTTAGGAGGTTGTGTATCTCTCGGTCAATTCTACGAACCTTAATTCTTTTACTCAAAATTCTCCTAAACTCTCTCATCTTTATCCCTAGACTCAATTAAATCTCTAAAATATGTAAATACTCCTCAATTAACATAAGTTAGAATACTTACATCAAACTTCCCACGTATTGAGTCCTTGATCCAACAATTCCTTTATTCTTACATTCTCTGTACACAACCAAAAATCATTTGTGGTTAGGTCGTCACTTGTTAGAATATTTCTTGCAATAACTTTGAATCGTTACCTTTTATTGCATTATGATATCTTCTCGGATTACTTTAGGTTTTCCTAAAGAGGCTCTCTCTCTTTTTGTGTCACTCAATCTCTCTAGGCTACTATGAATGGTCAGATATGCAAAAAGGAAAACCCCAGGTTAGTTTAGTATATATATATAGTCCCATTAGAAAAAGACAAAACTACCCTCATCTTTTATCCTTATTTACACGATTGTCCTCGCTCTTATATTATTTATTTGTTTATTTATTTAATAATTACGATTATTTAAATTTATATATATAATATTTAGAACCATGTATTACATTCTCTCCCCCTTATTAAAACTTTCGTCCTTAAAAGTTACCTAAAATTGGAAGAGTTTTTGATGCTTTCTTTTCATTTCTTCTTCTAATTCCCATGTCGTCTCCCGTTCTTTTTTATTTATCCATTGCACTTTGACATAAAGAATTCTTCTTCTTCTTAAAACTTGTTCCTTGGTATCCACTATCCTCACAAGTTTCTCTATAGAGGACAAGTCTAGCTATACCTTTAATGGTTCCAAAGCCATCACTTGATTTTAGTTTGATATAAATTTTCTTAACATTGATACATGAAACACATCATGTACTCCAACCAGACTTGATGATAAAGCTAACCTATATATGACTGTTCCGATTCTTTCTAAAATTTAGAATGGACCCACATATCTTATATTCAACTTACCACGTAATCTAAACTTAATCACCCATTTAGTTGGAGATATCTTTAGTAAGACTTTATCTCCAACTTGAAATTTTATAGAGCGTCGTCATTTGTCTGCATAACTTTTCTAGCGACTTTAGGCTGATAGAATCCATTGCCTTATTACTTTAACCTTGTCTACTGTTTCCTATATTATCTTAGGCCTCAACACTTATCTTTCTCCCACTTCATCACTTCATCCTAGTGTAAGGGAGATCTACACAACCTGCCATATAATACTTCATAGGGAATCATCTGTATAGTAGCCTGGTAACTATTGTTATAAGAAAATTCTATTAAAAGTAAATGATCACTCTAGTTACCCCCTTAATCTAAGGTATAAGCTTGTAATAAATCTTCCAAAATTTGAATAGTTCTTTTAGATTGCCCATCTACTTAAGGATGAAATTCTGTACTAAATTGGAGTTTCGTTCTTAGAGCTTATTGCCAACTTTTCCATAATTTGCTCACAAACCGAGTATCCCTATAAGATGTAATCATAGTTGGGACCTCGTGTAATCTAACAATATCTCTAATATACATTTGAGAAAGCTTTTTTAGTCTATAGTCCACTTTAATTGGCAAGAAATGTGCAGACTTGGTCAATTTGTTTACTATCACCCAAATTGCATCATATTTCTCCCTAGTTCTCGAAAGTGCTGTGACGAAATCCATAGTTACACGTTCCCACTTCCAATTAGGTACAGGAAGAGGTTGTAACTCACTAGCCGATCTTTGGTTTTCAATCCTTATTTACTGATACGTGAGACATTTAGACACATATTCTGCTATCTCCCATTTCATATTTTTCCACCAATAAGTGTCTTTGAGATCCTTGTACATCTTGGTGCTTTTTGGGTATATTGTATATCTTAAGTAATGGGCTTTCTTCATAATCTTCTTCTTTAATTTTGTGTTATTTGGAACACACCATATGTTACCATACTTAACTGTCCCTTCAGTGTTTAACACAAATTTTATGGCTTCACCTTGTTCTAATTTGTTCCTTATCTTCTGAATCTCAGGGTCTTCCACTTGTGTAGTTTTAATCTGATCTATAAGATTGGGTTGAATACTAAGTGTAGCCAACCTATTTCCCACTTCTTGTGTCACCACTTCCAATTTTAGCCTATCCATATCTTCTAATATTTTTCTCTAGGATGTGATTAATCTTGCAATATTTATGTGTTTCTTCCCGCTTAAAGCATTTGCAACCACATTTGCTTTTCCAAGGTGATAATGAATTTCCACATTATAATCATTTATCAGTTCTAGCTACCTTCTTTGCCTTATATTCAATTCCTTCTAGGTAAACAGATACTTCAAACTTTTATGAGCAGTAAATATTTTACACTTCTCCCCATAAAGATAGTGTCTCCACAATTTTAGTGCAAAGATCACAGCAGCTAATTCCAGGTCATGGATGGGGTAATTCTTCTCATATTGTTTTAGCTAGCGAGAGGCATATGTAGTGACTCTCCCATTTTACATAAGGACACACCTCAAACCTTGATTTGATGCATCACTAAATACTTTAAATTCTTTTCCCATCTTCGGTAGGGCTAAAATTGGAGCTATCATTAATCTATTTTTCAATTTCATGAAGCTGCTCTCACATTCATCACTTCATACGAACTTGGCCTTTTTCTTTGTCAGTTAAGTCAAGGGAGTTGCTAATCAGGAGAATCCTTCTATAAAGCATTTATAGTACCCAACTAATCTCAGAGAACTCCTTACTTTTGTTACAGTTCTTAGTCATAACCAATCACTTACAACCTTCACATCCATAAGGTCAATTGATATTCCATTCTTATTCACCACATGTCTTAAGAAGGATACTTGTTTCAAGCAAAATTGGCACTTATTGAATTTTGGATAAAGCTTTTCTTCCCCGAGTCTTTCTAGTATAGTTCTGAGATGTACTTCATGTTCTTCTCTACTTTTGGAATGGATGAGGATATCATCTATGAAAACTACTACAAACTGATTTAGCCAGTCTCTAAGCACTCTGTTCATGAGGTCAATGAAGGTTGCTAGAGTGTTTGTCAAACTAAAAGGCATCACCCGAAACTTGTAATGTCCATACTGAGTCCTAAAAGTAGTCTTTTGTATGTCTTCCTCCTTGATTCTTAATTGGTGGTACCCTGATCTCAAGTCAATTTTAGAAAAGACTTGAGCTCCTTGTAATTGATCAAATATGTCATCAATCCTAAGGAGAGGGTATTTATTCTTGATTATGACTCGGTTTAGCTCCCTATAATCTATACACAACCTCATACTCCCATCCCCCCATGGTGAGACACTTGGCCTAATAAACTCACTATCCTAAAGCTCTTGAAGTTAAGTCTTCAGTTCAAATAGTTTAGTAGGTGCCATTCTATATGGTGCTTTAGATATGGGTATCGTTCCCGGTACAAGATCAACATAGAATTCTATCTCTCTAGCAGGTGGTAAACCTGGCAAATTCTCAAGAAAAACATTTGCATACTCATTTACTACATACGCCTTTTCCAATTCCTTAGCCTTTCCTGTCTCTGCTGATAAGGTTGACAACCTTCTATAACTCGTATGTTGGAAGAGTTGTAGGCCTCTATGGATCTAACTTGAATATAATTTGTTCTTGTCAAGTCTAATTTTTTATTTTTTTTTTCATTTTCATTCTTAATCCGATTTATACTAGACCCTATGCTCATATAATATAAGTCCTCGACTTGAACTAGGAATTTCGTCTTATTTTGGAGTCGCCACCTAACTGAAGTTGGGAAATATTATTGAATTAGGACTAATTAAGAATATTAATCCTAATTCGGACAACTAGTCAACGAGATTTCCTCTTTTCATTTTTGTGAAAGAGGAAAGGGAAAACCAGAGTTTCTGGACTCGGGGGCTAACCTATTAAAACCTTAAAGTTATCACCTTATTCTTCTAAAATCTAAACCCTATTGTAATGTCTTTTATTGTTATTTATTTTGTTTTATTTTTGTTATGTTTTTGCTTATTGATTAAAAGCAACTTATTCTAATATGGAAAATGATTTTTTATTCTTTTTAGAGTTGCCCCAAACGGGTGTCTACGTACCTGCTATTCATGATCAAACAAGCCGTATTTCGCTTTTCATGAAAAACTTTAGTGGGTTTGTTAATTTTAATTATGAAATTACCTCAGATTTATGTTTTTATCATTTTAGTATTTTTTGGAAAAAATCTAAGCCTAAGCTCCATTATTTTATTCTATTTTGAAAAACTTGTTTTAAAGAAAAACCAATTTTGGATTTATTTTAAGAAAATAATTTTTTCTAAGTGATAAAATGACTTGTTATTATGAGGGAAATATTTTTTTTTATTATTATTTTTATTATTTTTTCTTTTTTTTTCTTATTTTATTTTTATTTTTATTTTTATTATTTATTATTTTTTCTTTTTTTACTTTTATTTATTTATTTATTTTTCTATTTTTTCTTTTTTATTTTCTTTTTAACATTTTTCCATCTTTTTTTTTTTAGTTTTTTATTTTAATTTCTATACTTTTCTATTATTATTTTTTATTCTTTCTTTTTTCCTTTCTTTTATTATTATTTTCCAACATTTTTTTTATAATTTTTATAATTCTTTTATTATTTATTCTATTCTAAACTAAACCTAAAAACACTAATATAAATTCTAACATTTTCCTAATATTATTTTTTGAATTATAAATAAGAAATGAATAGATAAAAAAATAATAAATAAATAAATAAATAAAATACAATAAATAAATAAATAAAAAAAAAAATCAGAAAATCCGACTTACCTGAATCCGGGTATGGTACGCAGGTCAGGTCGAATTGGGCACGGTCGAAGGTCCTTGTCAGCGGCATTTCAGTGACTTTCAAGAGCATTTGAAAGTGGCTTCCGAGCATTTAGGGAGTGGGGAACTTAACCGTAGTGGTGGATTTCTCTAAGAACGGCTCCTAGTGGTGTTTCGAGGTAGTGGTCGATGGTCGTGGGTTACGTGAACTCCGGTAGCTCCAATCTCTCTTATTTTCTCTCCTTTCTCTCTTCCAATTCGTCCTTTGGCTTCCTCACATCGTGCTCTATTTATAGGCACCAGAAATCGAGTTGGATAAGCTCGAATTTCCTCCGATTGGGGTAAATCGGATTTCGATTGAAAAACTCATCTTGGATTTATGTAAATCCTTCGATTTGTTGTGATTTAATTCCAATTGGATGATGTTTATCTTATTTTAGTTAAAGATTTGGTGGATTTCGTGTAAAAATTGCATCAAAACCGCCGAAATTCGAATTTTTCCTTGCCGATGATGATCTCGGACGGAGGTTAAAGACGATCACGTGCCCCACGCGTGCGCTCCCTTCTTCCAATCACAAGCTGACACGTGTCCTGGGAAGGAAAAAAATCGGGCAAAACGCAGAATGTGTCCCCCGTGATTCGAACTTGTGATGAGCCCCCTTCCTTGCGCGACGAGGTCATGGTCTGGACTAGCTGGGCTAGCCCACTTCTCAATTTTTTTTTTTTTTTGGCAATTTACATATATGCAATGCAATTTTTATTATTTTTGTATTGTTTTGAAATTAAAAAAATTTGTAAAAATTATTTAACCTCTTTTCTTATTATTCCTACCATTATTTTCCAAAATTGATATATTTTCCCTAATTATTTTATTTTTGAATATTTTTCCTATTTTTGCTAAATTAAAAGAGAAATTGTAAAAAATGAAAAAAAATTGAAAATTGATTATTATTAATTATTAGGGTAAAAAATGGGGTGTTTACAGTTCCTAATCAGGAAAATCAAACTTAACCTCTAGATTGTGACAATCTATAGTGGCATTGTACTAAGACAATCGGTTCACTCCTAAAATTAGATCAAACTCTGCCATCTCTAATACAATCAATTCAATTGGCATTTTCTTTCCATGTATTATAATCTTTACCTCTTTACACATTTGATCGAATTTTCCACCTACTCTGAAAGGAGTATTTACAATCATAGCTTTCTCCAATACAATAGATTTTAATCTACATACATTCATAAACACAAGTGATATGCAAGAATGGGTTGCACCTATGTCAAATAGTACATAAGCAGTGTTTGAGTTTATGAGCAGTGTACTTGCTATGGGATCTTGATCATGAATATCCTGCCACTACTACTGTTGTAATGCAAGCACCCTACTAGGTGCCCTTTATCTTGGTCTTACATTCTAATTTCAGCCAAATGGTCCTCTAGGTGCAAGTCTTATAGGTTGTTGGGCTTGTAAGGGTGTAGTCGCTTGAGTTTGTTGAGCACCACACTCAAATGATTTATGCCCTCTTTGCTTACAGGTGTAGTAGAAGATTTGAGGGAGGGTCCTTTCAATGTAGCTCTTGCTGATGTATCCTGTTTTGCCACTGGAGAAGTATACCCCTTTTAGCCAATTACACTATTGTAGATCATGAGGTCCTAAACATCTAAGACACCTCACACCCTCACCTACCTATGGTGGGATGGCCAAATAACATGCATTAAGGATCAACTTGTCGGACATTCTTAGAGTCACATCCAACGGCTCACAAATTGTTCAATTGAAGTGAAGAACCAGTCACTTGAAGACCATTTGTATTTGTAATTGTTGCTTATGAGAACCAACCATTTTATTTTGTACTTGTAATTTGTGTTTTGGGAATCGGCCACTTAAGTGGCATCTTTGTAATTTTTAGTGTGTTTTTACCATAATAAGAGCAAGTATAAATACTTGCTAACTAGGGTTTTTAGGGAGCTTTTGACATTTTGGAGAAAACTATACACTTTGTGCTGTGAGGGTTCATCCTTTGCATACAAAGATCTCTTATCAATTTCTTTATGAAATTATGGCAAGAATCAACTTGAGTAGGTTGTGAGTCATATCAATCTTACTCTTGTTGTTTTGCAAATTGTGTTTAGTGAGTAATATCTAGGTACAATTTGTTGGCTACTTGTTCTTATCATGTGATTAGGGTTCTTATTTTCATGTTTGTTCATTTCAATTTGAGATTGAATTCTAGTTCATTTACGTGTTGTTCCATTGAAGATCACACATTTGTTTGTTCTTACATCCATTTAGTGTTTAAACTCGTGAATTAGACTTCCAATTTGAAGTAATTTAACACGCCATTTTTTATTGAGGGATTTAGTTGTTCACGCCTATTCTTTTGATGTGTTTGCCATCCAATTTTTGGTTAAGCACATCATAATTTTTAGTATCAGGGCATAGGTTGTGGAGTAGGGTTTGCATGAACTTCAATTGAAATTTAGGGTTCTTGATCCGAATTATTGAAGTGAAATTGTAGTAGTTTATTGTGGTTTTGTTGCATTATATTTGTGATTGTTGAAGTGAAAGTGGAGATCTTGTAGTAGTCCTTTTGTTCTTGAACTTGCCATGAAGAGAAGGGGAATTAGGAGGTATGTTTCTTTGTACTTGTTTTAGAATTGGAGGTACATTCCTTGAAGCAAAAGAGAAGTGAATTCTTGTTTGTGGTTTTGGAAATTAAGGATTGTCATTTGCATTTCCAGATTTGCCTTACATGGAGAATAGGAAATTATTTGAATTCAAATATATTCATTAAGTTTGAAGAAGTTATTGTGTTTTATTGAATGAATGCTATTTGAATTTTGAATTGCTTCTTACCATTTGTGGAGAGTCTTCATTAAGAAGTAGTATTTGACTTGTTGTACCATGATTGTATTGTGAAGTGAGTGTTTTGTGGATTGTAGAAGTGCTGCACCATGAAGTGTAAGTGTGGGTTGTGTTTAAAGCTTGCATCATGGTTGAGGTGTGTGTGTGTGTGTGGCGAAGTGAGTTTGTGTTGTGAAGGGTGTTGCAACGTGTTGTGTTGTTTGTGTTGTGGAGAAGGGTGCTATACGTGGAGTGTAAGTGTGTGTATGTGCTGTGATTAAAAGGGGAGTTATAGTGGTCAAAATTTGAATTTCAAAAAGCTAGTATTAAAGTGTGGGAGTTATTATGTATTGATGCTTAAACACTTTGCCTGATTGAATTCATTAACCTACTATTTGGAGAAGTGTTTAATTATTACTTCTACTTGCCGTTGCCATAATTGAAGTGTGGAAGTGTGTTGGTCCCAATTAGATTAATCAAGAGGGGGGTGAATTGATTAATTACTTAAAATTTCACTTTTTTGCAAATCAACTAAAACTCTTGACTAATAAAATCACGTGAATAACAATAATGAAGAACAATAATGTGCAGTAAATAAAAGTAGAGAAGAATAGAATACTCAGATATTTATAGAGGTTCCGCCTCGAGCGTCAGTCCTCTCTTCCAGCTCCACGCCGGGGTCCCGGTTGTCTATACCTATTGTGTTTCACTATATCAACAAATTGAAGATATACAACATAAGCCTCTTCAAGGCAAAGTCTCACTGTTGAGTCTTTCTAGCTTCTTCACTAAGCTAATCACTCAACTACAGTGATGAAACAACAAACAATTTCCTTATTCACGAAAGGAATTTCAACAACATCAATGAGGAATATCAGATTTCCTCTAGATCACATGTATATGTAAAGATTTTTGCTTGAAGATGTATGAGTCTTTTCTTCTCGTGTGTCGTTTTTCTTTCAACAATGTTCTCTCTTTTTCTGTTGTTAATCAACGTTCTCCACTTTTTTTTTTCATTTGAATTAAACACTTTATATATGGAGAAAACATAACGGCTACTTTCCACGTGATAATCTTGAATTTATTTTTGAATTTTCAATTAAAAAATAAGTTGGATCTGTTGGAGAAGATCTGCATTCCGTGATATTCTTGATAAAGATAATCTTAGATAATTAGTTTGACCGAGATCTTCTTTGGATATATCTCTTGGATCAAGTTTGTTGAAGATATCCCTCATATTGTGGAACCATATCTTGATATAACAACCATATCTCTTATCCTTATCTTTGTAACTGCTGGATCTCCCAAAATATAGTACAAATATCCAACTTTAAATCTGGATAAAACTTGTAAATCTTATATGATCTCACTTTATCATAAAATAAAATCTCGTAAAACTTTATGTAAATAATAAAAAAAACCCTTGATATAAAATCCAACTTTAGTAAAACACATCAAGTATGTTATCAAAAAATACTTGACACGTGGAGCTAGGCCTTGAAATTTATTAAAACTATCGATATAAAATTTAGAACGTAATCTGGAAAAATTCGTAACAGACGTGAAAGGTTCTGAAAGTGCTTCTGAAGCAAACCTGTTAACTGTCCTCCTGTTATAAAGGTTCTGAAAGTGCTTCTAAAGGGTTACCACGATAACTACGGATACACTACATAACTTTTGAAACACCCTATGTCAGAACAAAAATAGTTTATATAACACTTTTGTAGGTTCTGAACAAACTTTTGTCTCCTTGTTCAACTTTAGAAAAATTACGTGCTATCTTAAACATTCGTTACACTTATTCCTCTTTTGTTAACATCAAAACTAAATTAGAGAACTTAACATTCTCCCCTAACATTAACATTCTCCCCCTTTTTGATGATAACAAAACACCATTAGATAATCAAAATATACACAACTTTCATGTTTAAGCATATATTCCTATAACAGAATCTCAAGATTCCTATAACACTTAGATATAAACACATTGATCATAAGCACTCATAAGCAATATATAATCATTATAAGCAGCATTGATAGATATAATAGAATGGATATAATAGAATCATTCTTCTCCCCCTTTTTGTTAACAGCAAAAGGGATATCTCCCCCTTAATCGATGCATAAAAGATAAAAGAAGTCTTTTAGAACTTGATTCGAAAACAAAATTTAAGATAAAGAACTAAGATTTTCTAGATCTTGTGACTCGAGAGGTAGAGGGAGTGGTGGAATGTTTGGTTGACGAAGGTTTCTCTGGTGAAGTATCCAAGTCGATGATATGAGTGCCAGAGCGAACATAATCTGGAAATTTGTTGGATAAGAAGAGCTTGATTTCACCATGAAGATTTGTGACAGATTGGGAGGTTTTATCCGTCTTGGAGTCCAAAGTCTTGAAGGAGTTAGTAACTGAATCTCCAATCTTCCTCACTTGTGAGACAAATTTATCAAACGCAATCACATTATTAGATAAATCTTGTTTGACTCTCGCACTAAATTCATCATAGAGAATTCTATAGTGATGGAGATCGGTAAGCATTTTCTCAGAATTCTTCTTGATATCAAAAAGAATATCAGAAGTTTGTTTGACTTGTGATTCCATTGATTCTAGTCTCCTTAGATCAGACTTTTGAAGAACTTCATTTCTCAAAGTTGTCTTAACGAAATCCGATAGTTCATGTTTCAAACTTTCTCGAACAACATTCTTTATTTGTTCCAGATCAACATTGGATATAACTTCTTTTGTTCCACTCTTCCCAGCCTCATCAGCATATGATTTCTTCCCATGATTTGTTTCAACCTCTATTCTAGGTTCTGAACTAGGTTCTGAACCTCCTTCTTGAACAGATATTCCAAAAGGAACTATTCTTTTCATATGCTTTTGATGGACAAAATGTGCACCATCATTCGCATACCACAAACAATCCTTAACAAAGATGGACATGTGATGAAAAACTTCTTTACCTATCCTCTTTAATTTAATAGGTTTAGATGAGTTGGTAGGCAAAACTATCCCTTTAAACACAAACAATCGCATCAGTATATTCCCAAACACCAAACTTTCTTTATTCCTCCAAATTTGATCAATGACTCTAGAAGCCATGTCCACATTCTTTTTGTTAATCATTGCATAGATAATTTGAGCATGTTCTATGGACATTGAAGTAGAACTGCCCTTCCTTAGACATAGACATTCAACAATTATCTTATGAATGATTCGAGGAAACAACTCGAAATCAATGACCATTGCTTCTTTTCCATAATCCATTTGTAAGCCTCCATTTATAGCAGCAAACAGATCATTCCTAGGCATGTTCGTAATCTCTACATCATCATTTACATCATGTAGATGTAGACATTTAATCACATCTTCCCTAGAAATTGAAATGTCTTGATCACATACTCTGGAAACTAAAACATTCCCTTCCGCAAAGACTTAAACTTCCATAAAATTCTTTAACACACTCGCCATAAACTAGAACTTGAGTAGAGCAAAGTTCCATGCATCCTATGGGTTCTAACAGTTCATTCCAGTAAAATCCATTACTAGTAAAGAAATTAAAATCCACAAAACTACAAGAACACACCTCATTTTTCTTCTTTCGAAGAGATTTTGAATTTGAGGGTTTCAGACTTGGTACATTCTCTTGTTTCGTTTGCTTCTTGGATGCTTTCTTGAGCGGAGAGGTTTCTTGAGTAGCCTTTTCTTTTCCTTTTGAAGACGATGCAGCTCGTTTTCTTTTGAAAATCTTCTTGGAACCTATGATAGATTCAGAATCAAGGGAACTCAGATTCTCCTCTATTGAAGGTTCTTGATATTTTTCCGAAGGATTTGAAGATTCATCATGAATCACTAAAGGCTTGTTTGATGATTTTGTTTTGAATGATTTTTGTTTGAGACGTTCTGAAGATTTAGGCGCCATTGGAGTTGCAATGAGAGAGAGAAAAAGAACAGATTTCGAAGGAAGAGAATTAGAGAAGGAAGAAAACGAATGAAAAGAAAAAATATTTTAAATGAATAAAGATTTTTCAATATTTTCGGGGGGGGGGTGGAAATCAAAAGGGGTTACAAATTCCTAATTCATTTCTAATAAATTCAAATTTTACCTTTTCAAGAGGTTTAGTAAAAATATCTGCAAATTGATTATCGGTTGACACAAATTCAACATTTATATCTACATTATGCACATGATCTCTAATAAAATGATGTCTAATTTCTATATGCTTTGACCTAGAATGATGTACTGGATTTTTTGTCAAATTTATTGCACTCGTGTTGTCACATTTAATTGGCACAGTTTTAAAATTTATTCCATAATCATTCAATTGTTGTTTTATCCATAAAACTTGTGCACAGCAATTTCCAATAGAAACATATTTAGCTTCAGCTGTGGATAGAGCAACAGAATTTTGTTTTTTAGAAGACCAAGAAATTAATTTATCACCTAGGAATTGACAAGTACCAGATGTGCTTTTTCTATCAATTTTACATCCAGCATAATCTGTATCAGAATATCCTATTAGATCAAAATTTTGATTTTTAGGATACCATATGCCTAAATTAGAAGTATTAACTAGGTATTTGAAAATTCTCTTTACAGCTGATAAATGAATTTCTATTGGTGCAGCTTGAAATCTAGCACACAAACACACACTGAACAAAATATCAGGTTTAGATGCAGTCAAATACAATAAAGAACCTATAAGACTCCTATAAAGTTTTTCACTTACCTTCTTTCCATTTAAGTCAGAGTCTAACCTTGATGAAGTACTCATAGGTGTTGTAACCTTTTTGCATCCATCATATCCAAATTTCTTCAATATTTGTTTTGTGTATTTTTCTTGATGAACAAAAATTCCTTCCTTTGTTTGTTTTATTTGAAGTCCCAAAAAGAATGTCAACTCTCCCATCATTGACATTTCAAATTCTGCCTGCATGGTCTCAGCAAATTCTTGACACATCAATTCTTTAGTAGATCCAAAGATAATATCATCCACATATATTTATACAACTAAGATATCATTATTAAAAGTTTTCAAGAATAAAGTAGTGTCAACTTTTCCTATATGAAAACCTTTAGAGATAAAAAACATACTCAATCTTTCATACCAAGCTCTTGGAGCTTGTTTCAAACCATATAGAGCTTTATTTAATTTAAAAACATAGTCTGATTTGAAAGGATCTTCAAAACCAGGTGGTTGTTCCACATAAACTTCTTCCTTTATAAAACCATTTAAAAATGCACTTTTTACATCCATTTGAAAAACTTTAAAATCCTTATAAGATGCATATGCAAGCATTAACCGTATTGCTTCTAGTCTAGCAACAGGTGCATATGTTTCATCAAAATCTATTCCTTCTTCTTATGAATAACCTTTAGCTACTAATCTTGCTTTATTTCTTATAATTTTACCATCTTCATCTAATTTATTTTTAAACACCCATTTAGTTCCAATTATAGACTTTCCTCTAGGTCTAGGAACTAAATTCCATACATTGTTTCTTTGAAATTGATTTAATTCTTCTTGCATAGATATAATCCAATTAGCATCATTCAAAGCTTCTTTAATCTTACTAGGTTCAATTTCAGATAACAACACAAAATGATTTTCAAGATTTTGTAGTTTAGCTCTTGTTTTAACACCCGATTGTATATTACCTATTATTTGATCAGAAGGGTGTGCAGACTTATACCTCCAAGCTTTAGAAGCCGCTTGTTCAGATCTTACAACTTCTGAAGTACCTTCTGTATTTGCCTCTGAAATAGGTTATGGATGATCAGATCCTCGAATGTTAATAGCAGGTGCTTTTGACTTAGGTTCTGAACTAACTTCTGCTTTAGAATTGGAGTCCTTTTCTTCATCAGAATCAACATCCTTTAAATCCTCAATAAACTTAACATTTATAGATTCTTCAATAGTTTTTGATGACTTATTGAAAACACGATAAGCACGACTATTTAAAGAATATCCTAAGAAAATAGCTTCTTCATATCTTTCATCAAACTTACCAAGGTTGAGTGGATTCTTTTTCACAAAGCATTTAGATCCAAAGATATGAAAATATGAAATGTTAGGTTTCTTACCTCGAAACATCTCATAAGCAGTCTTTGATGTCATAGGTCGAATGAAAACTCTATTGATGATATAGCAAGCTGTAGAAACTGCTTCTGCCTAAAAATACTTAGCAATTCCAGTCTCATTTAACATAGATCTAGTAATCTCTTGTAAAGTTCTATTCTTGCGTTCCACTACTCCATTTTGTTGAGGAGTGTATAGAGCTGAGAAATTATGAGATATACCATGTTCTTCACAAAAATTTAAAAAACTTGCATTTTGAAATTCTGTTCCATGATCAGTTCGAAGACTAATTATGGAAACTCCTTTTTCATTTTGTATTTGTTTTGCAAACTTTTGAAAAGAATCAAAGGTATCTCTTTTGTGTCGCAAGAATATAACCCAGGTGTATCTTGAAAAATCATCAATAATAACAAGTCCATATTTGCTTCCACCAATGCTTAAGACTCTAGTAGGTCCAAAAAGATCAAGATGCAATAATTCAAGTGGTCTCTTAGTTGAGATTACATTTTTACTTTTATGAGAAATAGAAACCATTTTATTCTTTAAGCAAGTATCACATTTCACATCTTGTTTAATATTTATCTTAGGTAATCCTTTAATAATATCCTTTTTAGATAATTTTTCTAGGTGATTAAAATTAACGTGTCCTAGTCGTTTATGCCAAGCAAAAACATGATCATTCAAAGAAATTAAGCAATAATCATTATTGATTTCATCTGGTTTTATAAGATAGATATTTCTTTTCCTAATTCCTTCAAATAATCTTTCATCATTTTCATTAAAAGCATAGCACTTGTCTTGATAAAAAATCATCCTATAACCTTTATCACATAACTGACTAATACTAAGTAAATTATGTTTTAAACCTTGCACAAGATATACATTTTCAATAAGAAACGTAGGCATACCAATCGTTCTAGTGGCAATTATTTTACCTCTACTATCATCTCCAAACTTTACATACCCTTTTTCTTCCCAAGTTATGCTATTGAACAATGAAGCATCTCCAGTCATATGTCTAGAACATCCACTATCCAAATACCATGTTCCTCTTATTTTAGCTTCATGTCCCTGTACAAATAAAAAGAATTAAGTCCTTTTAGGAACCCAAGCAAGTTTGGGCCCTTTAAAAGATAAGCTCATTTGATTTCTTCGATTTACTTATTGACTACTGAGCTTATTTCTTTTATAATAGAAAAATTTCTCAATTTGACCAAATTTATTACAGAAGAAGCATGCATAAGAATTAACATTCCTATACCTGTCATTTACTTGTTTCTAGAAATTCTGGTTTGTATAACTTCTGTTATACCTTCTGGTATTGCTTCTGTAGTACCCATTGTGTGGATACCTCTTTTTAGAATAACTTCTGTAAAAGCCTCTGGTATTTCCTCTTTTAACAATATTTGTATTCGAAATGTACTCTTTACTTTTGAATTTATCAGTTAAGACTTGCTTAGCTTTAACAAAAACTGTATTTTGATTCGATTTTGAACTCAAACCATGCTCATATCCTAACCCATGTTTTTCATTTGAAACTCTTTGTGAAGAAATTAACATGGTCAATTTCTTATCACTTTCATCAAATTTCTTAAAGGTAGTTTTCAACGAATTTGACGGTTCATCAATCTTTACCTTCATGTTACTTGTTTCTGCTTCAAGTAGTTGATTTTCTATTCTTAGTTTCTCTATACTCACATGCATGGATTCATTTTCTTGTTTTAAGATATCATTTTCATCCGCAAGTAACGAATTTGTTTGCTTTACTACCTCCTTTTTCATTCTTAAGAGCTTTTATTTCATTTTCATACTTAGCTAATTTTGTATCAGCCCTTTTTAGTGCCTTTAGTAGCTTACTCATTTCCACTAGCATGTCAGTTTCAGTTACATCTTCATCAGATTCAGAATGTACCTTAGAACTAGCCATTAAGCACAGATTTGCCTCATCCTCTTCTTCTTCTGAATCCTCTGAATTTGTCTTTGTATCCTCTAAATCACTCCATGTTGCTAGCATTGCTTGACTTTTCTTTTTATAATTTTCCATTTTCTTGATCAGTGTTGGACATTCGTATTTGATGTGTCCTGGCTTTTTGCATTCATAACATTGAATCTCCCTTTTCTCTTTCTTCTTTTCTTTCTCCTTGTACGCTTTTCCTGCATCATTATTCTTATATTCAGTACTTTTCTTGGAAACATTAAACTTCTTACCTCTTTGCTTCTTGAGCAGCCTGTTGAGTCTACGTGCTGGAAGACTGATGTCCTCTTCTTTCTCATCATCGCTATCATCCGTTTCAGTTTCATTTTGCTTTATTTCCTTGACTTTAAATGCAATTCCTTTGGTACCGTCTTCTCCTCTTTGCGTGGTCTTATGCGTGACTCATATGCCATGAGCTTTTCTCTCAATTGACTGAGAGTTAGCTTGTTTAGGGGTTGAGCTTCCTCTATAGCAGTTTTCTTTGCATCCCAAGATGGTGGCAATATCCTCAACATTTTCCTCACAAGATTTGGATCTGGAAGTTTCTTTCCAAGTGATGCAAGCTCATTTGTGATAGCTGTAAACCTGTTAAAAGCATCTTTGACATCTTCATTAGACTTAAACTTAAATAATTCATACCGTTGAATTAAAGCATTTATCTTAGTTTCCTTGATGGTATCAGTCCCTTCATATGTATCAGATAGGATATCCCAAATCTCCTTTGCACTTGCACACGATGATATTAAATAGAACTCTAATGGAGCAATTGTAGTCAGTAATAAATTTTTTGCTTTGTTGTTCTTCTCAATAATTTTCTTCTCCGAATCTGACAAGGTTGAATCTCCGTTCAAGGTGATCAAACTGTCTCCAAGTGAAATGACCTGCCATGAATCATAATCATTAGCTTTAATGTAAGTTTCCATACGCATATTCCAATATGAGAAGTTTCAGCCATCGAAATAGGGAGCTCGATTAATTGCAACATTATTTTCAACCATTTTGGATCACTCAAAATAGATTGGTCCTGCTCTGATACCAATTGTTGGTCCCAATTAGATTAATCAAAAGGGGGGTGAATTGATTAATTACTTAAAATTTCACTTTTTCGCAAATCAACTAAAACTCTTAACTAATAAAATCACGTGAATAACAATAATGAAGAACAATAATGTGCAGTAAATAAAAGTAGAGAAGAATAGAATACTCAGATATTTATAGAGGTTCCGCCTCGAGCGTCAGTCCTCTCTTCCAGCTCCACGCCGGGGTCCCGGTTGTCTATACCGATTGTGTT
This sequence comes from Laguncularia racemosa, assembly GCA_037954665.1. Lineage (NCBI taxonomy): Eukaryota > Viridiplantae > Streptophyta > Magnoliopsida > Myrtales > Combretaceae > Laguncularia > Laguncularia racemosa. The sequence goes on along the minus strand of JBBMOL010000047.1, from coordinate 494,318 downwards.
TCACTATATCAACAAATTGAAGATATACAACATAAGCCTCTTCAAGGCAAAGTCTCACTGTTGAGTCTTTCTAGCTTCTTCACTAAGCTAATCACTCAACTACAGTGATGAAACAACAAACAATTTCCTTATTCACGAAAGGAATTTCAACAACATTAATGAGGAATATCAGATTTCCTCTAGATCACATGTATATGTAAAGATTTTTGCTTGAAGATGTATGAGTCTTTTCTTCTCGTGTGTCGTTTTTCTTTCAACAACGTTCTCTCTTTTTCTGTTGTTAATCAACGTTCTCCACTTCGTTTTTCATTTGAATTAAACACTTTATATATGGAGAAAACATAACAGCTACTTTCCACGTGATAATCTTGAATTTATTTTTGAATTTTCAATTAAAAAATAATTTGGATCTGTTGGAGAAGATCTGCATTCCGTGATATTCTTGATAAGGATAATCTTGGATAATTAGTTTGACCGAGATCTTCTTTGGATATATCTCTTGGATCAAGTTTGTTGAAGATATCCCTCACATTGTGGAACCATATCTCTTATTCTTATCTTTGTAACTGCTGGATTTCCCAAAATATAATACAAATATCCAACTTTAAATCTGGATAAAACTTGTAAATCTTATATGATCTCACTTTATCATAAAATAAAATCTTGTAAAACTTTATGTAAAAAAAAAAAAAAACCCTTGATATAAAATCCAACTTTAGTAAAACACATCAAGTATGTTACCAAAAAATACTTGACATGTGGAGCTAGGCCTTGAAATTTATTAAAACTATCGATATAAAATTTAGAACGTAATCTGGAAAAATTCGTAACAGACATGAAAGGTTCTGAAAGTGCTTCTGAAGCAAACCTGTTAACTGTCCTCCTGTTATGAAGGTTCTGAAAGTGCTTCTGAAGGGTTACCACGATAACTACGGATACACTACACAACTTTTGAAACACCTTCTATCAGAACAAAAATAGTTTATATAACACTTTTGTAGGTTCTGAACAAGCTTCTGTCTCCTTGTTCAACTTTAGAAAAATTACGTGCTATCTTAAACATTCGTTACACTTATTCCTCTTTTGTTAACATCAAAACTAAATTAGAGAATTTAACATTCTCCCCTAACATTAACAAAGTGTGTGAAGTTAAGTGGAGTTTTGTGTTTACTTTTGTAGGTTATTTGGCTATTGTGTGGCGGTTGAAGTGTGGTTGTAGTGAAGAGAGTGTACTACATTGCTTTAAATTATCTTTGTGATTCGATAAATCAAGTCCACAACTATGTTGAATAATAGTGTGAATGGGGGAATTGGCAATGAGGCCAATACCCAAGTTTGTGGTGAACGGGGTCATCGTACTACAGGTGGAAGAACTTTGGAGGAATAGCTTCAAGACCTTACCACTATTGTTGCTACACTAGCAATAAGGATAGATAGGAGGACGATGCCATAACCACCAGTAGCGAATCCTCATGCACTACCACCTAAAGTAGCTCCTCAAAACATTCAAAGGGAAGGAGCAGTATGAGGAAATAAGGGGAAGGAGAGTGGAAGGAAATAAGGGGAAGGAGAGTGGAAGGAAATCATCATGCACTTAGGGAGGAAAGAGATGATAATTTTAGGGCTAATCCATATCCGAACATAGATTTCAGGCCACCTAGAGGACTAGAATATGTGAAACTGCAGATGCCTTCATTTGATGGCAAGGGCTTAACAGATGATTACCTAGATTGCGAAGATAAGGTTAAGGCCTTTATGAATGTTATGAGATTAATGATAACACCAGGGTTCATCTTACAGTCGTGGAGTTCATAGGTTATGCCACTTTGTGGTGGAAGAATTTGGTGATCAGCAAGCAAAGGGATGGAGAGGCTGAAATATACACCTAGAGAGACATAAAACGGGTTTTAAGGAAAATGTTCATTCCTGAGTACTATAGGCAGGAACTATTTATGCGTCTCCAAACACTGAGACAAGGAGGCAAAACAGTGGATGACTATGTCCAGGAGTTTGAGGCATTAATGATCATATGTGGATCAATAGAGCCTCCTAAACAAATCCTAGCACGTTTTGTGTCTAGGTTGAAATACGAGATAGCCTGTGTTGTTGAGCTGCAAAGGTATAGTACACTTAATGAGGCTATACAGTTAGCTTTGAAAGTAGAAAGGCAGAGGTGATCCAATCTATTCCGAGTCACTAGTAATGGGTCTAGTACTACTACCAAACCCATAGGGGCAGATGGTCAGATGGTTGGACCAAAGGGAGTAGGAAAACATGCTAAGGCTTTAGACAGAGTTATCCCTAGCACTGAAAAAGAGAAAAATGTTTCTAGGAAAGGTAAAGAGGTAGTTGGATCTAATTTTAGGTAGACAGTATCGGGATCAACCAGTGGGAGGATGCGCCAGATTAAATGTTTCAAATGTATGGGATTTAGACATATGACTACACAGTGTCCCAATAAAAGGGTAATGGCTATTATGGAGGGTAATGAAGAAGATGAAGAAGAAGAAGAAGCTATCGAACCTATAGATTTATCCATGGCCTTGGAGGAGTATTATGATGATCAGAACGTTGAGACACATGAGGATAAAAGGGTGAAAATTACTTACCTATTAATGTGTTGTGTAGGGTTTTGACTTTATCTTCAGATGCCAGGGACATACAAAGGGAGAACTTGTTCCACATACCTTTTCGGATTTGAGGTAACCTATGTGTGCTTTTCATTAATGGTGATAGTTGTACTAATGTCATATCCGTTGCATTAGTAGATAACTTACAACTAGCCATTAGTCCACATCCTAGCCTTTATAAATTGCATTGTTAGACAATCGAGGTAGTTTGCATGTTACACAGAGGGCAAAGGTGCCAATCAGTATAAAAGATAAATACAGTAACGAGATTATCTGTGATGTGCTTCCTATGTGCGCCTTTCACTTATTGTTGGGTAGACCCTAGTTATTAGATAGAAAAGTGTTACATGACGGGTTTAGAAACACTTACATGTTTCAAAAGGATGGTATACGGATAGTCTTGACTCCTATGTCTCCGTTTAAGGTTCGCTCTTTCCAAGAACATATTAGAAGCACCTTTGGCTCTTCCAAAAGTCCAGTCAAAAAGCAAACATAAACATTAGGTTTCAGTCCAAGAGAAGACCCCTTAAATTTGAGGGTAAATCTTTCAGAGGCTTGAGGAGATGATGGGAATCAACCCTGCGGTTCCAGTAGTGGGAAACCTGACTTAGATACATGAGCCCAGAATCCACATATGGCCGCATTTTATCTAAAAATTTTTTTATTTTGCACTTTAGTAGGTACATTCATTAGTTTTACAAGATGTCCAAATAACATACACTAAGGATCAACTTATAGGACATTCTTGGAGTCACATCCAAGACCCACAAATTGTTCAATTGAAGTGAAGAACCGGCCACTTGAAAGACCATTTGTATTTGTAATTATTGCTTATGAGAACCAGCCATTTGTACTTGTAATTTATGTTTTGGGCACTGGCTACTTAAATGACATCTTTGTAATTTTTAGTGTGTTTTTACCCTAATAGGAGCAAGTATAAATACTTGCTAACTAGGGTTTTTTGGGAGCTTTTGACATTTTGGAGAAAATTATACACTTTATGTCATAAGGGTTCATCATTTGCATACAAAGATCTTTTATCAATTTCTTTGTGAAATTATGACGAGAATCAACTTGAGTGGATTGTGAGTCACATCAATTTTACTTTGTTGTTTTGAAAATTGTGTTTAGTGAGTAATATTCAAGTACAATTTGTTGGCTACTTATTCTTATCACGTGAATTAGGGTTCTTATTTTCATATTTGTTCATTTCAATTTGAGATTGAATTATAGTTCATTTGCGTGTTATTCCATTGAAGATCACACACGCTTGTTTGTTCTTACATCCATTTAGTGTTCAAACTCATGAATTATACTTCCAATTTGAAGTAATTTGACACGCCATTTTTTATTGAGGGATTTGGTTGTTCACGCCTATTCATTTGATGTGTTTGCCATCCAATTTTTGGTTAGGCACATCAGAGGACAGCATGTCATTTTATTGAAAAGAGAATCGATGAGTTACTTAAGGAGCATTTTATTGGCTTAGTCTAATGAAGGATGTGGATGGTGTGATAGAGTGGTATGTTACTTACAAGAGGGCAAAGGAAAAAAAAAACCATAAAAGGAGTATTTTCCATTGCCGATCTTCGGCTAGCCATAGATTAACCGAAGCATGGACTTTAGATTACCTTGGATTGCTCAAAGACATGGTGTTATTATGGTCGTTGTAGATTAGTTTAGTAAGATGGCCTACTTCATCCCATGCTATAAGAATAACTATGTGCTTTATATTGCTAACCTTTTTTGTGCAAAAGATCATGCGATTACATGAGTGCCCCATAACATTATCTTGGATGGAGACTTAAAAAATCTTGAGCTTCTTTTAGAGGACGTTATGGAAGAGATTAAGCACAAAGTTGATGTTCAGTACGTCTTGCCACCCACAAATAGATAGTTAGATAGAGGTTGTCAATAGAACCCTAAAAGCCTTTCTTTGAGCTACAGTTTGTAAGAACTTTACCAATTAGGACTTGTGTTTACCGACTATTGAATTCTCTTACAAAAGATTGACATATAGTTTCACTAGTATGTCCCCATTCGAGATCATTTATAGCAGCAATCCATCTATACCTATAGAAATGATCTTCAGCTTGACCTCGAAGGAGGAAAGCCATGGTGCCATTGACTAAGCTAAAGAGATTAAGCAATTACACCGAAAGGTATTTGAATAACTAACCAAAGTGGTGGTAAGGCAACAAGAGTTTAGAAACCAAAGAAGAAAGGTCGTGAAGTTTAACCTAAGAGACCTAGTTTAGATTCACCTTAACAAGGATAGGTTCCCTAGCTATAAAGCAAACAAACTGTCACTCTAAGCTAATAGACCCTTTAAGGTCTTGCGAAAGATCAAAGGCAATACTTACGAGCTTGACCTATTAGATGGCTATGGAGTTTCACCAAACTTCAACATCAACAACCTAACTCCATATGTTTCAAAAGAGGACCTCACAAACAAGTCTCTAGATTTGAGGGTAAATCTTTAATACCCTCGAGGGGATGATAGGAATCTAACCTTTAAGCTAACCATTTAAGTTAGGGTACATGGACTATAGAATTTAATGTAGAAAGTATTCTCTAAATGAGGATGCCTACCTTCATGGCTTCCATTGCCATCACCCACCGAGTTGCTATCAGATGCTCATCTCTCTCTAAGCCAAGGAAGTACCACCGGTCCACTTTTAGGAATCTTAATCAAATAAACGTCAAAGCTTAAACTAACTAGACTGATCTTTCCTACCACCTATCAACTCTTCTGAAGCTAGCCAAGTGACTATCTTATCTGTTTGATGAAATAGCCACTCACATGAACTCGGATGGACACTTACAATCATTTGTCTTTTTTTTTTTTCCAAGAATGTGTCTAATGTTACAATGACACCTATCTTTGACACTTGATATCTATACATGCCCTTAGGAATATTCCCTTTTGTCTCTTTATAGTTTCACCCATTTTATATTATATTAGGTAGTGTATATTCGCATGTACTTAGTTGGGTTTTCCTCTTTTAGTATTATAAATCTTTGAACTTTCTATAAATAGTCCCTTTCATGTGCAAGCCAAATAATCATCAGCATCTTGAATATAGAAAACTTTCTTCTTTGACATTCTCTTTAGTTTGTTTTTGCTCTTATCAATCCCTTTAATAAGGATTATGTAGAGTGCCCTTATATGTTGTTGCTTATGTATTATATCAAGTAGTGGTCTTAGGTTATTGTGTGCTTGTTGGTGAACCATATTTTGTACATAGCTCACAAATTTAGCTAAACCCCTATTTGTTTTCCCCATTTTTGTTATTATCTTATGATACTTTAGTGATACTTTGCTCTTAAGTATATCGGGGCATCAAAAGTATTTATATATAGGATGGCTTAGGGAGAATTGGCTTGTTGGGGTTAAAATAGAAATTTTAGATCGGTTTATCCACCCATAACCTTTCTTAAGTAGCTTCATGCACTCATGAGGATAACTATTAGCCTTGGCTCAACAATAAGCTGAATTAGGGTAGTTATGAAATGAGCAAGTTTTATCATATTTGCCGATTACTAAGATGATCAAATGCATGTCATCAAATCTAAGAGTCTATAAATACTTGGCAACTCCTTATTATTCGACACACTAAAAGAGATTAGATGCACTCAAAGATCAAACAAGCAACTTAAGCAATTATAGATCTTAACCGCATAAGCTATAAGGTCAATGCTCAAGTTTCATTAGGCTCCCTTTTTCTATCATTTGTGCATTTGAGATACTAAAACTGACTGTTCCTCCTCCCTATCATTCTCTCCAAGTTATCCTATTACATGTTATCTCTACATTATTGCTTTGAAGTTATATAGCATGAGGCTTGCATGTAGAACATACGTAACCACTTCAGTTATAACCTATACCTACATTTTGGTGACTCCATGAAGGATTGAGTAAAGTTATAGCATAATCATAGCACCTCCTAAGAAGAACCCACTCCCACCACCTAAGAATACTAGCTAAGACAATTCATAGCCCGAGGCTCATCTAGATACCACATAAATGATGTGAAACATGCAGGAAAACATAAGGGTTTTGAACCAATTCATGACCATGTTCTCCCAATTCATGCTAGGATTGGCTACCTTTACTAATGTGTAACAAGGTTTGACTTAGCTGAGCTTAACCACTATTGCATAACAAGGCAAAGCGAACTTTACCACGATTACACAGCAAAGTGGGGTGAGCTCTACCATTGTTACATAGTAAGGCCTATCCCTTTAGCTCAACCAAATGATATCTCTCCTTTTCTTAAGAGTAAACACCGCCACCAAAAGTCGCATAGTAATAAGCTCTTAAAGAAGAGAATGTAAGAGTCTAACTTAGTAGCTTTTTATCCTCATACATGCCTCTTTGCGCTACATTAGGTGGCTCTACCTCCTACCCGAACCCCACCCTTGATCTACCAATAGTATTTATAGTATCTACTTTAAGGACTTTCGATATAATAAAGGAAGACTTTGACATATACTTGAAGGGAATACAAGTAAAGTTAGCCATAAGAGTACTATAGCTAAAACTCTTGTATCATTAGCGGTCTAGTGCAAAATGCTACCCTAAGGATTATAAGCCCTAAATATATGCTATTCAATGGCAAGAAGGAAAATGCTAAAGAATATTTACTAAAATTTGTTAAAACTTAGAGGTGTACAAGTTAGATGATGACTTAAAGTTAAAAAAGTTCTCTAAGTCACTAATTGAGAAGGTATACACCTAGTATGTCAACCTTCTAGTAGGGTTAGTTGATTCATGGGAGCAAGTTTTTCCTGGAGAAATTCTTCTCCATGTAGAAGCAACTCATAATCACGGATATGAGAAGGATGCGACAAAACTCAAAGGAGGATTTGATAGATTACATAGAGCACTTTAGAGAGTGCACTTTGGACATCCATGATGAATGTGATGAGAAAGAAATGGTGAAGATTTGTATATAGGGAATGTTTTCTAAGTATGCCATCCACTTGGAAAACCTCAACTTAAGTTCTTTCTCTACACTTATTGAGATTGCGAGGAAAACTAATTACTCTATTGCAAGGTAATGGGGAGAAAGTAAGAGATTTGGGAAGTGAGCAACATCTATTAGGTCAGTCTAAGGTGAGAACACTAAAGATAGCAAGAAGTTAAGGAATGATAAGCTAAGGGGCTCTTTGCTAACTCTCTCAATCCTATGCCCAATGAATAAGGCACATATTATACTTGGCCAATGGCTGTAGGATGAGAATATTGAGCTCTCGAGATAGATAGTTTACCTATTGCAAATGAAAAGTATAACCTAAAGTTTTGTAGATATCAATCATAGTGTAGTGAATCACCCTATAAAAGAGTGTTAAACCTTGAAGAAGATATTCAATGATAGGGTTGGTAATGGATAACTTATCATAGAGAAGTTTTCAATGAAGACTTTTAACTTCAAGAAGTTCTTTGACTTATTGGGATTCAATGAAGATGCACGGCTTGCAGTAGCAATTGCACTCACCCAAATCTCTAAAAGATAATACAAAGAGTGCAATGTAGTGTGAATGGTACAAAGAATAGCTCATACATAAGAGAATGTAATACTTTTTACAAATGCAAATGTGTGTGACATATCCTAACCATAATCGTCCCCTATATATATAGAGCATGCTTAATGGTTGGTCGCCTTATTAAGAGGATGTTTATAGACAATGGCTCTTTTATAAATATCATGTTGATGTCTACATTAAAAGTTACAATTATTGACAACCAATGATTAATAAGACGACTTATCATGGTAAACTGTTTCAATGATTCATCTAAGGCTTTACATTATTCCATGTGATTGATATGCTTGTATCATACCACCTGCATCTTGGGAGGAAGTGGTTGCACAACAAGACCTCATACCTTCCACATGGCACCAATGCATCAAAGGCCACTAGAAAGGTAAAGACATATTCATCTCCACCATAAAGAAGCCTTTCAAATACAATGAGTTGTACCTCATTGAAGCTAAGTTATTCAATGAATAAATTGAAGAAGGGGAAATAGCTATCACAAAGCTTTCATGAACACCATTACATGGGAGAAAAACTGAAGTGAAGTAATAAAGAAAAAAGAGAACATATGGCTCCCACGAGGATAAGAAAAAGAGAAGAAATTAATGAAGTTGAAAGTTTTTCCGGGGTTGATAAGCAATGGGCATACAACTTGTGTCAATCTTCAGAATCTAAGGAAACCTTTTTGTCTTCTCTAAATCCTATACCAATATAAGAACCTTAACTAGCCCCCTTATAGATGCAAGATCAAATGAAGCTACAGGTTGAGGAAGTTGAAGAGTTAGACCTACCGGAACTAAAGGAGTCTTTGCAACCCATCTTCATCACTAAGAGTCTTGTAAGAGATTAAGTTCCACTTGGTTGATTTACTAAAAGAGTATAAAGAGATGTTCATATAGACATGACGAAATGCCATAATTAGAGCACAACTTAGGGGTGCATAGATTGAATATTGCACCTAGGATTAAGCCAATGAAGTAGGAACAAAGCAACTTTTGCCCTAAAATTGAAGTGCAAATAAAAGAGGAAATTGAAAAGTTGCTTCAAGCTAGCTTCATTAAGCCAATCAAGGACCTAACTTAGCTAACCAACATTGTGCTAATAAGATTTAGACTTTCTCAATCTCAACAAAGCTTACCTAAAAGATGATTTTCCTCTACCAAACATAAATACAATGGTAGATGCCACAACGAGGTATGAGTTATTATCATGTATGGATGACTTTAGTGGCTATAACCAAATTATGATAGCCACTGGAGAAGTTAAATGTACCATTTTTAAAGCAACCTTGGGAAACTTGCATTATATAGTCAAGCCCTTCAAGCAAAAGATATTTATCTAGCATAAAGAAAGTCGTTTACCAAATATAATTTATTTAATGCAAATGTTGTCTTAAGGGCAACATTACTATAGTAAGCCTGAAGTGACATGTGCAATTAAACGGTGCCATAAGTTTGTGTACTAAAACATATATAATAAATATAATATGAGTGTTGGCATTGTACTCTTATACTATAATCTATCTATAAAATAGATTCATAAGCTATGAGTGCACTTGTGGTAACGTCGCTATTACTTTATAGAGTGCATGTGCCAAGCCTTGACCTAGCTATTTGAAATATACGGTTGATGCCCAAAATATTTAAACTCCATTAAAGAATTTTTGTCAAGGGGCAAAAATGTATAAGATGAAAATTGCTCTATTGAAATATTAGGCTAAGCCTATTATTAATTTAGGCTTTACTACTTAGGCTAGGTAGACAAGGCCTAGGGAGCTAATATATATATATGGGATGACTTAGGGAGATTTGGCTTACCAGGTTCAAGATAAGGATTCTTAGACCGATTTGTCTACCTCCAACCTTTCTTAAGCAAGCCCATGTACTCATGAGGATGGTTACTGGCCTTAACTCTTTAGTAAGCTCATTCAACTATGACAAATTGGCCTCGGGTGACATTTAGTACATATCGTTGAACATGAAATAAATGTTGCAAAAAAAAAAATATTTAGTTATATTTAATAACTGCAGCTAATATATGATGTGAAAGGAGCGTTATGGATTAGGTATGTAATGTTAGTTTAAAAAGTGAAAATGTAGCCAAAATTTCTATATCATGTGACATTTAAACATAACTAAATAGAACTTAAGGATGGCATTTAAATGTTGCAAAATTGTAATTTCGTATATTAGTTGATCTTATAAGTGTGGCAAAAGAAAAACATTAGAAATGTTTAAACATCATTTAATTTAATTTATTAGCGACATTTAAATATCACTAATTTGCAATTATGCAAATTTCCCACCTTTGAAAATGTCAAAGAAATACTATATTAGCAATGATTAAACATAATGGGTAATCTTCATGTGCAATGTTTAAACGTGATGAATTGCATTTCATCAGCAATGTCTAAACACTAACTTTTGACTAAATTAACATGTTTAAACCTGGCTAAATTTAACTTATAGATGATGTTTAAATGTTGAAAATTTTCAATTATGTATGTTTCCCAACTTAAAAAGTGTTGAATAATTACTATATTAGAGATGTTCAAACATGACAAAAATAGTTCATTAACCACATTTAAACATCACTATTTAACTTAATTTACAACATTTAAACGTAGCAAATATGATGACATAGAATTTATTATACATATATATATATTTGCATTCTAAGAGTATGCTTTCTTTGAAAGCACTCATATTTGCTAACATATGCCTATTATTTTATTCATGCATGATTGAATAAAATAAAAACTATAAACATATTTCAGCATAATTGATAATTTTGACATAAATAACATTAAATGAACCCAATAATAACATCCTTTCACATCCACTAAATGAGTATTTCAATATCCTTAATGCAAATCTAAAAAACATGATGGGATTCAAACCATTTCAGTAACAGGACCAATTACCTGAGCTAGAGCCAAAGGACTACAGAGTCTTACACTGAGAGTCCTATTTGATTATATGGAACCTAAAGACATTCACATAGTATCTTCATTCTTTTTACATGATAGTTTTACATCCAATCAAGTGCAATTGTTAGTGCTTCAAGGCGACGACCAAGTAAACAAATTAGAGGATGGCTCATTGGCTCACCTTTGAACCAAAATAATCTATTTCAACTCAGCAACTTACTTTGTGTTTTTCCTTTATTTTTCTTCACATTTGTTTCTACAGGAGGCTATTATAAATACTTGTCAAGGGAACACAAAAAGAAACTTTTATTTTCGGTGTAAAAAGATAGAACATATATCAATCTTTGCATGATTATGGTGAGTTAAAAAGGTTAGGGATTGTTGTGTGTTATATCAACAACACTGAGCTTGATCCTTCCCCTACTATTGTGTGATATCTAGTAAGGAAATTAGATCTCCTTTTGTTCTTGGTGTGAAATTTAGGTCTTTTCAATTTAGGATTGTTCGGTTGTCTTAGAATTTTATATGTGTTAGATCCTTAATTGAATTCGGCATATCATAATTTGGTATCAGAGCAAGGTTAAGAGAAGGGTTTGTATGTGTGTTGCTTGATTTGGAAATGAAAATTAGGGTTTATGCCATAAGCACCTTGAATTGCTTGATTGTGAATTGAAGATAGGTTATTGCATGATTTGTGTCGTGATTTAATTGATTATTGTGAATTGGAATTGAAAGAAAGGCTAAATTAGGGTTTATGTCATGGATGGTGTTGTGAGTATGCTATGATTGCATGATTGAGGATTGAGATTAGGTAAGTGTTGTGGGTTGGTCATTTTGAATTGAAATTGATTAAGATTGAATTTAGAGTGTGTGTGACATGTTGATGTAATTGTGGATTGGAAATTGAGCAAATGGTGAGATTTAGGTTTGTATTTTGATTAACGTGATTGTGGATTAGGAATTAAACAAAGGTTGAGATTTGGGTTGCATTATGATTCATGAGATTATGGAATTGGGAAATTGAACAAGGGTTGATATTAGGGTATGTCGTGGTGTAAGTGATTGTGATTTAGAATATTTGTATTAAGACTATAATTCCACAATTATGTCGAATGGTAATGTGAATGGAGGAATTAGAAATGAAGCTAATAGTCAGGTTGGAGGAGTAGGTCAGGGACGCTATGTTGTAGGTGGTAGAAGAGACTTAGAAGAGCAATTACAGGGGCTAACCACCATTACTACTAATCTAGCCATACGGGTTAACTTGATAACACTTCCATAATAGCTAGTGGCAAATCCACCAGCACCCCCACCTCAAGTAGCCATTAATAATGCTCATAGGGAAGGAGCATTGGGAGATAATAGAGGAAGGCAAATTGGAGGAAATTACCACACCCAACCAAAAGGAAGAGATGATAATTTTGAAGATGAATTATATCATAATCGTGAGTTTAGGCCATATAAGGGTTTAGAATATGTGAAATTACAAATGCCTTCATTTGCTAAAAGAGGATTTGTAGATGATTATCTTAATTGGGAGGATAAGTGGAAGGACTTTTTGAATGCTATGAGATTAATGAATATACTCAAGTACGTCTAGCAGTAGTAAAGTTTATAGGGTATGCCACCTTACGATAGAAAAACATTGTGGCTAGTGGAGGAGAGATGGAGATGCTAAAATCTATACTTGGTAGGAGATGAAATGGGTTATGAGGAAGAGATTTATACTAGAGCATTACAGACAGAAGCTATTCATGTATCTCTACAGACAAAACCGTAGGTGAGTATGTCCAAGAATTTGAGACATTGATGATTTGATGTGTAGCCGTTGAACCTTCTAAATAGATGATGGCACGATTTGTGTTGGGTTTAAAATATGAGATTGCTTGTATAGTTGAATTGTAGCGATATGATACCTTTGATGAAGCTATCCACCTGGACTTGAAAGTTAAGAGGTAGAGTCATAATCCTTATAGAGCAACAAGTAACAGGTATAGATCCTCTAATAAACTATATGGGTGAGACAGTTAAATGTTGATAAGGGGGGATATGGTAAAAATGTGGAAAAGAAAGCAAAAATTCCAGACGTTAGAGGGGAGAGAATTTTCTGGAAAGGGGAAAGCAATTGCTGAGACTGAAAATAAATGGAAAAACAATCCATTCATCAGGAGGAAAGACTCATCAAATCAAATGCTTCAAATATTTAGGTTTTAGACATATGGCTGCTTAATGTCCAAACCAAAGGGTGATGATTTTTATGGAGGTGGAGAGTGAGGATGACGAGGAAGAGATGTAACGACCCTATAGGGGGCCTAGTAGAATTTCCTAAAAGTTATTATATCACGTATGCACTCGCAATATGAAAACCGTCTTGCAAGTTAGAGGTTACAAGACTCTAATTTAATAATCACTTCTCACCTTAATTGATAGTACATATAATTATTTATTATGAAAATAACTATGGAAACTAATTATTACAATTGTCCAGAATCATAGAGAATCGGTATCCCCTACTAAATAGTAAAACTTGGTAATCTCAATATTTAAGAACATTAATTTGAAAGATTAAAAAAAATGATAAAGTTTTAAAACAAATAACTTTACAAATTCTTATTCACTCATCCTAAACTTTTAACTATCTGTAGTTCTTCAGCTACCCATCAGGCTTGAGTCTAGAACACTCATCACTTTAATCCTAGCCTATTTCCCAGCTTTAGAATACCCTGCAAGATAAACTATTGGGGGGCTAAGCAAACTATAGCTCAGTGAGTTCTTCCATCACTACTACCGTTCAAGCAAGTTATTAAGCATTAATTAGCACATCATGAAATCTATCTACATACGAAATGAATGCATGTGATGAATGCAAGAAACACTTTTATGGGAGTTCAAAACCATGAAAGGTATAGATTTGCATCGTCTATACTTCGATTGACCTCTATACTTACCCGCATTGAGTACCCCACCTTACTTAAGAGGCTGTTTGGGGGCACGATCCCCCAAACAAACTTGACACTTACCCATCGCCGAGAATAAAAATGCCTTAAAGGCTAGTCTTAGTGAATTCTACACTAGGACATTCACCCTCAATTAACAATAATACCTCCATGGCCAAATCAGGGGCATCAACCTATAATCAAACTATTAACAATGCCTCATAGGCTATAAACAAGAGTTGTCTCAACCGCTTTGCCTTCAACAAAATCAATTTTCATAAAATTACCATTAATAACACCGAGGTTTTATAAACAATAGCCTCTAAGAGCACATGCTGGATTTTTTATATAAACTTTACAAAAAAATACTTTAGAAAGGCTTGAAATTTTTCAAAAAAAGCTTCGACATGCTTTAAAAGTTTTTGGCAAAGGTTGAACACTCTTCCTTTCTTTCGGTGTACTTGTTGAATCATAGACATGTGATGAGTAATCTAGTTATTTTGGCCAAGAATTTAAATTTATTATTTTAATATGGTGACCACACAAATGAGAGCTTGTAAGGCAATTAGTCATTCCAAACAATCAATAGCAATCAACAAAACATCACACAATTAGCAAGTAGCAAGCAGATAGCAGATCATCTGAATTCCCTCACCTAGGCTTAACTTGAGGATTGCAATAGTCCTTGAGTGGAGACTGGAGATCTTTTGAAAAACCTAAACAATTAGACATAAGAGAAAATACATATAAGAATAACTATGACTAAAATATACTATTCTAGTATCCCAATATGAACCCTAAGTCTTATTAGTCTTTTAAATTCTTTTAGGGAATCTTTTAATTATTTAGATTCTTAATAGTTCAAGTTTAAGGCCTCAACTCCAAGTTCACAGTCCTTTGTTTAGAAATTGGTTTGTTGTCAAGGTCTACACTTAGGTCCTCGTCACGTTAAGTCATGTTCTCAAATGATGCCATGATATGACAAATATATGTCCATGGTATATGTCCATGAGTATGTCCATAAACACGTCCAAGAATATGTCCAAGAATATGCCCATGAATATATGTCAAGAATATGTTCATGAATGTCTAAAAATATGTCCATAGACGTCCAATAGGTCAAAAATAGTTATAGATGATCATAAGTCTTCAAGATTCAAAATTAAGGTCTTAACATCCTTTCTTTGAACTTTTTTATTTATTAAAGGTTCATATCAAAGAACTTAATGCCTTAATAGAATTCATTAAGAGATCCTCGATAAATGTTCCACTATATAATTAAGGAAAAGATGGTGAAAAGATCTTACATTTTTCAAGAATGATGATTCTTAGAGTAGAATGATCTATGAGATCTAATAACTTTCTTGGTTGGAATTCCTTTGGAAGCCTACAACAAAGGTCCTATAATATAAGAAGTAGTTGGAGTTAACATCTACTTTAAGAAATTCACTAGAAGTTTCACCAACCTTCTAGGAAGTTTCTTACCTTTGTTTTTGAGATAGATAATCCTTCTTTGTTTTTGAAATAGATAATTCTTAGAATTCCCTATGATAAGGATCCTATAACATATAGATTTACTAGAATTAGTAACAAACTTCTAGAAATTAACTAGAAGCCTTACAAACCTCGAAGAAGTTGAAGTTTCTTACCTAAAGGCATGAAGTTGGTGGTTTTGAAAATCTTGTCGGTTTTAGAGATGTAAACGAAACTAATTAAGGATGAAAATTTCTAAATTCTTAGAGAGATATTAGGTGTTTTTGGTGGAGATTTTGATGAGTAGAAATCAAAGAATAGGGGGCTTAAAGTGGTGTGAGAAATGGAGGGCTTTACTTAGGTAGGTTTGCCTCTATACATCCCCTTTTTTATTGTAGTTAAGTTTTGTTACTTTGTAATTAATTCTTGGTGCCGATTCACCATGCCTAAGGGGCAAGATTGGGTAGGTTTTAGGGTCATAATTTTCTTAATAGCTTATAGGATAAGTTAGGGTATTAATGATATAGGATAAAATAAGGTTGAGGTGGAAAAATTAGGTAGAGTTGATGAAATCAAAAGGGGCTAGACGATTTTGGTACCTTTTAGGAGGTTTCTTGGGATGATTTTTTGTTTATTTTTAGTTAAACTCCTTAGCTTGGTAGTGAAAAATTGTGGGCTAATTTTGATTAGGTTAGGATTAGGTAAGTGATGTGCCTAATTCCACTAAGAAGCACAATCAAAAGACTTAAGAAAAACTATCTCAAGTCAAGGCAAAATCGGATCCACAAAGGGCAATTTTCACGTGAACCCAAATGAAGATATGATGAAATCCAAATATCCAATGATATAATTAGAATAACACAATCATAATATCTTCTAACAACACCCTAATCTCATATAATCCACAAATGACAAAGAAAACCTTAATGATAAGAATCCCTTTCCAATAGAAAAGAACACGATTTCAAGTGTAGTCTTCAATGATGATCCGGATCAAATTGATAAATACTTCAAATAAACACAAGAATTCGTGAATAACAATATGTATTTCTGACCAAGAACTATCTCAATTCAACCCTAGATATGACACACTAGAGAAGAAAAGAAATCACAACAAAATGAAATTGATATAACTCACAATTTCAAGATGTTGCACTCGCCACAATTTCAACTCTTGGGATTGAAATTGATAAGAGTTTGGAACCAAGGTAAGAACCCTAATTCTCACGTGAAATGTAGTGTTTAATCTGCAAAATGATAAGCCTCCCCAATCCCTCTCTTAAGCAAGTATTTATACTTGCTACTCCTAGGGTTAGAAAGTGGTCAAAATTACAAGTTTGCCACTTTTAAGGTGGCTAGCCCTAAATGAAAATTACAAGGAAATAAAAGTGTCTCAAAATGATTACAACATAAATAGTCCATGCAAATGAAAAATATATAAAAGAAATTGGTCTTCAAGATGTCGGTCTTCTATAGGATCCGTCGGTCCAGCTCATCGCCGGTTCAAGTCGGTCCATGGATAACCCACAAGCTGAGTCTGAGGGAGTTTGTCCATTGCCCTATAAAATATGATAAGTGTGCCTGTTGGAAAACACAATACAAGAATAATAGAAAAGTGGTTAATTTATAAATAATTTTGGGGTCGATCTGCTCAAAATGGGCTCTCATCGCCAAAATTTGAATTCCTTTAGTTCTTGCCCTAATGATAGGTCTTATCGAATTTTTATTCCCATCAGTAAGTTGGCCTCAAACATGGGGTGAAACAAGGCATTTTTGGAGATGAAATTTAGATTTAATTTTCCTCTTGTTTATTAGACCCTAAAATTTTAATTTTTCCATGATATTTCCAAGTGCTTAACCTACTTTAAATATGGTAATTTAGTTTATTTTAGATTTTATTAAATTAAGGTAGGAAAGGGGTGAATTGTATGGTGACAAGTTAGATGGGTTTACATGGTGGTGTTTTACATGAAAAAGGGGTTTCTAATATATTTTTGGGGGCTCATCTCTTAGAATTTTTCCATGATATTTAACTTAGTAATCAAGGTATATCTAAGGTATAATAGAATAAAATTTGGTTAATATTTATTAACTATAGGATAAGATAGATTAAGATAAGTAAACCTTGGCAAAAACTAGGAAAATCATGTGTTTGGTGTATTTTATTGGGATCCGATTTGATATGTTTACTCTTAAATTATTTTGTGTCTTTTTCTTTGGTTAGGCAATAGAAAATAAGTAGGATTGAGATAAGATCAGGTGTAATAAATAGTGGTCTTGATAAGATAAGATAAGAGGAGAAGTTTGACTTTTCTTCTGGTGGCATTTTGGAGAAGGATCCTTGCTGGTGAAGTTTTGCTTAGATTTTCTAATATTTTGTGTGTTATTGGGTAATTAAAGATGTAATATTGAATTAGGAAAATTTTGGTTTAAATAAATTAAGATTTGGGGGTGATTTCAAGCTTAACTGCTTAGAAAGCTTTAAGATAAGGCTTAAGAGACTTTTGATTTTGATTTGGTTTTTCAATTGGTTTTGTTATTAATTTGTATTTGGTTTTACTGATCTATGTTCTAGGATATTAACCCTCATAATTAGGATTAGATAGGATAGATTTAGAAAGGATTAGACTCAAGTCAATATAAGTCTTTTTGAGTTGTCTAATTATTTATTGAAAGTTGACTCAAGTCAAATTGGAGTGGACTTTAGTCAATTGAGTTCGGATTTTTAAATCTAATATTCAAGGAATGTTTAGGGCTAAGTACTGGTCCTCTATATGAAATTTGACGACATTCGAGTTTAGTTTACTAGGTGAAATATCGAGAATAAGATTGAACTCTCAAATAGGGAGTTTAGTGGAAATTAGCATAGTTGACGGTTTTCAACTGAACTTTTACTAAGCTAAACTTGTTGATTCCATAGGAAAAGAGTATCATATGAATCTTTGATGTCTTATTTACTAAGTCTTCCCTAAGTCAACTTGGGTTTTAGCTCTAATGTCTTAAGTCTACTCAAGTCTTCCCAAAGGTATCAATTAAAAGACCTAAGTTTGTGAGTCGGGTAGAGTCAGTTAACTCAAGTCGACTTTTAACTTGACCAAGTTGACTTTGGTCAACTTTTAGAATATCGAGTCTCCTCTAGCTCCTGGACCTTACTTGGTTCATTCGAAGCTAAATTCCAGATGTAGTTACTTATCTAACAAGATTTCTAAAAAAGCTACCTAAGAAAATTCTTAAAAATTTTATATGACATTTAGGCTAAAATATTTTATCTTTGATTTTGATTTCTAAGCCAAATCTATCAGGTTTTCATACTTGTTTTTGTTTTTCATAAGATACCCTAGTTCGAGTAAGGATCTTGCTATCATCTAATAGCTCAGTTTAGGATTGAATGGAAGTATAGAGAGTTGGTACTAACTGATAGAAATTTTGGCTTTCTTTGACAAACTTTATCATCAAATTTATCAAGATCACTTCCTTGAGAAGTTAGTTAGAAAAGCTTCTTGGACAAGCTGATTGTTTATAAAGAAGAAAAATTGTCTATAGATATTTAAAGGAATCGTAAATTGACTAAAAGAAATTCTTGTTACATAAAGCTTAAAGAGTAACTTTATGTAGCTAATAATATTTGATGCCTAATTGTAAAGTATAGATAGGAATTGTAATTTTTTTTTTAAAAAAAAAAACAAATAGGGTACTATATTATACTTTATTGAGATCTTAAACAACTATCCTAATTAATTTTTTTATTAAAAATGGCCTACTTTTCTAAGGTTTTACAAGAGATGCATGAGCTAATAGATTTATCAGTAGTATTAGATGAGTATTATAGGGATGTAGATGCTAAGGTGCACGAAGATAGAGGGAATGATCAGTATTTGGCTATCAATGTGTTGTATAAGGTGATGACTACTTTTCCTGCTAATGAGGAAGAACGAAGAGAGAACCTATTCCATATTTCTTGCAGGGTCTAAGGTAACCTTTGTGCTCTTATTATTGATGGTGATAATTGCACCAATGTAATGGTTGCTTCATTAGTTAATAAATTGAAACTAGTCACTACTTTACGCCCTAAGCCATATAAACTATACTAGTTGAGTGAACAAGGCAATCTGCATGTTACTCAAAGGGCTAAAGTTCCATTCAGCATAGGAGAGAGGTACCGTGATGAAATTGTCTGTGATATTCTTCCTATGAGTACATCACACATACTGATTAGCAGACCATGGTTATATGATAGGAGGGTGTTACATGATGGTTTTAGGAACACCTATGTGTTCTAAAAGGATAGCAAGTGAATTGTGTTAAATCCCATGTCACCAATTAAAGTACAAAAGGCATAGAGACAAATTAATAAAACCATAAAAAATAAAACCTTATTTGTGGGACAGCAAGAGCTGAAAGAGGCAATTCGGGAAGAGAAACTAGTGCATCTATTGCAAATTAGTATGTGTTGGAGGTTAATGGGCCAAAATAGTTGCCTCCTATTGTGAACCAGTTGCTAGATGAGTACATGGACATATTCCTTAATGACTTACTTGAGGGATTACCACTAGTGAGAGGCATTGAGCAAGCGATTGATTTACAACTTGGTTAGTCTTACCAAACCGGCTTGCATATCACATGAATCCTAAAGAAGCTAAAGAATTGAGGTGACAGGTGGATGAATTGGTAGAAAGGGGTTTTATCAGAGAGAGTACCAATCCATGTGCTGCTCCTACACTTCTTGTTCTAAAGAAGGATGGTACATGGCATATGTGCATTAACCACGATCCATCAAATACAGGTACCCCATTCCTAAACTTGATGATATGCTAGATGAACTGAATGGCACACAAGCATTCTCTAAAGTTGACCTTAAAAGCGGATATCACCAAATTCGTATGGGGGCTGGAGATGAGTGGAAGGCCGCTTTTAAGACATGACATGGTTTGTATGAGTGGATGGTCATGCCATTAAGATTGACCAATGCTCCTAGTACTTTCATGTGACTTATGAATCATGTCATGAAGGAATTTTTGGTAAAATTTGTTGTAGTATATTTTGATGACATTCTAATTTTTAGTAAAGACATGGAAAGTCATGTTGAGCATTTGCAGGTAGTCTTCTCGGTCTTGTGAGATTAGAGGTTATATGGGAATCTCAAGAAGTGTTAATTCTATCGGTTAGAGGTAACATTTCTTAGCTTTGTTATGACTAGTTCTGGTGTGAGAGTTGATGAAGAGAAAGTTAGGGCCATCATGGCCAATGCCACAATTAGCAGCTTAGGTGAGGAGTTTTCATGGTTTGGCTTCTTTCTATAGAAGATTTATCAAAAATTTCAACAGCATTGTGAGCATTGATTGAATTGACTAAGAATAATATTCCTTTTGTGTAGGGAGATCGGGCTTAGAAGAGTTTTGAAGAGGTTAAGGCTAGATTGACTAGTGCTCCAATGCTAGTGATGGGTGTCGAATCCAACAAAATTAAAACCTACTCCTAAACAATTTTTATATACAGCAGTGAATAAGGTCGTATCCATAAGGATTGGTTAAATTTATTTCTATTGAAAGAAAATAGAGAGAAAAAGAAAAATGGGGATTTTTTTTGTAAATTCAAATAAAACTGAAATCAGATAATAAAATTTAATAATGATGAAAGCCTAACCAAGGGTATCATTATAGTTTAATTCATAGAAATGATCATTGATGCAAATATTTTCTATTCTTTAACTCAGATAAACTGGTCATGGTTATTAACAAGATCTAATAACCTATCTCTCCTTACTTTCTTGAAAGTCAAAACAAGCTCTTTGATTACTTCTCTTATTGATTAAACAACCCTAAACAAGCTCTTAGGATTTAATTTATTGATTAAACAACCCTAAACAAGCTCTTAGGATTTAATCTATCAATAGCATTAAAAACAAGAGAGACCACCAATTCAAGCCAGTAGATTATAAGATAACCTATTTAAACAAGATTATATATCTCCAGAACATGAATTTGATTATTTATTCTATAATCAAACATGTTATTGTGTCACAGAAATTAGAACTATCAAACAATTACGGATCTGACATTCTAATTGACAATATATTAACTTGCTAATAGAATAGAAAAGCTCTAATTCATACCAATCAAATAAGATAATAATAACAAAACATTCAGCAGATATATAAATACCCAAAAATAAAGAATAAAATAAAGACAAATCAATTAGATCTCACAATTCTTAAAGAACTAAACTATTGATGATCCTTTGGCTAAAAGATTGTTTAGCCATACATGTTCATAACTAAACAAAATCAAAAAGTGAAAAAGATGAAAAGTGTCTGTTTTCAAGTGTCTCCTGCTTTTCCTATTCGGTTTCTTCCCTCCTGAACTCCCTCCTTCTGGAAAACGAAGAGATATATATATGAAAACGAAAAATCTCCTAAAACGGCCAAACTTTTCCATATATATGGTCTCAACCCACGGTTATACACGGCCGTGTATTTAAACCATGTAAGCTTCTATTTTTTTTCAAGCCAAACACACGGCCGTGTACTTAAACCGTGTAAGCTTCTGCTTTTTTCAAGCCAAGCACATGGCCGTGCTCTGGAAATACACGCCCGTGTACTTCCCTTGTTTCTTCCAAAAAGCTATTTTGTTCGTGTATTCTTCTCCGATTTCAATCCAAGTCGATATCTCCTCTCAGAATATTGGTCCTCATCCCTGAAATTATCAGCCTTCTTCTCTTGTACGCCGGCGGTGTAAATCCTTGACTTTGATCCAAATTGTAGATGACTTCTCTAAATCACTTGAATTAGCACTCTTGACTCTATTAAACCTGATTTATCACCATAATAAAATTAAGTACCATTTCCTTATGATTTCTATAAAATCAATAATAAATTAACACAATTCATACTATAAAGATTGAGTATAAAATGACTCTATCAGCTAGCATTGCCAGATTTTGACAAAACTTTTGAATTGGAATGTGATGCCTCAGGGGTGGGTGTTACTGCAGTGTTAATGCAGGATAGAAGACCCATTGCTTATTTCAGTGAGAAACTGAGTGGTGCACCTTTGATGTGCTCAATAGGATCAAGCACATAACATAAGAACAAATGGAATAAACCAATCACTAAGACTACTAAAATGACGTGAATCCCTTAAGCAAAAGGCTTCCACGTAAATGACAAATTCCAATAGCAATTGAATAATCACAATAACAACACAATTTAGGATCTAATTCCACTAAAATTGCATGAAATCCAATAATAGAAAAGAAACCTAAAATGGCGTGATAATAAGAACAAATAAGAACAATCCAATCACAACTAGATATGACACACTAGTGTGAATTGGAATCAACTTAGGGAATTGATATTACTCACAAATCCTTAAGTTGCCACTTGCCACAATCCTTGAAGAATTAATAAGAGTCTTATGAAATTTAGAGCATGGAACCCTAATTCTCACGTGAAAGAGGCAACAATTTTTTGATCACTCAACTATATCCCACAAACCCTACTTTAGCAAGTATTTATACTTGCTCCACTTAGGGTTAAAATGACAAAATAATTACATCTATGCTACTTAAGTAGCCAGTCCTAAATCCACAAATACAACCAAATAAAATGTCCGAAAAAGCTTACAAAATAAATGGTTCAAAATAAATTGCAAGTACAAAAGATAATAATCTTCAAAGAGCCGATTTGTTGAATCAATGTTGATCACAGTGAGCCATTGGATGTAAATCCCATGATATCCCTAATTTAATCAACAATGTAGGTCATGTGCCATCCTATGAAGACCGATCATTATACCATCAAAATCGCAAAGTAGATTCCCATCATCTCCTTAGGCCTTTGAAAGATTTGCCCTCAAATCTAGAGGGTCACTTCTTGGACTGAACCCAAATGTCTTTGTCGCCCTGTTTGCCCGATTATTAAAAGAAACAAAAGTAATCCTAACCTGCTCTTGGAAACCGTGCACCTTTTATGGAGATATAGGTGTCAATACTATTTGAGACCCTCCCTTTCAAAACATGTAAGTGTTTTTAAATCCATCATGTAACACCTTTCTATCAAACATCTAAGGTTTACCAAAAAGTAAATGAAAGGCACACATGGGAATCGCATCACACAGGATCTCATCATGATATTTCTTTCCAACACTTACTAGCACCTTTGCCCTTTGTGTAACATGCATACTACCTCGATTGTCTAGCCAATGCAAGTGTAAACACCCCATTTTTGCCCTAGGAATAAATAATAATTAATAATCAATTTTCAAATTTTTCCAATTTTTCTCTAATTTAGCACAAATAATAAAAATATCCAAAAAATAAAAATAAATAGGAAAACACATCAATTTTGAAAAATGATTTTAGAAATGGCAATAATAAATAATAAATAATTTTTACAAATTTTTGAAATTTCAAAAAATACAAAAAAATAAAAAAATCGCATTGCATATATGCAATTTGCGAAATTAGAAAAATCAGGAAAGTAGGCTAGCCCAGTTGGTCCGGACCACGGGCTAAGGCGCGCGCAGGGGGGCTCGGTTGCAGGTTCAAATCGCGGGGGGAGCAGTTTCTGCGTTTTGCATTTTCTTACTTATCTAGGACACGTGGCAGCTTCCGATTGGCTGGAGGAAATGCACGCGCCGGGCACGTGATCGTCTTCTACCTCGGGCCCAAGATCGTCGGCGGAAGAAAAAATTCGCATTTTGGCCGTTTCGATCCGATTTTTTGCACAAATCCAACAGATCTTCCACAGAAATAAGATAAACATTATCTAATTGGAATCAAATTGCAACAAATCAAAGGATTTGCATGAATCAGAGTTGGTTTATTTAACCGTCGATCCGATTTGCTTCGATCGACGGAAATCCGAGCTTATCCAGCTCGATTTTAAACGCCTATAAATAGAGGAGGAGTAGAGGAAGCCAAATGACAGATCAGAATTGAGAGAAAGTGAGAAAAGAGAGCAAATCGGAGAGCATCGGAGGAGAACCAAAATCACGATCACCGACCGGAGTTGAACCACCACCAGGAGACGATCTGGGAGCAAGCCACCGCCACCATTGGATTCAGCACCCTCTAGAAGCTAGGATTCGACACCTCACCGTTGCAAAAGACAGCCGGAACACCGTGAACGAGCCCTCTCTGCCGCCGTGTCCGACTGATCCGACTTGACCAAATTCGACCCGATTCGACCCGACCGACCCGACCCGTGCACCGACCCGGATCCAGGTAAGTCGGATTTTTTGGATTTATTTATTTATTTTTTTTTAATTTTGTTTATTTATTTTATTTGTATTTATTTGATTTATTATTTGATTATTTATTTGGTTGGTTATTTATTTAGTTATTTATTTATGCTTTATGTTTTATTTCCATAAGTAGGAAAATGTAGAAATTAGATTTTTAGGATTTAATAATGTAGTTAAAATAATAAAAATAAATAAATAATAAAAAAATGTAGATAAATAATAAAAATATTAGAAGAAGTAATAATAAAATTTTAGATTTCAAAGTAGAATAAATAATAGTTTAGGATAAAATTTTTAACAAAAATTCAAAAATTATAAAAAAATCAACAAAAATCATAAAAATAATAAAAAAACTATGAAAATCATGAAAACTTAGAAAAATTATAAAAAATAGTAGAAGAATCAACAAAAATCATAAAAATAATAAAAAAATCATAAAATCACAAAAATTTACAACAAAAAAATCATAAAATCATGAAAATACAAAAATTTATAAAAAAAGTAATAAAAAATTCAAAAGAATCATAAAAAATGAGTTTTATCACTTAGAAAAATCATTTTCTTCAAATAAATCCAAAATTGATGTTTTCCCCTAAAAATCATTTTCAAGGATCAAATTACTAAGCTTAGATTTTTTAGAAAAATCCAAAAAATGTTAAAAACATAAATCAAAAGAGATTTTCAAATTAAAATTCACAAACCCACTAAATATTTTCAGAAAAGCGAAATACGGCTTGTTTGATCCTGACTAGCAGGTACGTAGGCACCCATTCGGGTCAACCCATAAAATAAAATAAAAAAAAATCATTTTCTTGAAATAATAAAAAGTAACAGAAACACAATAAAACACATTTCTAAATAAGAACAATTTTAAGAGACTAGGTGGTAACCGTAAAGTTTTAATAGGTTAGCCTCCGGACTTAGAAACTCTGGTTTTCCCTTTTCCTCTTTTGAAAAACGAGAAGGGGAAATAACGACGACTAGTGGTCCAAATTAAGACTAATCCGCTCCTTTAGTCTTAATTCAATATTTCCCAACAACAGTTGGATGGCGACTCCAAAAATCAAACGAAATTCCTAACTCAAGCTGAGGATCTACATTGGATGAGCATAGGGTCTAGTCTAGATCGGATTAGGAATGGGAACGCAAAAATTAGACTCGATAGCAAGTTATAAGGACTAGGATGTAGACTAATGGATAGTTGTAATTTGTCTACCAATGCAGCAGATATGACATTAGTGCAACTACCACTATCAATAATCTATACATAAAGGTTGCCCCTGATCCTACAAGAAGTGTGGAATATGTTCTCCATCTGTTTGTCCTTAGCATCAGGAGATAAAATCAGAACCATACGCAACACATTAATTGGTAAATACTTTTCACCTATTCCCTCTGCATGTGTCTCAGCAGTCTGATCATCATAGTATTCCTGCAATGCTATAGACAAGTCTGTAGGCTTGACTGGTCCTTTCTCATCCTCATCCTCTTCTCCAGCACCTTCCATAATTGTCATGAGTCTCTTATTAGTACACTGTTCCGCCATATGCCTAAATCCTATGCATTTAAAACATTTAATTTGGCACAATTTCCCACTAGTGGATCCTAGTACAATCTGCCTAACATCAGGTCCTATTACCTCTATACCCTTCCCAGAAGTCATTTTCTCCTTATCTGTGCTGGGGGTAGCTCTATCCATTACCCTGACTGACTCACCTACTACCTTTGGTCCTCCTAATTGACCATCAATTCCCCATGGGCCTGTTACTAGTAACCCTGAATGGGTTTGGATCACCTCTGCCTTTCCACTTTCAAGGCTAACTGTATAGCCTCGTCAAGTGTACTATATCTTTGTAGCTCAACTACACGTGCAATCTCATATTTCAGCCTTAATACAAAGCATGCTAGGGTTTGCTTTAGAGGCTCTACTGACCCACATCTAATCATCAGGGTTTCAAATTCTTGTACATAATCATCAACTGTTTTTCCTCCCTACCTTAAAGTCTGAAGACGCATAAACAGTTCACACCTGTAGTGTTCAGGAATAAACCTCTTCTTCAAGACCCTCTTAATATCCCTTAATGTATGAATTTTAACCTCTCCATCCCTATGCTTGCTGATCACTAAATTCTTCCACCATAAGGCGGCATATCTTATGAACTCAACAGCAGCAAGTCAAACTCGAGTATTGTCATCAATTTCATAACACTCAAAAAAGGCCTTCAAAGTCCAGATAATCTTCTCAGTCCAGATAATCATCAGTTGAACCCCTGCCATCAAAGGAAGGCATTTGCAGCTTCACATACTCTAAAGCCTTTGGTTGATTGAAATCCCTATTTGGATAAAGATTAATCCCAAAATTATCATCCCTCTCCTCTCTATAAGGATGATGATCTCCCTCCATTCTTCTTCCTAAGTTTCCTCCTCCCACTGCTCCTTCTCTCTAGATGTTTTGTGGAGCTACTCGAGGTGGTGCCTGAGGATTTACCACTGGTAGTTGTGGTATTGTCATCCTATCAATCCTTGTTGCTAATGTAGCAACAATAGTAGTAAGTTCTTGAAGTTGATCTTCCAAGGTTATCCTACCTGCAGTTTGATGACCCTGTCCTCCACCAATCTGGCTATTGGCCTCATTTTCAATTCTCCCATTTACACTGTCATTCGACATGATTATGATTTGTTGAAGTACAATCCCACAATTTGCAGCACACTCCTTCAACAACACCAAATCACAATAACACATTTAAACAACCACACCAATACACAATGATATCCATGTTGCAATCCCCTTCACTCAACACACAAACATAATGCCACACACACACACACTTCACGTTGCACTTCTCCACTTCAAATACAATTGCATACCGCAACTTATACAACAAAGGCATCACACATTCAAATTTAAATTGCTTCACTTATTGCAACCTTTCCACAATTGGTAAGAAGTAACTTTCCAATTCAAACGACCACACAATAACTTCTACCACTTAATGTTTGTTTTGAAAATCAAATAGTTTCCATATACTCCACGTAATTCAATTATGAAAAATGCACAATTATACTCCCTATGTCCGAAACAACCAAGCAAGGATTACACTTTCACTTTCTTCACAATTAAGGTACTTCCTAATTTTGAATTTTGAATCAAGAAATGCACTTCTACTCCTTCCCTTTATGGAAATTCTCAACAACAAGAAGCTACAACAAGACCTCTAATTCCACTTCAACAAACAACAATTTCAACTTCTCAACAATATAATTAAGCAACTCAATATGAAGAACCTTAATTAACAATGAAGATCGCGAAATCAACCAACACTAAATCCCTTCTCTTAACTTGTTCTTTGATACCAAATGATAATGTGCTCAATAGGATCAAGCACATAACATAAGAACAAATGGAATAAACCAATCACCAAGACTACTAAAATGGTGTGAATCCCTTAACCAAAAGGCTTCCACGTAAATGAAAAATTCCAATAGCAATTGAATAATCACAATAACAACACAATTTAGGATCTAATTCTACTAAAATTGCATGAAATCCAATAATAGAAAAGAACCCTAAAACGGCATGATAATAAGAACAAATAAGAACAGTCCAATCACAACTAGATATGACACACTAGTGTGAATTGGAATCAACTTAGGGAATTGATATTACTCACAAATCCTTAAGTTGTCATTTGCCACAATCCTTGAAGAATTGATAAGAGTCTTATGAAATTTAGAGCATGGAACCCCGATTCGCACGTGAAAGAGGCAGCAATTTTTTTATCACTCAACTATATTCCACAAACCTTACTTTAGCAAGTATTTATACTTGCTCCACTTAGGGTTAAAATGACAAAATAATTACATCTATGCCACATAAGTGGCTGGTCCTAAATCCACAAATACAACCAAATAAAATGTCCTAAAAAGCTTACAAAACAAATGGTTCAAAATAAATTACAAGTATAAAAGATAATAATCTTCAAAGAGCCGGTTTGTCGAGTCAATATTGATCATGATGAGCCATTGGATGTCAATCCGATGATTTCCCTAATTTGATCAATAGTGTAGGTCATGTGCCATCTTATGAAGACTGATCATTGTACCATCAAAATCGCAGGGTAGATTCCCATCAATCTTTGAACTATTCAATATTTGATAAGGAGTTTTATTCCTTAGTGCATGCATTGATGTCATGGCAGCACTATCTCATCCCTAAGGAGTTTTTTACTTATATAGACCACAAATCATTGAAGTACTTCAAAGGCCAACAACATTTGTCTAAATGACAAGAAAAATGGGTGGAATTTCTAAAGAGCTTTGCTTATGTGATTAAGTATAAGAAGGGGAGTACAAATATTGTAGCTAATGCATTATCATAGATGTATGTACTTATTACTTCTCTTCAGTCAATGTTGCTTGGGTTTGAATTAATGAAGGAACAATATGTTCATGATGATTACTTGAAATTGATTGTTGAGTAATGTTTTAGAGGAAATATAGTAGATGATTATTATATGATAGATGGTTTTCTAT
Organism: Laguncularia racemosa; assembly: GCA_037954665.1. Lineage (NCBI taxonomy): Eukaryota > Viridiplantae > Streptophyta > Magnoliopsida > Myrtales > Combretaceae > Laguncularia > Laguncularia racemosa. Next base: position 465,034 of record JBBMOL010000047.1, on the reverse strand, counting down.
ATAGAGAAGGAAAGTTGTGTAGACCTTATGGTTATGTGAGGGAATTGTTGGAACAAGAAGCTCATGCTGGAGGATTATTAGGACACTTTAGTGAGAAGAGGACATTAGAGTTGTTAAAAGAACATTTTTACTAGAAGGGTATGTTGAAAGAAGTACACAAGGTTTTGGGAAAATGTGGGGTTTGTAAAAGGGCGAAGGGAAAGAAGGAAGCTTAGGGTGAATATATGCCTTTACCTCTACCTACATAACTATGGATTGATATCAGCATGGACTTTATCTTAGGTCTTCCTAAGATACAGAGAGGTAAAGACTCCATCATGGTGGTCATCGACTACTTCAATAAAATGTCCCACTTCATACCTTGCCACAAAAAAGATGATGCACTTTTTATTGTTAACCTTTTTGTGCAATAAATTGTAAGATTACATGGTGTTCCCCATAGCATAATATCTAATAGAGACACTGAGTTTCTTAGCTTTTTCTAAAAGAAACTTTGGAAACAACTTGGTACTAAACCTGTGTATAATACATCTTGTCACCCTCAGATAGACGGTCAGACAAAGGTTGTCAATCATACTCTTGGTGCCTTATTGAGAGCAATGGTTGGCAAGAGTCTTACCAATTGGGACTTGTGTCTCCCTACTGTTGAGTTTACTTACAATAGGTCGACTCATAGTTCAACCGATAAGTCCCCCTTTAAAGTCGTGTATGGCTATAATCCTACCCTACCATTTGATTTAATAGCTAACTTGGCAACAAAGGAAGAAAGTTTGACTAGAGTGGAGCATTCCAAGGAGATTCAAAAGCTTCATCAAAAGGCTTATGAACATCTTAAGAAAACTCAGGAGCAGCAACAACTTTAAGGCAACTAACACAAGAAAGCTAAGATTTACAATTTAGGTGACTTAGTTTAGATTCATCTCAGCAATGATAGGTTTCCTCACAAGAAATCATAGAAACTTTCACCTAGAGCAAATAGATCATTCAAGATTCTAAAGCACATTAACAACAATGCTTATAGGGTAGAGTTACTAGGAGAATACGATGTTTTTGCTACATTCACTGTTGTAGATTTGTCACCTTACCTATTAGAAGATCTTCTTGAAGACCCATTAGATTTGAGGAAAAATCTCCCATAGGCCCGAGGAGATGATGGGAATCAAACCATTTCAGTAATAGGACCCATTACTCGAGCTAGAGCCAAAGGACTATAGAGTCTTACTTTGAGAGTCTTATTTGACCAAATGGAACCTAAAGACACTCACATAGTATCTTTATTCCTTTTATATGATTGTTTTACATTTAATTAGGTGCAATTGCCAGTACTTCGAGGTGACGATGAAGAAAACAAATTAGAGGATAGCTCACCAGCTCACCTTCGAACCAAAATAATCTATTTAGAGCCAGCAACTTGCTTTGTGTTTTTCCTTTTTTTTTCTTCACATTTGTTTCTATAGGAAGCTACTATAAATACTTGTTAAGGGAACACAAAAAGACACTTTTATTGTCAATGTAAAAAGATGGAACATACACGAGAGTGAGGCTCCTCATTTTCATACAGCTCTTATCAATCTTTACATGATTGTGGCAAGTTAAAAGGCTAATGATTGTTGTGTGTTATATCAACAACACCAAGCTTGATCCTTCCCCTACTAGTGTGTGATATCTACTAAGGAAATTGGATCTCCTTTTGTTCTTAGAGTGAAATTTAGGTCATTTCAATTTAGGATTGTGCAATTGTCTTGGAATTTTATATGTGTCTTATCCTTAATTGAACTCAGCGTATCAAAACATAACTAAATTAGATCAAGAAGTTCAGATTTCCTCATATTTAATTTTAAATTTCAAATCAACTTTTTAAAAAACTTATCTATCTCATCGATTGTCTTCATCACTACTTCCATTATCATTATTGTTGGATGAATTTAGTAGATGAATGACATCTTATGCATTCTTAGTTCTTGTCATACAATATGTAAACTTTAAGTAACACCTATATACATTTATATTAAAAAAAAAATACAAAGAGAGAGAGAGAGAATATTATAAAAGATTTTTGATAATTTACTTGAACTGCTTGAAAAATCCTCAATAAGCCATGCGATTACTTGAGAAAGCTTAGATAGCTATAAAGCATTTATACTAAGTCATAAAGTTTTTGTATTTGACATGTAACTATAAGAAAGAGAGTTGCCAATAATTTTTTTCTAAAAAAAATTACTTAGTAAAATCATGACAATACCTACATTCATTTATTACACAAAATTAAGAAGTATTCATCACATACAAGGTTTCATAATAGCTAAAATAGAAAGAGAGTGAATGTAGGTATAAGATAAAGAATGTAGGAACTAAATAGGGTCAACAAGCTACATTATATAGTATAGCCACCCTAAGAAATTAAGTATACAAATTATAGAATATTCTAGATTATTCCTCTTAACCCTTGCCACATTCACACCAACCCACACCATAATAGACTATAACATCACTATACTTATATAAAAAAAAAAAAAATCTATATGACAATAGCACTACACACACTACATACATTGCTTTGTATAACAACACACAACTATAGCAATATATACTCCACAAAACACATTAAGATAACCACTACACCATTAAAACCTAACACACCTACACAACACACATAACACAATACATACACTTCTAGTTACAAAGTCTTAAATCAAACTTACCTCTTCAGCTTAGGCAATACATAGGTCTCTTTCTTCTTGAAGTATTGCCAATGTACAAACACCTAACAAACCAATTAGAATATAAGTGAGGCAAACAACACATCCATTTCAATAAGGATTTCACATTCTTATGTCTTTATGAAATAAACCAAGGAATAAATAGGGAAAAGAATGAAGATATTTCTTTAACTACCCATGCACAAATAACATAATATAAAATAAGCAATTTGAATGAAAGCTTTCCATAATGCTTGAAACACATAAGAAAATAACTATCATGCTTCCAATTAACATTATCACAACAACATCTACGTTGAAAAATAACCGTTATGCTCTATATTGCTTTTAGGAGTTCTAGTGCTCAATGGCTAGTGATTCACAATTTATGCCGCCTTCTAGGCGATGACTAGAGCTAGAAAACATACTTAAATTATTTATCTACTACAAATAGCTCAATGAACTATAGAAGATAGGTTGTCACCTAAAAAAAAAATGAAGGAACTTTAATAGACGACCAAACAACACTCAAATGTCTTAGATATCATGTAAATATAAGCTAGATAGAAACATGAAAAACACTTACAATTAGGTTTGTCAAGAAAACCTTTAAATGCTAAAGTAGAAACCGAATCAGTATAAAGTAGATTCACATAAGAAAGTGGGATAAAGTAGTTATGATCATCATGAGAAAAAAGTAATTAGCATAAGATAGTTTGGAAGGTGGTTAATATTGAGATAATAAACTATCTAAATGAAATGACAATAAAAACCCTTAATTTTTTTTAAATAGATGCTTAATTTTTAAATTAATCCATAAAATTATAAAATCCTAAGCAACTTGTTGAGAAATCTAACTAACACTAACATCGAGCCTCATATCACAATATCGAGTTTGTTTAAAGAACTCTATTACATTAGGTGGTTGGCGATTTCTCTTAACCTAATCATACATGTAAAATAAAGTTAAGGACTTAATCAATTTTAGTATTATATACTTAAATTATCTAAAATACTTACATATTCCTTCTACTATTAAATGATCTAGATTTAGACTTGTATAAATATTCACTTTACTACATGTAGCCTTTGCATCCATTGCCTTAGTCTTCTATTTATTGAGAGATCAACAAGTTAATGACATTATTTACTCAAAACCTAAGGAAAATGACTCCAATTAGAGTCTAAGTTCCCTAACTTTAGTAATGGAATGTGGAGTTAGATTTTTATCATTTCCTTGAGGATGTTGATGATTTGCCCTCAAATATAGTATGTCTTCCTCTAGTACGTAAGGAGTCAAGTTATTGACATTAAAGGTTGGTGAGATACCACAACCTTCGTGAAGTTTAAGCTTGGAGGCATTATTATTGATCTTTAGAAGAATTTAGAATGGACCATCTACTCGAGAGCACAGCTTGTTAACCCTATGATTGAGAAATCTCTCCTTACTTAGGTAAATCCACACTAAGTCTCTACGGCTAAAGCTCATAGCCTTTCAACCTTTGTTTCCTTGCTACTATTGCTTGGTGGCAACCTTAGTGAGGTGCTTAGAAACCTTGTGGTGCTACTTTTGAATCTCTTATGCTCTATTGACACCACTTAAGCTTTCTTCCTTTGAGGTTGGTATAGAGATCATATTTAGGGGCAAGGTCAGAGTTTCGAGTCCTAATTTGAGATGATACTTTAAGGCACTCCATGTAATCACACAATCACTTGAACAAAAAGGTTATCAATAAAAAAGGCATCATCTATTTTATGGTAGGGAATGAAGTGGGTTATCTTGTTGAACCAATTTATGACCACCATTATTGAATATCTTCCTCTAACTATTCTTGGTAGTCTTAAGACAAAGTCCATACTTAAGTCAGTCCAAGGTAAAGTTGGTATGAGTAGAGGCATGTATTCATTAAAAATTTCCTTTCTCTCTTTAGCCTTTTTACATGCCACACACCACTCCAATACTTGATGTATGCCCTTCTTCATCCCTAGCTAAAAGAAATTTTCTTTCAATAGCTCATAGGTCCTCTTCTCCCTAAAGTGTGTTAACAAATCTCTAATGTGTGCTTCTTGGACGAATAGTTCTTATATCGAGCAAGTTGGGATACACATCTATCCCATCTTAAACAAATACCCTTAAATGATATAGAATCCATCCACAGTCACACTAAACTTACACTTCGACATAATGGACTTAAAATGAGTATCCTGCTTATATTGTTTAGACATTAATTTGAATTCGAACGATTTATATTGTAAGGTAGTGATTAGTACATGCCTACACGATAAGGCATTTACAACAATGTTTGTACATCCTTTCTTATACTTGACCATGTATAAATAACTTTCCAAAAATTCAACCCACTTAGCTTGTCTCCTTAATAGTTTTTGTTAACCTCTCAAATATTTCAATAACTCATGGTTAGTGTAAATGATGAAATCACAAGGTAATAGATAATGTTGCTACACTGTGAGTGCTAGAACTAAGGAATAAAAATTCCCTATTGTAGGTGGAGTAGTTTAAAGCAACTCTGCTAAGCTTTTTGCTAAAGTAGGCAATAGGTCTCTTCTCTTACATTAGCATAATACCCACTTCCACACTGGATGCATCACATTCTAGCTCAAAGACTTTATCAAATTCTAGCGGTATAAGGATAGGAGCAATGGTGAGCTTCTCCTTAATGTTTTCAAAGCTTTGTTGAGCTTAGTCATTTTACCTAAAGTCTACATTCTTGTTGTCAGGTATGTCAATGGAGCTATAATTTTGCTGAATATGCGAATGAATCACTTATCAAACAAAGCAAGCCCATTGAAACTTCTAACCTTAACCACTATCTATGGGGTTAGCTAGTTAAGTATAACCTTGACCTTTTCCCAATCCACTTGATCTCCTTCTTAGATCACTGCAAACCCCAAGAATATCACCTTAGGTTAATAAAACAAACACTTCTTCAAATTTTCATAAAGTTTTTCAACTATCAACACTTCAAACATGGGTTAACATGCCAACTAAGTCTTGGCTGTAGATCAAAATGTCATTGAAGTAGACCACCACATATTTTCCCAATAGATTGTGTAGCATATGATTCATGAGTCTCATGAATGTGCTCGATGCATTAGTTAGTCCAAAAGGCATGACTATTCACTCATACAATCCATAGTGTGTCTCAAAGGTTGTCTTTCACTCATCTCTTAGCCTCACATTGATCTAGTGCTATTCACTTTTCATATTAATCTTTGAAAATATCTAAGCTCCTTGTAGCTCATCCAACATATCATCAAGCCTTGGAATTGAATATTGGTACTTAATGATAATCCTATTAATAGCTTTGCTATTAATACACATCCTTTAAGAACCATCCTTCTTAGGTGCTGATGGAAACCAACTTTTTTAGCCCATTACATGAGCTACTGTATAGGGATTGCAAAAGTTAGCATGAAGGATCTTGACAAGGCACCCCTCAAGGAAGACGTGCTACTCATCTAGAACTGAGATGTCTACCATTGCACAACTCACTCCAATCTCTCATTTTCCATTATCTCCCCTCTTGCTAAGCCCACTAGGTGAGTTTATTATCCTAGCCTAAACAACACTAAGGAAGAAGTCCAAGGACAACCAACCATGAATAGCTTAGACTGACTTACCTTTCTAATCTCTAACCTCTCCTGAAGTAGTTGTAGTCACTGTCCGACTTGCTTACTTAGGATATACCTTTTATTAGCTCACATGGAGGCTCCATCTATTGACACAACTTGTCTTTTCTACCAGGAACGCAATCAATGCCAAACCAACACATGTCTCTAACATCTAACAGTTGCATATGTTCCTATGAATACTCCTTTTATCCCTTTTACATTTTTACCCTTTTTATATTATACTAGGCGAGCATATTTCATGTACTTAAAGGGTTTTTCCTCTTAAAGTATTGAATACATAACATATTTTCAACCTCTTGTGAGTTTTTGGTCTCAAGTTATACTCTTATCAATCCCTTTAGCAAGAATTAAATGTTCATTTTTTGTTATGTTTAATGCATTATGATGATTGATTTAATGATAGAAGTTTTTTAGGTGAGTTGACTCACTATTCGACTCACCGAGTTATATTTGAATGCCTTTGAATGTATTCATGTATTCTTCATGGTATTCAAATCGTTTTTTTGTAAAATTCAAGCTTGATCCAATTTTTTCATATAAAATCATCATCATCAAAAATGCATTTTCGATTGTGATTCAAGCTAATTACTTTCCTATGTAAATATTTACTTCAAGATTAGAATTCCACAAAGTTTTTTATCAAAATCAAAACTAGTTTCACCCAACAAGAGATTAAGTTTTGGATTAAGATGATTCTAAGAATGTGTTTGATCTTAATGAGTATAGTAATCATTTCCAAAATGTGTTTATGGGCTTGGTAAGTAATATGGGCTTTACTTACAATTTTTTGATGTAAAAATCATAATACACCTAATAAACAAGTTGGGCATTTTAATAAATAACTTATTTAGGAAAATAATGTAAAGGATTAGGCCATCCAATGGGGAGGATTGAACCGATCTAAATTTGGTTCCATCGAACTGAACCAATTCTTTCCCAATTGGTTCACCTAAATTGGTTTCAACCTAGAATTTAGGGAAAAAATAATTAATAAATCAAAATTAAAATAAAATAGATTATGGTCAAACCTCTAAACGATGATTTGAATTCAATTATTCTAATGGGTTAAATCTTATTTTAATAGGTTCACAACCTTTGAACCAGTTCAATTAACAAGTTGAATCACTAATTAATTATTTAGAAAATTATAATTAGCCAAAAACACTAGGCTTACTTAGATATAATGAATTTGCTTATTACCTTAAAAGGTTACACTTGTTTGCAAACTAAGTTAGACTCTATAGGCTTAAATGGTAGTTAAATTCTAATTAAATTGGCAAGTATAATTAATTAAATTAATTTAATTTACACAAAACTAATTAATGTTAATTATGTTTCTAATTGCATATGAATATCTATTAGAGATAAATGAATCTTCTAATTAATGGTTGACAATGACTCATAGATTATAGATACGAAATAGCTACATATTGCATGCTAAGATAACTAAAATGATTTAATACTTAAACTTGGCCTAAGTTTTTGTAATGTTGATTGTGCGTGATCACTTGATTTGGAGGGTGACACCTTTAGACTAAGTTTTTGGTTGCGGTTCAAAATGATAGGATGATACAATAGTTAAGTGCCTAGGCCACACAAGTGATGCAACAAGTAATCAATAAGGTTAGTACTCGCATAAATCGACTATGCAAATAGAAGGATGTTAACTAGACATTATATGTGTTATAGGATATACATATATAGGGTGATTAGACGGATTATAATAGCATTGATAAGCCTAGCATTTGAAGCAAACACCCATATGAGATTACTTTATATGATATTAGTTATGGTTTTAGTCACAGTAGCTAGATATGTCGTGATAGGCCCTTAATGCCTATTGAGTAAGGTTAGACTCTTCATTCCCAAGAGTGTCCAAAGTTATGAGAACTCTTGTGCTATTTATTTCACTTTTAATTTGAATAATTTAATGAATTTGTGCTAATGCATTAGATCTAGGTATATACAACATGCAAGAATATGCTTAGCTATTCTATACCATGTCCTTATGGCTCATTCTCTACATTCTTTTTTCAGATGTTAGTAAGTTTGTTGATAGTATGTGAACTAAATATGGGTCAATTGCTACTTCAAGGACTAAGATACCACTAGTTGAAAAGCCTTGATGATAGTTGTTACTTTCTTCTAATGTAAAACAACTTTACAAATTCTATAAATACTGAATTTTATGAACTTTATAAAAAAATTACTTTTCTAGTTAATATCAATAATCATTTTCAAAACTTTATGGATTTTCTAAGACATTTTTAAATGACAAAGTGTTTTCCTAAACCAATGAATGATTTCAAGAAATAAAATTGGTTTAGAAATCCACTCTTTGTGTAGTAGGTCTTAGTGTATTATATTTAAGTAGAATATGTAGCAAGCTATAATTATTCTTAAGGTTTTGCAGCATAACAACCAACCTACAAAGAAAAATAAAACCTACATTGCACATTATTAATTAACAATGTCCAAAAGTCATTAATGTCGTACCTACAAAGCATAAATGCCTTAGTGCATAATCCGAAGGCCTAGAAGACTATCGAGGAATACATGGTCAAGCTGGTTCATCTCTATACATTTCCACTTGGCATTGGTAAATTGGCTTCTTGTATTTCATTTAATAAGTGTAGGAGCATAGTATATGAATCTTTCCATTTGCCATATACTATCTCAATAGTCGTACATTTCTCCTCATATACTCTCCTTAGATGGATAGTGTAACCAAACTACTTAAGCCTGGTGACAAACTTTGGCCTTATAAGACCTCTTAATAGAATTAAATTACAATAATATTACTTCCTCTCTTTGATGCCTTTCACTTTTATGAAATGTATTATATTACAGGTTGATATATTTTTGTAATTCATATACATTGTTCTAGTGCCTTTTCATTTTTATAACTTGTGTTACATTTTATGTTAGTCATATAATATGTGTTTTAAGGCTTTGACACTTGTACAAAAGATTATATTTGTGTATATAAATTCATTTTTGTTATAATAATTTATTCTTTCGAGTATAACTTCGTATCTTTATCTACATATGGTATATCAATGTTCTTTCTAAAAGAAGCATGATATAAGTTATATGATTGACTTAAAGGGCTTTTTAGGTGAATCTTTTTTTTTTTTTTTTTTGCATATTTTTAGTATTGCTTTAGCACAATTTCAAATTATATGTTTACCAAAATAAAATACCAAAAAAAAAAAGACAATAATAGTATACCTCATTTACACTTTTACTCATCAATGTCTAACCAATTTTCTATTTAAATTTAATTTTTTTTTGTTTTGATTTCTCAAAATTTGCAAAAGTTTACAAGATTGAATTTTGTAAACTATTATTTTTTTCATTAATATTTGACATATGGCATGCTTTGATTTGTCCATGTTTTATATTAATTAAATAATATAATAAATTTATGAAAAATAAATAAAATTATAACAAGATAATAATATAAAAATTAAAAAAAGAAGAAGAAAAATAGAAAGAAAATAATAATATAATAAAAGAATAGACCATCCTAAAGCAAAGGGGTAGCCTACAACCACCTTAGGGAAAGGTTGTGTGACCCCCCAATAGGAGGTTATCAACCACCCTCTAGCCTTAAGATGACTAGAACAACCACAAAATTAGTGGTGAGTTGTGACTTACATGCAAAAATAGCTTGTTCAAAAAGAAAATAGCAGACTATACAAATATCCCTTAAAAGCTTTTGAAATCACACATACTAAATTTTTCAAAAGTCAATACCTAAACCCTCCTAAAACAGCTGTAGATCTACTTTATTTATATATTAGCTATCTATATATATATTCATACTAACATGGACAACTAAATTAGTATATTTAATTAACTTTAAAAAATACTAAAAACTATAAAAAGATTAGAAAAATTGCCAAACAATAAAAATAAAAATAATGAAAATAAAATGAAATTAGTATTTTTTTCCCCCAAATTTCCTTTTCTTTTATTTTCTTACAATTTTTCTATTTTTTCTAAACTTTTTAGAATATTTCAACATTTGCCAATTAAATATATTTTTTAATTTCACATAAGCAACTAACACAAACAAAATGGTATCCACAACTATCTTAAGCAAACTAGATGCTAACTTTTGAAAATGTAAAGATTTTATGCAACTTAAAAAAAAATTCAAAGAATATTTATGTAATTTATCCAAAAGAAAAAAAATATATATATAAAAAAAATCAGGTTGCAATTAGACCACATAACCGAATTGCAATTTGGTGAAGTTTCTTACCATTTACTTTCAAAAAATAAAATAAAAATTAATGGTGGTCGGTTAAGAGACACTTTTAAATGCAGACGGCAGCCCACCTCTTTCATAACCATTCTAGTCACCAGAGGCCAATGAAAGGCCGATTATTATTATTATTTTGACTCTTTTCGATTTTCCTTTATATATTTTTTAATATATTTACTAATTTAATTAATTTTATTGTACTTAATTATATTATTTATGTAAAGTAATTGCATGGATGAATCAAAGCATGTCACATATCAAACACTAACAAGAAAAAACTACATAATGTAAATTTCAGATTTGCCGAGACATCCATAAGAAAAGAAAAAAGAACAGAACAGCTGCATAGCCATTTCATTCACAGCCATCAACCACAGATTATCATCTATCTACCATGTAATTCTCCAGGGGAATCACATTTTAGCTCTTACAGTACTGATTGAGTCGTTCATTTTTAAGCTTATTTGGATGCGAAATTGATGAGTATTCATTGACAGCTATCGGTTTTTGTCCCTCTATGAATACATTCTCCTCCTACACCTTGTAGGTTATCTCATATTTGTTACTCTTCCCTGCGATCGTCATGCCAATCATCCTTCAAATGTTCACGATCTTTAAGACTACTTTTGGGGATGTCCCACTGCTGAATATCTCTTCGAGATTTCTCTTCACCTGATGGCAAATCCAAGTTGTCTCTTTTCCTCTCCTATCATATGATAAAAATGAATCCGTTAAGACACAAGTTTGGTTTATACAGCATAGGGATGATTTTCTTAATGATTTTAACTAGTTCATACCTTCCGTACCCCTTGATGACCTTGTGAATGAAAATCTTTCTTCCTACTAGATGATGATAAATGCTTTGCAGCATCACTGAATAACTGAAGACCTTGAATATCTCCATTTCGAATGCTTGCCTCCAGCTGTAAGGAGGAAAAAAAATAGATTTGGATAAACTTGTAGAAATGAGAATATGGCCGTGAACCAATAAGCTCACTCACTAACATGCAAGATTAGTCAGCCGCTGCAACCACAATGCGTGTGGTAGTTTAAAAAAAAAAAATCTGAGAACATTTTAAGTATGAGATGATCAATGCAAAGGTGAGTTACTCAAAATAAAATCTATAGTACAGTGAGATTACTGAGAATATGCAGATGATCACAGATTAAACGTATTTTCCACAAAATGAAGCTAATGCAATGAAGAGTGGATGAGTAATAATTTTTCACAAATGAAAACTTCCTTCATCTTTACTTCTGAAAATTTTAAAGAATGTTTTTTCGTTTATCATTTCCAATGAAATTCATGGATTTTCCTTTATTGGACATGAAAAAATACTTACTGCTTTTGTTAAATATTTTATGCTTGTAGTCTTGCAGAACACTGTCAAAGAAGTGTGGTCTTTGCAGGGATGAAAAGTGAAACTGCCTTCCCTAATAAGTGCTGCAAATTAAAAAATTAACAGTATTTTTGGATGGGTAGAAATAGAAAAAATGGGAAAAAGTTTGGTATTTGGCAACTAAAATGAATGGTGAATTAATGGAATAATTTAGAAAAAAAAGAGTGGAAACATTTCCACTTTGAAATACTTTTCTTCTCTGTAAATTTAGAGATAAATGAATGGAAATGAAAAGAAATTAGAGTGAAGTTACCAAAATACCCTTATCACGATCTTTGTGAAAAAAATAGCAATAATTTTGTCAAATCACAGTTCATTTTTCTTTATTTCCTTTCTATGACAACAATTGAAACAAAAGAAACAGATATATTTCTCTCCAAGTCCTTAAGTTTACTTACAATATTCTCTAACATAAAATGGAAATCATATTTCTCTCCATCAGCAGTCAATTCTTTCCATTTCTACTCGTTATATGAAACTTTCTGCATGTAAACCTAAGAAAACTAGCAGAACAATGCATCGTGGTAGTTCACTTAATCAATTCAAAATAAAAGGCAATCCATGCACAAAAATGCAGAAAATCAAGCCCGCCCAACAATTATTAGATCTGAAATGGAAGTTTTATGAAATTCTTACCTGTATATGAACAATGCAAAATATTATACTAGCGAGAGGCAGCCAGCTCTCTTCAGGAGACAATGAAAGATTTGACCTGACAAACCATAGAAGATAAAGTTCAATAAAAGCTTCTTAAAAGAGCTGTGTACTAAATATAAGCAATACTATGACAGCCAGCATCAACAAGAGCTTCATAACATGTCATCTCTCCAGGAATTCATCCTGTAATTTAAGAAATAACTTTCAAACAGACAAACCAAGAGAGGCCAAAGTAGCTCCTTCTGAAAAGAAGGCCAAATATTCTGGAGGTACATCTAAAACATAAAACCTTCAAAAATCATATTCATAAAGGGAATAAATAACACAATTTTTCAAAGTAGAGGTAAATTCTTAATCATGGACTCTTCACTTTCCCCTGCAACTACATGTTGGACTCTTCAGAAATGAGAAAAGTGAAGGGTCTGACACATGTATGAGTGATACAATATGATAAGGACAATTGAAGAGTCCGGATAATAGAGGTATATGGAATGTTATCCCTTTAAATAATTGTGCCAGTCCTATCCAGAAGCTGCAAAAGTGATGAGTAAACAGCCATATAGGTATGTATACAAGAACTATATAGATCTCTATGTTTAATAATATGTCATTAATAGTGCACGTTGAAGATTCATTTTGACACCAAACATATTTAATAAGTATATTTCTTGTATGGGTTATACAAATCCTTTCTTGTTAGTTGATAACCACAGCAAGTGTGCATAAACCACATAACTATATGACTTGAAGCAATGTCTCAAATGTCACAAAAATTGTAATATGTTAGGACGATGAGCACCTGATAACTGCTAACAAGGAAGATAACAACAAAAGTCAGATTATCAAATGGTTAAACCTGAGGTATGGAGCCATGTATACAAGTGCATACACAGCATATCGCCGTTTCCCAGTATCAAGCCATGCAAATACCCAGCTCTGCAAATTTCAAGGGTATACCAATCAGCATAAATTCAGAAACCTTGAAATGGGAACTTGATAAAATCTGAGTGCTTCAAAGCCCTGATTTTCGTTCTACACCAAGGTTCTGGTTTTGATAGTGACAGAACCCAATTAGATCTATTCCACATCAATTTGACACGTTCAGATCAATAAAACTGGTCCATTTCAGTTTGCCCCTCAACTTAAATTTCGTAGTATTTGCTTTCTGTAACGAGTACACGGATTTTTACAGTCCACTTCTAAGAAGGTACTGGAAGCTATAGTAAGTAGTTAACTGTCTAGGAGGCCAATGCGAGTTTTCTGAAACCCTAAGGGCAAAGCCCACGGATGGTCTGGAGTGCAATTCATCCGATTTTCCCAGAGTATTGTCTATCTTATAAAAATCCAATATCACACAGCTACTTACAAACGAGAAATAAATCGAATGAAACAGAAACTATCAAAAAAAAAAAAAAAACGATTTGGATATTGACAACATCATACTGCTACCACAACAATAAGTTAAAAACTAAACTATACAAAGATATTGATAGGAAATATAAGATTAAAAATCCAATCTTTAAGAAGAAAAATTAAGAGACGAACCAGCCAATTGAAGTAAGGAACGAAGCTAATGATCCCCATGACAGCGAACCTCACATCAGCAGTATCTATAGCACTGTCTCTCTCTGCTTGATCTTCTTCCTCTATGCTCGGTGTGACCGGAAAGACCAAGGAATTTAGCATACACGCACCAATGGCTAAAGCGAAAGGCGCGTCTTGAGACAAGTTCACTCTGCACCCAACATTTCTAGATTTTGGGAGGGTTTGGTGAGGGTTTTTCGTGAGGAGGTTATGAAGGGAGGGTTTAAGATGGGGTAGTGGTGGGAATGAGGAGAGGGAGTGTTTGTGTTTCAAAGAAGAAAAAGGAAAAGAAGAAAGAGGAGAGAGACTGAGGGAGAGCGTAACCATGGGTTAGAGTAGAGAGAGAATGGGTGCACCAGTCCAGTAACATGAGCGAGAGTCAGATAGCGGGGGAGGAAGAGAGAGATAGGGCAGTGACATGGGCCGTGGGCGAGGAAAAGAGAGAGCTGCTTCGAAGGAAAGGTGACGGTCGAGTTACGGTAGCTAGGGTGTGTTTGTTCATCGGAATTCCAACCGGACGTCCTTAAAGATCGTATACATTTTACATAATACAAGATTTAGGAGTACTAACGGCTTATTTAGTTTAGATATTGGAATAAAATTATAATGTAATGACTATCTTTAAAAGTAGAATACGATTATAATGGGTGTTGCCTGTCAAATTCTTATTATCTTGTTTAGTTGATTGTGATTAGATTATTATTATCTTGTTTAGTTTAATAATATGAGATAATAAAAAAAAACTACATTGTCTTTGATATATTATAAGATAATCAAATAACAAATCTCCGATCTTTCCCATTAGACCAATGCTTGAAATCCCCAATTCAAAAAGCAAAACCCTAACCTAAAATCAAAATACCCAAAACGAACCCCTCTTCCTCATTGAGCAGATCGAAATTGAAATCCTATCTCAAGATAAAAAATCTTGAGATACATATTTTTGTTTTCCATTTTCAATTTCATGTGCACTTATGTAATAAGATCTTCAAATTATTGTCTTACTTTTAAACAAATATACCATGAAATGATGGTTGAGTATGTTGTCATTCACATCTCTTTAGTTCTTTATTGCTTTTTTCTTCTCTTTTATATAGCTTAGCATGTTTTTAGTCAATGCATTAGACATTAAACAAAAACATTCTTTATCATGCATAATGGAATTCAAAGTTATCTCAAATAATGGTTGAAATGCTCCCCCTAAGATTAGCAGATGCAATACACCTAAAGATTAGTTCAATGCTTTCCACTAGAGACCCCTTAACTTGGATTATTAGCCTAGAGGTCTCTTAGACTAGCACTTTTATAGTTTCAATTCAAAAGGACAAAGTAGTATTTATTTAAGAATAGCAAGCAACCAAGTTTCTAAATGTCCACCTCTTGATGGTAATTTCTAAGATTTTATAGCATTTAGAAGTCATATTTTTCTATGGTTATAGATAATTTGCATGTAAATACTTGAGATAACACAAACTCTCCTATGATGTATATAGGTTACTATGTCCTAAGTTACGGTATGTATGCATATGTATGCCTATGAGCATGTTTTCCAAGGAACATCATACTAAATATGTGCTCCACAAACTAAAACGAAAGTTAGTCTTACAAAAATACCAAAGTTTCAAAATTAGAAGTGTAGGAATTTGCAAGGAGCTCATGTCTTCATTAACACTAAGCCAAACTTTTGGCATTTGGTCGGTGTTCCAAAACCATGTCTTTTTAACTAGTGTTACCTACTAATACAAGTTATAGGATTGACATCTTTTCTGAATTTTTAACTAAATATGGTGGGACAATTTATAGCTTGTAATATACGTAGACTCTCTAGATTCTAAAAGCCATTAATGTGACTTGGAGAGTTATTTATTGATGTTTTCTATCTTGATATATAACAATTCACTAAAAAAGAGAGTCTAGAAAATTCTTTTATAAAAAATATCAAACTTTAAAATTCCCACCATGTGAAATAATCATAGCCTCTATCTAATATCAACTTAATTGATTGATTCACCCTGTCATCCATATAATCTCTATTTGCTCCTAATACTTCCCTATTAGGTTAGTATAGTATCTATGATCGAGAGAAAAAATCACTATGTTCATAGATTTTGTGTCTCCCACCATGACATATGCTTTCCTCTAAAATACCTTGGATTTGGGGATTCCATATGCTTCAATAAGCCTCTAATTTGTCATTCTTGAGTCACTCAAATAATATTTTCTTAACCTTTACGTATTTTAAGTATCTGATGAAGAATCACTAGGGGCCATATCATTGGCAAATTACTTTGTCTTCTTTTTACCATTTTTTTAGCTTAGTGTAATGTGGAGAAGAGCATGTTTTTCAAAATAGAGCAACTTATGAAATTTATCAATTATGTTGTACTATGCATGATTCCACTCAATATACCATCTTTTGCCTTGGATCAAATTTATCATTCCCTTATTAATAGATAAAAATGAGAATAGCAACCTGATTAGATTGCTATACCCATTATGTGACACCTTCTCATATGTGCACCAAAAAGAGAAGGTATATAGAAAAAACTTACTGTAGATTTATGTCCATGCTTAAATGCTCTCACTTTCACGACATCAATGGTATTGTTATTTGCTATTGTAATGATTGATGCTATTGCTATAGGTCATATTTTCTTGTGTAGAAGGCAACCCTACAAGCATGATGCACCTTCTTCTCTCCTTCTTCTTAAGCAAAGAGGAGCATATGAATGCTTCCCATCATTCATAGATAAGGCAAACATTAGTTGGGATGAGAAGTTAATATCAAGTGCTAAAAGGCTAATAGGAATGTACCCCATAATTTTTTTTTTTCATAAAAGAACTCTTTAGCTCGCTCATCGTCATCATAGACACGGATTCCTCCATAGGTTAACAATCTTGAGGTAAAAAGAAATCGGATAGCAAGTTTTAGTAAAGTAGGCCCTATCCAAGGGTGGCATCATTGGAATGGATGGAATCATTGCCTATCTTGAGAACAAAGACTAATGTGGGGGAGCCACCCTCAATGAAGATGACTCTTGTATCCTTCCTTTAGAGCCATCACTCCTCCTTCTCCCTTTCTCTCCTTATTGGCAATCAAAATCTCTCTTTCAATGTCTCTCACCTTTAGGAGCAAAAGCTTGATCTAATGAAGCAATAGGTCTTGCTTCATCTCCACTCAACACCTAGATCATGCTATCCAATGAGCTCCCTTTATCACCACATTCGACTCATTTTCATAAGCATGCTTTTTTATGGGCTCATCTATTTTCTCCATCCCTAGCTTAGGCACCACCTAGATAGGAAGAATAGTCTTAATAGGCTTAGTATCCCCAATCCAAATTCCTTTAGCTGCAGCCTTTTAGGGGGCATCCTTAGTCGCCTACTTAGTCCCCTATTCCTCTTTTCCAGTTAGAGCAAGCTAGCGAGTAGCCAACTAGGAGATTAGCTTTAAACCTATACCTATAAAATGAAAAAAAAAAAGAGAGTTTATAATGGAATCCCACAAGCAACATTGAGTATATGCCCCTAAAGGGACCACTTTTACTAAACAGCAATAAATGAGCAGCTCCTCTTCAACATAACAAGAAGTGCAAACCTTTACTTTTCCCTATCTCTCCTTAAGTGTGTCCTCTACCATCCCAAGGAAGACACTGACCACATTAGGTGCATTAAATGGTTCACCATTCTTTATTATGGCATCAGTCAATATGCCAATTGCATGTTGGTCATTTAGCATGAGCTCTATAGCCTTTGTTCTTATCGATGCGACCTAACACTTCCAAAAGTCCAGCTCATCCTTTAATTCAACCACAATGAACTTATCCATCCAATAGTGGATTGGAGACATAAGTCCCTCAAAGAGCATCATACCACCTTAGTTCACCAAATAATACCATCTAGAGAAAGGTCCAAATCACTTCATGATGTAAAAGTGCCTAAATAATTGCACAATAGGTCGCAATTAGAAGGACTTGCAAATTACCTCAAATGCGACTAGCAATGAGTAGGTGTTCAGGACTAGCTAGTAGGGGTTGATGTGGTGGTACTTGAAGAAGTTCTCTTTGAAATTTGAGAACAGTAACCAATAACCTAAACTTGAAATATTAGTAATAAATACAAAAATGGTTGCCCTCCATTAGACAACCCACTCTTACTCCTTGACATGACACAATGGAGCCATCAAAAAGTGGGCCACAATATAGCCAAATCAAGTTAACCTTGTCCTTGGTCAAGATACTCTTCACCTCATCAAGAGTCATCTCAAACATAGTGGAGCCCTCCATATGTTGGTATTATTAGTTTTTCTTCTTTTCTGTCATTGGGGAAAACGTCCATAACCACTACGATAGCTTCACTATCCTTGTAAAGCATGCCCTAGATCTCTTCCTCTCCTCTTTAATTTATGTCGTATCTAAAGGGGGTTGTCATGAGGGTCTTACCACTAGTTTAGCCGTGGTTTAAGAGAGAGCAGCCTATCAATGGTGTCATACACAATGATTCGTAAGGGTGTGAGATGAAAAAAGAAGATTGAGTATCCATTACTGAATTTAAGAATCTGAAAAATAGAAGTTCTTAATTGAGTGAGATGAAAATTTGTGATGAAGATCAAGAAAATGTGACTAAGAGAATGCATTTGAGAGAGTTCTATTATTTAGAAAGTTCAAAAGAGGACAACAAGTGTGAAATATGCATATCCTTCAGCCATGTAGCTCGATGGGTAGTTACGCGAAAAGATGTGCAAAACCTTAGGACATGTATGATGTCGCCTTATGTCCTACTAGCCAAACAAAGGGTTCTAATCAACTTCACCTCTGCAAGTGCATTCCTTCCCTAGGAGATACATGTATAACAACATTAAATGTACTAATTTGTGTATATACAAGATATTTAAAATTGACACTTGATAATTGATAATGGAAGAGTAACCATTAGAGGCAGTGTGTTCAACATGTTTCCATAACCTGCACAACTCAAGGGGCAATGTTCTAGTTAACCCTTCAAGCCTACCTACTCGCCATAACATCGGTAGCTCATCTTATGGTAAAGGCTCAGTCAGCCTTTCTTATCCTGATTTTCCTCAAATCAACAAGCTTAATTGTAGCACCTTAGCCCAATTATCATCCTCAGCTCAAAGGTTTCTACTCTCTGCTCATTGAATCTCATCATGGGATTATTTTAACTCAAGGAAGGCTCACTAGCTATATAGACCAATATGCTTTTAATTCTAGGATCAGACTAGCCACTTTGTAGCTTGAAGTAACACCCATTAGCTAAAGCATTTATGGTTGTATGTGCCACAACTTGTCTTACATGCTTAGTGGCCTCCTTAGCACCTAATCGCAAATGAGAGTGGGGGCCAATGTTGATAGGCCTTTTAGCTATGAGCCTTAAAGCCCAACTCAACAAGCCTATCATTGGAGTTAAACAAGACTTAGTGAGAACATGTAACTTAGATTAGGTAAGTCATCAAAACTCTAGATACACTCCTCTACATCTTTTTATGTTAAGCATGGATATCTCAAGGGAAGATACACTTGCCAAATCTAGCTCTTACCCTCCATACTTGTAACTACATGATTGGGACTTTAAGGTGAAAGATCGAAACCCAATACATACTTTACACCATTGTCGATACTATCATACTCTTTGTGTGCTATCTATTAACTTAAGCATTGAAGTCCTTACGATAGGTATGAATATTCTATCCTATACATGTTTTGAGCATGTATAATATAACATATTATTATTACAATAATAACCACCCATACCTAGAGTTATGTAAGCAAGGCAAATTATGTAAGCCAACTCGTTTAATTCAAAAAAAAAAAAAAAAGAGTTAAGTTGAATAATTTTGACTCGCTCAAATTGTGGGCTTTTTGGCCCCTTCACATAACCCATAGGTTAAAGCAAGCAAACTCACTATAGGTTATGTGAGCCCACTAACACTCAAAAATTTAAAAATATAAAATAAAATAACCATTAGTGAAACACTAATTCTAAATTTCCTTTTAATTTGACTCTTTCTACATTTACTCTCTTTTGTAGCTTTACCAGCAAAATCAATATCAAATAAGTTGATGCTTTGCTTCAAATGAAAGTTAAAACTTAGACGTATGTGGAATTTGGCTTTGTTGGTGGCTTTTAATTCCATTTTGATGTGAAGGCAAAGAAAAGAAGAACAATTTTAGGAAAGGAATGTCAACTTTTAAAATTTGGTTTGCTTCTAATATTATGGCTTAGGTAGTTGTGTCACATACACTTTGGAGAAGATAAATATGAATTTTTTACCAGGCAGGTCTGGTTCAAATAATTGGATTAGAATTCTAATTCTAAAAAAAAAAAGGATTATGGTGTTACATAAGGATATGTATCTACTTTTAGAATAATAATTTTGTATTAAAAGAAAAAAATTCATAGTGGGTTAACCTACTTAACCCACTAAATTATGTGAATAGGCTAAATATTTAGCTCAATTAACCTGCTAAATCGCAGTGAGGTGGGTTGAGTTGAAAATTTTAGCTCGCTTATAAATCAGGTCAAAGTGAGTTAGCTCGCATTGATTTGTAAGTTAATGTGGATCCAAGTAGGTTGATCTGCTTAATTTGCTGGCATAACTCCACCCGTGACAGGCACAATAATCTTTGCATTATTTTATCGCTACTTTTGAAGCGTTCATTAATGAAGTGGAGCTCCTTCGCCCTTTCTCGTGATTATTGCAACTTACACTAAAGATTAATCAACAATTCCTTATTATAGAGTGGAGCTCCTTCACCCTTTCTTGTGATTAGCTATTCATATCATGGAGATGTCACATACCTTAACTTGACATCAATAGTTACCACTAATCTCATTCAATCTAACACCTTCATGTATTCCAGCACAAGTTGTAGCATGCTAGTTCTTATGTAGACAAGCTTTCTGAATGCAATCGGTATCTTTTTTATAGAAATGCAGCTAATGTGCGGAGGGATAAGAAAGTTAAAGAAGAGCTAAAGGTTGTCTAGGAAGATTGAAATAAGAAGGTGGCTAAAGTAGAGTGTTGAGCCAATAAGGCCTTGGGTGTGCTAGAAAAGATGAGGAAAGAGCTTACTTTTACCAACAACTGAGTCTCCGAGCTCACGAAGGAGCTTCCTTCATACCAGAAATGGGAGGAGGCTTTAAAGGCTAAGGAAGCTTGACTCAACGCCCTATTTTCCTATGCTAATGGTGAGTTCATGGTGTTAAGCTCAACCATAGAGAAGTTTACGATTAATGATTAAGCTTTAAAGGAGCATATTGTGATGTTAAGAGGAAGATACACACCACCATATAACTTACATCCATGAGCTTGAAGAGCTTGAGGCAACGGTGAAGCAAATGCTTCATTTGAAGATCTTTGAGGAGATTCAAGAGAATGAAGAATGAATGGAGCTACAACTACAAGTCATGGAAGGGGGGCAACAAGAGATGAAGCACTGGATACAATGACGTGATCTTGGCTATGACCTGAGTTGGTTGAAAGATAAGATGAGAAACTTGGATACCCCTTTTGAAGAGAAAATAGGAAATGAAACTCCTTAAAAAGATGGCGAGGAACGAGTTAAATGAGCCTCAAGTGGATATAAGGTACCTCTACCCCTACTCAAGTCAAAGATGTGATACCTTTGCCTTTGCTTCAAGTTGAAGGTGAGGTACCCCCACCCCTTCCCAAAGACAATCCTTCAACCAATTTGTTGTCACCTTAAGAACAAGTGCTAACTTATCCTTTACCTCCTCACAAGTCAAAGCCAAATCCTAAGGTAGCTTTTCCTGATGACCTCAAGCTTAAAGCCGCCAACTTCTTAGGCCTTATATAACTTTTGTGCTCTCTTTTTTTAGGTTAGTATGTTAACCTTATTGAATGTAAGTGCCACTTGGTTGAATAGTGAATGGAAATCGATTTTTTACTTACTCATTTTCTTTTATTTTTGTACTATGTTGTGGTTAGAACCTTTGTATTGTTTCATTTGTTGATCGCGTTGTATCTTGATTGGAACTTAAACGTGACTAGGGGTTCTCTTTTCCTTGTTAGGAGTACCTTTAATGTGCAAACATAAGTTTGGTTGGTGAAGGTATCCCCTTTTGCTAGTTTAGAATAAAAGTCTAACCAACAATTGCTCGAAAGACGTTGGCTTCTCATTTACTTAACTATTAAGTGGGGGGCATTAATATTTGATCACCTCGATTAAGCTAGGACTTAAGTGACTCATTAGTTACCCTTGTGCAACTAAGCCTAATTCACATTCATTTATGTATAAAATAAACATAAAATAATATGAAAAAGCATAATTAAGACAATGGTTGAAACATTCGCATCTTTTATTGATAACACACATTTTACAATGAAGAATGAGCTGAAAACTACACATAACACAATCTAAGGTTATCCGTATTCTGTGTCCTTGATATCAGATGACTATTGAGCCTATCTAACTTGTTTGCTCTATAGCTTACTACCTCCTTGACCTTGATTGAATCGTCCTAGTTTAGAGCTAGTTCGCCATGACCGTCTCTTAATCTTATGTCTTCAAGCTTAAAGTAAACCAAGTCACCAAGTCAAAAAACTTTGCTTGACCTGCTTGTCATAATACTTAGCTACTCTTTGTTAATAAGTTGCCACATGAAGGCTAACCTAATCTCGTAGCTCTTCCAAAAGGTCAAGGTTGACATGTAGACCTATCTCATTGACATAGAGATCTAACTCTTGTGTTTAGATATTGGGGAGTTCAAGCTCAACAAGTAGAAGCACTTTAGTTTCAAAGGCTAGATTGAAAGGGCTTTCCCCATTTCCTATCATTGGGATTATTCTATACCTTATAAAATGTTTATGAGCTCATCATCTCATTTTCCCTTTACTTAATCCACTTTCTTTCTTAGTCTCTACAAAATGATCTTATTTGTAACCTCTACTTTTCCATTTGATTGTGCATGGGCCATTGAAGTATATTGAATCTTGATCCCCCATTCTGAATAGAATTCTTTAAATCTCATATTATCAAATTGGAATCTATTATCTATAACCAAGGTACAGGGTAAGCTGAACCTACATATTATCAATCTCAAGATGAAATCTCTAACACTATTTGATACGATTTTGATATGAAAAATCAAATCTCTAATAACAATCAAATGTTACAAATTTTAGGGTTTTCTGTATTTGGTACTAATGAAGTAAAATCAAAGAATATGGATAAAATTACCAATCTATAGATGCCAAGATTGATAAAATAAAACTAATTTGCAATCAAATCATAGAACGATAGAGACCACGTTCTATAAATCAATCACTAAGGTTAAAGAATTATAAGAATTCAATAACGATGCTCGCCACAAATTCTATAGGAACCAAGAATTTGATAAGAACAATACGAATAAAGTGAAAATCAATTCTCAATATTCAAAAATCCCAAAAGAGGATTCACACACACGCTCAAAGTGTTTTCTTCCAACCAAAATATACTTCTCCCTCGAAAAACCCTAAGGACGCCTATTTATATCATCCTAAAAAAAATTGTGCGAAGTTGGCTGGCAGCCTAAATACTTAGGCCGGTAGCCTTCATTTAGGCCGGCACCAAGGCCGGCGGCCTTCATTTAAGCCGGCTCCAAGGCCGGCGGCCTTGAAGCTAACTCGATCAGCCTTTATTCAAGGCTGGCTTAAGGCTGGCCGAACTTCGCCTTGGGTCCTCCTGACGCTTATGTCCTCCTTTTTTAGACCCTGTACTGCCACCTAGAGCTCGGATTGACTTTGTCTTCTTTGGTGCTCGTATCTTAGCTCTTGGAATCGTATCATTCCCTCCATGTTGAAAAAGATTTGACCTCGAATCTGTATCGTCCATCCTGCTAGACCACAAAAACAGACTCCTCTTTCCCTTAGGCTTCTTAAGGCAAATCAACCTTGTTTGTTGTACCTCAATTGGACTCATAGGAAGAAGCTTGTATGCCTTGCCCTGTTGCTGAATGGTATACTCATTGGCGTATCCATCATACTTGGTTCTGAGGTCATACTGCCAATGTCTTCCAAGGATCAAATGTGTAGCTTCCATGGGAACTACATCATAAACAATTTCGTCAGTATAATCACCAATAAATAATGGAACACAAACCTGTTTGTGTACATGAATAGCTCCCTGTGGACTCAACCAATGAACTGCATAAGGTCTTGGATGCTGCTCCACCTGTAAACCCAACTTAGTATCCCAGCTTGCTGAAGCAACATTAGTGCAACTGCCTGTGTCAACTACAATCAAACAAGTCTTCCCCTGCACTATGCCTTGGATATGAAATAAATCGGCTCTCTGATTATGAACAGCTTCATCCTGCTTAACCATTAGCAAGTCTCCTTGTACTGGATTCGATATAATGTCTTCATCTTCCTCTTCTGCCTCAGTACTCTTCTGTTCTTCTTCCTCACTCTCAACTTTATCCCCCTTTATGACCATAACCCTTTTATTAGGACATTGAGAAGCAATATGGCTAAGTCCTAAACACTTAAAACATTTTATATCCCTGCTCTTCTTTTGTTGTGTTTGGTCAACAGCCTCACTAGCGACTACCTTTCCCTTTTCCTTCCTTTCCTTCTCCCTCTCACCATCATCTGACTTATGGTGGTGATATGATTTCTGATCCCGCCATTTCTGATCTCGCCTGCGCTGATGCCGCTCAACCCGACTGGCTAATTTAATCACATCCTCAAGAGTCTGATAATGCTGGAGTTCCACTACATTGGCAATGTCCATCTTCAACCCATTGATGAAACGAGCTATGGATTCATCTGATGATTTCCTAATATCACACCTTGCCATTAGTGTCTTAAACTCCTTCACGTACTCTTCTATGCTCTTCTTACCCTGCCTCAAGGATTGCAACTCCATCAGCATCTCTTGTTTATAGTAATCTGGCACAAATCTGCGTCTCATCAACCTTTTCATCAAAGCCCATGAGCGCACTTTCTCCTCATCTGCCTGATATCACATAAACAGACTCCTCTTTCCCTTAAGCTTCTTAAGGCAAATCAACCTTGTTTGTTGTACCTCAATTGGACTCATAGGAAGAAGCTTGTATGCCTTGCCCTGTTGCTAAATGGTATACTCATTGGTGTATCCATCATACTTGGCTCTGAGGTCATACTGCTAAGGTCTTCCAAGGATCAAATGTGTAGCTTCCATGGGAACTACATCACAAATAATTTCGTCAGTATAATCACCAATAAGTAATGGAACACGAACCTGTTTGTGTACATGAACAGCTCCCTGTGGACTCAACCAATGAAGTGCATAAGGTCTTGGATGCTGCTCCACCTGTAAACCCAACTTAGTAACCCAGCTTGCTAAAGCAACATTAGTGCAACTGCCTGTGTCAACCACAATCAAACAAATCTTCCCCTGCACTATGCCTTGGATATGAAATAAATCGGCTCTCTGATTATGAACAGCTTCATCCTGCTTAACCATTAGCAAGTCTCCTTGTACTGGATTCGCTATAATGTCTTCATCTTCCTCTTCTGCCTCAGTACTCTTCTGTTCTTCTTCCTCACTCTCAACTTTATCCCCCTTTATGATCATAACCCTTTTATTAGGACATTCAGAAGCAATATGGCCAAGTCCTAAACACTTAAAACATTTTATATCCCTGCTCTTCTTTTATTGTGTTTGGTCAATAGCCTCACTAGCGACTGCCTTTCCCTTTTCCTTCCTTTCCTTCTCCCTCTCACCATCATCTGACTTATGGTGGTGATATGATTTCTGATCCCGCCATTTCTGATCTCGTCTACGCTGATGCCGCTCAACCTGACTGGCTAATTTAATCACATTCTCAAGAGTCTGATAATGCTAGAGTTCCACTACATTGGCAATGTCCATCTTCAACCCATTGATGAAACGAGCTATGGATTCATCTGATGATTCCCTAATATCACACTTTGCCATTAGTGTCTCAAACTCCTTCACATACTCTTCTATACTCTTCTTACCCTGCCTCAAGGATTGCAACTCCATCAGCATCTCTTGTTTATAGTAATCTGGCACAAATCTGCGTCTCATCAACCTTGTCATCAAAGCCCATGAACGCACTTTCTCCTCATCCGCCCTACGTCTCTCAGTTTGTAGTTTATCCCACCACAAACTAGCATATTCAGAGAATGCTAGAGACGCCATTTTCACCTTCATGCGCTCATCCCACTCATAACAGTCGAACACCTTCTCAACCTGTGGCACCCGATCTAGGAATTCCTCTGGTTTACTACTACCAGTGAAAGGTGGAATTTTCAGCTTGATGTTTTCAATCCCCTTACACCTGTCATCATTGTTTCCTCTCCTACTCCTTTCACTACCAGCATCAGATTCACCACTAGAATGTCTCCTCCTAATTCCTACACTACTATGGCTTTTTCTATCCCTAACCTCCAATCTCTCCATAATCAATCTAAGATTTTCTTGGATTTGATTGAACTCAGCCCTAGTCACAACCTCACCCCCAATATCAGCATCATTCCCATTGTTGTTGTTATGAAAACTTCCATGCGACGACATCTCTACCAATCAAAATTTCAACAAAGATATTCACAAGAACACAATTCTCAACAACAGCCCCAAACACCAATTCACAGCAATTCAACACCCAACAATTGAATTCAACAAAGATATTCACAAAACCTCAATTCTCAACAACAGCCCAATCACCAATTCAATGCCCAACAATCGAATTCACAACAATACTTATCAAAATAAATTCCCAGATTTTCCAACCAACGACATTATTGAATTAAAACTACAATTGAGTTGAGATTCAACAGCCTTACCGATTTAACCCGCTTTCTGATCAAATCTTTCGCTCTGAATCCTTACGAATCCAACCTTTGCTCTGATACCAAATGATACGATTTTGATATGAAAAATCAAATCTCCAATAACAATCAAATGTTACAAATTTTAGGGTTTTCTGTATTTGGTACTAACGAAGTAAAATCAAAGGATATAGATAAAATTACCAATCTATAGATGCCAAGATTGATAAAATTAAACTAATTTGCAATGAAATCATAGAACGATAGAGACCACGTTCTATAAATCAATCACTAAGGTTAAAGAATTCTAAGAATTCAATCACGATGCTCGCCACAAATTCTATAAGAACCAAGAATTTGATAAGAACAATATGAATAAAGTGAAAATCAATTCTCAATATTCAAGAATCCTAAAAGAGGATTCACATATACGCTCAAAGTGTTTTCTTACAACCAAAATATACTTCTCCCTCGAAAAACCCTAAGGACGCCTATTTATATCATCCTAAAAAAATTGTGCGAAGCCATGGCCGGTAGCCTAAATACTTAGGCCAGCACCAAAGGCCGGCGGCCTTCATTTAGGCCGGCACCAAGGCCGACGGCCTTCATTTAGGCCAACTCCAAGGCCGGCGGCCTTGAAGCTAACTCGGCCGACCTTTATTCAAGGCCGGCTTAAGGTTGGCCGAACTTTGCCTTAGGTCCTCCCGACGCTTATGTCCTCCCTTTTTAGACCCCGTACTGCCACCTAGAGTTCAGATTGACTTTGTCTTCTTTAGTGCTCGTATCTTAGCTCTTGGAATCGTATCACTATTCTTTGTAATTTTTACAACTGCCTTTACTTGTGCCTATTTAGTAAAGTAGTCCATGGTTGCAATGGTGTATTGGCACTAACCTATAGCTCTAGGGAATGGGCTAACGATTTGGGCCCCCATTAAACAAAAAGCAAAGGACTTATAATGGGCAAAAGATTGTTGTTGGGTTGTCTATTGACTAAAGCATGTTTTTAACATTTGTCACATCTCTGTACAACTGTCTTCACATCTTTCTTCATCATTTGCTACTAATATTCGAAGTCGAAGAGCCTTAATTGGTAGGGTGTAGCCTATGATATGGTTGCTGCAGACCTACATGTGCAACTCTTCCAATAGATGCTTAGCTTTTGAAGGGCATAGACACTTGAGGAGAGGCAACTGTAATCTCTTCAGTAATGCTACTTACAAGAATATATTAGGCTCCTCTATACATTAATGTTTTTGCCTTCTTCCTTCCCTCAAGTGGTATACCATCTTATAAGTAGGCAACAATGAGATTCATCCAGTATGGCTTAAGAGTAGGTTGTACCTCATTGAGAAGGCATTCATGTTAATACCTTTTTATACTTTTCTTTAGTATATACTCAAATACCTGTTTGTTTAGGTCAAAGAAGCTCATTAAGGCCAACTTTGAGAGGCCATCAACCTTTGACTTTTCTACTTAGGGGATTTTGGTAATTTTCTATGATGGGAAGTCTAAGCAGGGTGCCTTTAGTACTTCAAGATATTTAGTCATCCCTTTATCCTTAATGGCATACTCTCTTCTTACCTGTTGAACTATCAACTAAGAATTAGAGAAGATCTCAATTTTTTCTACTCCAACATCCTTTTCCATTTTCATTCCTACAATGACAACTTCATACTTAGCCTTGTTATTACTAGCTAGGAATTCAAACTTTAGTGCACACTATACCTCTATTCCATGTGGTCCTTGCAACACAAGTCCCACTCCAATCCCCCCTTGTGATGAGATCCATGATGAGAGCCAAGCCGGAAGAAGAAATGTGGATCCTCTTGAAGTGCCGCTTGGATCGATCACAAGAAATCGAGCGAAACGATTCGAGGAAGCACTTAACGGGTTGATAAAGGTTGTCCAGGAAGCCGAAAAGGATTGGAGCAATCATGAAGTTGGAACGGATTGGAACAACCATGGGAAGACCCTTGCTTTTGTATAAGTCACACTGGACACGGGATGAAGAGGGCGTGTATTTTCAAGGCACGCCGTGTAGGAATCTCAAGATTGCACAGAATCATACACGGCTAAAAGGCACGGCCGTGTATGGAGTCAAGCAAATCCACAGAAAGATATACATCTAGAAGTACACGGCCGTGTATCTCTTCAAGGCCAGCTCAAGGCCGCAGGCCTTCATTCCAACGCCGCCGGCCTTCATGTTTACACTGCCAGCTTTCTTGTTCTGTTTTTGTGTTTTTATGCAACTTATCTAAGTTATGTCATTTTGGGCTTTAATGTTACGCATTGTAAACCCTAATATAAGCTCCTAGGGTTAGAATACAGATATAGAACATACATCTTAGAACATTAAACATCTTTGAGAGGCTCCTCTCTTGGTTCTTTAAGAACTAATTTGAACTTATCGGATTGACTTCCGTGGCGTTCATCCCGACTTATCAATCGGTCTTTCATCCCCGATTGTGGCGTCTTCACATTATACCATGGTTCTTGTCTCGCTTATAGACAACGGGTCGTGGTTTCCACTTTAGGTGTTTGGGCGTCTTAGGTAACGAATTTTCGAACGTATTGGTATTAGGTTTCGTCACGAGTTGGCGTGGTTCGTATCATTTTGGTATCAGAGCTTAGGTTTTTCAAAACATCAGTTCGGTTTGAGGAAGGTACTATCAAAACCCTAACTCCAATCGTTCATATCCATTGTTAGCATTCAATTTCGTAATATTAATTGTCTTTTGATAGTGTAGTATCTACTAGTCGATTGTTACAAAAAAAAAGAGTAAAAATCACAACAACAACAAAAAAAGAAGAGAAAAGAAAAGAAAGACAAGAGAAACGTGATCAAAGGCAAAAAAAAAAAAAAAGACAAAAAAAAATTCGGATAGAAAAATAGAGGAAAATTTACGAACCCTAGAGTTGTTTTGAATTCTACGGAAGGGGATTGGTGTAGTTCGGGTTAGTTCCAAGAGAATTGAGAAGAGGAATTGGCGAGTTGATATCATCATTGTTTGTGAAAATACACGAGTGACTGTGTGATATCATCATTTGAGCGAAACACGTAAGGGAGTGTATCGTGAGGTTTAATTATATATATATATATTTGTGTTAGTACTAATCTTTTCTGCAGGAACTATGTCGAGGCAACATTCTCCGGAAGGTGAGAGGGGAAGGTTTGATGCTAGGTTAGTAATTGAGGCGTTGAGGGGTGAGATGAAGAGGATGTTCCAAGAGGGAATGGAACAAATTCATGAGACGGTAGAGCAAAGACTAGAGTAATCCACAAATGTATTCCAAGGGCGTAAGAGGGATAGTCGTTCTAGGAGAGTACCGAGGGGTGGAGATGAAATGTCGGATGATGACTTTGATGAGCCTTCTGTCGGGAGTTATAGAGGATTTAGTGGTCGGAATAGAGGAACTAGGGATTGGGAAGATAGAGGAGATAGGAATAGAGAAGATGATCAATTAAGTAGCATAAAGATGAAGATTCCTCCTTTCCAAGGGAAGAATGATCCTGAGGCGTACTTAAAGTGGGAGAAAAAGGTGGAGATGGTGTTTGATTGTCACAACTATAGTGGGAGAAAGAAAGTAAAACTTACTGCCATTGAGTTTTCATATTATGCTATAGTGTGGTGGGATCAACTAATGTTGAATAGGAGAAGGAGTGGCGAGTCACCTATTGAGTCTTGGGAAGAGATGAAAAGAGTGATGAAGAAGCAGTTTGTGCCTGCGTATTACTATCGTGAATTGCACAACAAGTTGCAAACTCTAAGGTAGGGAAGCCGGAGTGTATATGAGTATTTCAAGGAGATGGAAGTCACTATGATTAGGGCGAATGTAGAGGAGGATAGAGAGGCTACAATGGCTAGGTTTCTTGCTGGGTTGAATAGAGAAATCCAAAATGTGGTTGAATTGCAGCATTATGTAGAATTGGAGGATATGGTTCACATGGCTATAAAGGTTAAGAACCAGCACAAGAGGAAAGGTAGTAGTAATGCACGGTTTCCACAGGGTAATGGTTCATCCACTTGGAAGACCTACCAATGGAAGAAAGAAGAAAAGCCTTTACCCACCAAACCAAAAGGGGAGCTGAAGCAAGCAGGTTCTACTCCTGGTAACCAAGGTAATCCTGATTCTTCTACTTCTAAAAATCGTGACATTAGATGTTTTAAATGCCAAGGTAGAGGCCATATTGTTAGTCAATGTCCAAATAGGCGTGTGATGATTTTGCGTGATGATGGAGAGTATGAGACTGAGGGGGATAGTGAAGAAGATGATATGCCTTCATTAGAGGATGCTAGTGATGATGAGGAGCATGCAATGGGAAAGCTAGTGGCAGTAGTGAAGCGAGCGTTGAATGTGCAGGTGAAGGAAGAAGAGGATGTGCAAAGAGAGAATATATTTCATACTAGATGTTATCTAGGAGATCATATTTGTAGTTTGATCATTGATGGAGGGAGTTGCACCAATGTAGTGAGTAATTTTATTGTTGAGAGGCTGGGGCTCAAAATTGTTAGACACCCTAGTCCATATAAATTGCAGTGGTTGAATGATAGTGGAGAGACTAAGGTGAGTAAGCAAGCATTGATTGGTTTCCGCATTGGTAGGTATGAGGATGAGGTGTTATGTGATGTAGTGCCAATGCAAGCATGTCATGTGTTGTTGGGGAGGCCATGGCAATTTGATAGGAAGGTTGTTCATGATGGCTTTTCTAACAAGTATATGCTTGTTCACCAGGGGAAAAGCTTTAATCTTAAACCGTTAACACCTAAGCAGGTGTATGAGGACCAGTTGCAGCTACAACAGTCTTTTGCAAAACATAAGGTGAGTGAAAAGCAGATGGAGAGTGAGAGAGCAAAAGACAATGAGAAAGAAAAGAAATATAAAAGTCAAGATCAAAAGGAAAAAGAGAGGAAGGCTGGAAAGAGTGTGAGAGGCTAAGTTGAAGGGGGATCAACTTTGGTGG
The DNA here is from genome assembly GCA_037954665.1 of Laguncularia racemosa. Classification (NCBI taxonomy): domain Eukaryota; kingdom Viridiplantae; phylum Streptophyta; class Magnoliopsida; order Myrtales; family Combretaceae; genus Laguncularia; species Laguncularia racemosa. Next base: position 433,002 of record JBBMOL010000047.1, on the reverse strand, counting down.
TGAGTGAAAAGGAGAGGGCAGCCTTGCAAAAGGAGAGTTGTGTGGCAAGAGCGAGTGTAGTAAGGAGAGCGTTAGTGATGAGGCAACCTATGTTGTTGCTTGTTTTTAAAGAAACATGTTTGACTACTAACGAACTAACGAACTATCTAACTCTTTACCTAGTGTGGTTGTGTCTCTTGTGCAGGACTTTGAAGATGTCTTCCCTGAGGAGATTCCAAAGGGATTACCACCTATTCGTGGTATTGAGCACCAGATTGACCTTGTACTCGGAGCATCGATTCCAAACAAGCCAGCTTATAGGAGCAATTCGGAGGACACAAAGGAACTCCAAAGGCAGGTCGATGAATTAATGGAGAAGGGGTACGTGAGAGAAAGCATGAGTCTATGTGTAGTGCCTGTGATTTTGGTGCCTAAGAAGGATGGGACATGGAGAATGTGTGTTGACTGCCACGCCATCAACAACATCACGGTAAAGTATCGTCATCCCATTCCTTGCTTAGATGATATGTTAGACGAGTTACATGAGTCTAGTGTCATTCCTCATGAGCCTTGGATAGACATTTCCATAGATTTTGTGTTAGGATTACCAAGGTTTAGGCATGGTCGAGATTCTATTTTTGTGGTTGTGGATAGGATTCCTAAAATGGTTCATTTCATTCCTTGTCATAAAACTGATGATGCTATACACATTGTTGATGTGTTCTTTAGAGAGGTAGTGAGTCCGCATGGTATACCTAGTAGCATTGTTAGTGATCGGGATGTAAAAATTTTGAGTCATTGTTGGAGAGTATTGTGGGAAAGGTTGGGAACTAAACGGATGTTTTCAACTATCTGTCACCCACAAACTGATGGGCAAATTGAGGTGGTTAACAGGGCTTTAATTCAATTGTTATGAGCAATCATAGAGAAGAACATTAGGACTTGGAAGGATTGCCTACCATTTGTGGAGTTTGCATATAATAGGGCTTCACATAGCACTACTCAATGTTCACCATTTGAGATTGTGTATGGTTTTAACCCACTTAATCCTAATTATTTATTGCTATTGCCACCTAACAAGTTTATGAGTTTTGATGTTGATTCTAAGGCAGATGTCGTGAGAAAGCTACATGCATAGGTAAAGAGTAGGATTGAAAAACAAAATGCCAGGGTCGCTTCAAGGGTGAACAAAGGCAGGAGACCCAAGATTTTTCAGCCTAGAGATTGAGTTTGGGTGCATTTTCGCAAGGAGAGGTTTCCATTGCAGAGGAGATCCAAGTTGAACCCTCGGGGAGACGGTCCATTTCCGATGCTTGAGAGAATCAATGATAATGCATACAAGAAAGATTTCCCAGGTGAGTCTCCAATAAGTGTCACATTTAATGTTACTGATCTGAATCCATTTGATGCAGGCAATGATTTGAGGACAAATCCTTTTCAAGAGGAGGGGAATGATGAGATCCATGATGAGAGCCAAGCCGGAAGAAGAAATGTGGATCCTTTTGAAGTGCCGCTTGGACCGATCACAAGAAATCGAGCGAAACAATTCGAGGAAGCACTTAACGGGTTGATAAAGGTTGTCCAGGAAGCCGGAAAGGATTGGAGCAATCATGAAGTTGGAACGGATTGGAACAACCATGGGAAGACCCTTGCTTTTGTACAAGTCACACCAGACACGGGATGAAGAGGGCGTATATTTTCAAGGCACGGCCGTGTAGGAATCTCAAGATTGCACAGAATCATACACGGCCAGACACACGGCTAAAAGGCACGGCCGTGTATGGAGTCAAGCAAATCCACAGAAAGATACACGTCTAGAAGTACACGGTCGGCTCAAGCCCGCCGGCCTTCATTCCAATGCCGCCGGCCTTCATGTTTACACCGCCGGCTTTCTTGTTCTGTTTTCGTGTTTTTACACAACTTATCTAAGTTATGTCGTTTTGGGCTTTAATGTTACGCATTGTAAACCCTAATATAAGCTCCTAAGGTTAGAATACAGATATAGAACATACATCTTAGAACATTAAACATCTTTGAGAGGCTCCTCTCTTGGTTCTTCAAGAACTAATTTGAACTTATCAGATTGACTTCCTTGGCGTTCATCCCGACTTATCAATAGGTCTTTCATCCCCGATTGTGGCGTCTTCACATTATACCAAGGTTCTTGTCTCGCTTATAGACAACGGGTCGCGGTTTCCACTTTAGGTGTTTGGGCGTCTTAGGTAACGAATTTCCGAACGTATTGGTATTAGGTTTCGTCACGGGTTGGCGTGGTTCGTATCACCTTGAGTGGATGAACCGTTTACATAGAGATTCCAAACTGGTTTGTCATCCCTATTTAGTGCTTCCTCTTTTATAGTTATAACTACAATGAAGTTCATTAGGACTTGTGCTTTAATTGCCTTTCATGGTCGGTAATGGAAGCCGTGTATGCTGAATTCTAGTGTATACTTAACTAATCCCAACCTATCAAGTTTGTGTAATATCTACTTGCAGTGGCTAGTTGGTAGGGTCAAAGTTTTCTTGTTGAGATTACTACTACTAAAGCTAAACTTTTCACCTTAGAATATCTAGCCTTAACTACAAGATGTGGCTACCATAGTATATCAATCAATGCTCTTTCCCTTTGGCTTAAACTAAGATAGATAGGAGGGCATGGCCATTGATTAAGAGATATAAGTATAATTCCTCTTCGAGGATGGATTTTGATAGGATTGGTGGAGTTACAAGAAAATGCTTCAATTATCAAATGCAGCTTAGCACTACTTGGTTCATTAGAAATTTGTAAGTTTCTTCAGTACTTTAGTGAACTTAAAGCATCTATCTATGGACTTGGACATGAACCTACTTAGTGCAGCAATTCAACTAGTTAGCTTTTAGACATCCTTCACAGTCTTAGGAGGTTGCATGTCTAGTATTGCTTGGATTTTCTCTAGGTTAGCCTTGATGTTGCATAATGTGACCATGTAACTAAGAAACTTCTCACATGCTGCCTAAATATGCACTTTCAGCTTTATGTTATATTTAGATGGTTAGAAAGTTTCTTTTAGGTTTGCGTAGTGTTCTTCAGGCTCTATAGTCTCTACTATCATGTCATTTACATATACTTCAACATTTCGAGCAATTTATGACAAAGGATGTGTGGACTTAGTCAAATTCATGCAACCAAATCTAATTGTAACCCGAGAAGGCATCTATAAAAATTAAGAGTGCATAACCCGAGTTCAAATCGACCTGTTAGTTGATCATAGGGAGGTGAAAATAATTTTTTGGGTAGGCTTTGCTAAGGTTGGTATAATTAATGCATAATCACCACTTCACATTAAGCTTTTTGACTAATACGCAATTTTCTAACTAGGTCGAATAACACCTCCTTAATGAAATATGCCCTTAGAAACCTTTACACCTCCTCTTCAATTAGTACCTAGCATTCTAGGGAAAATTTCTCTTTTTTTGCTTGAAAACTTTTGTGGTCAAATCTATATTGAAGTAGTGTATTATAACTTCTAAGGGAGTGCCTAGCATGTCAAAGGGAGACCAAGTGAAAAAATCGATGTTGGATTGAAGGAAATTGATCAATTGGTGCCTTAACGCCATGGAGATCAATGTTCTAATTCATGTGGTCTATTTAGAAGTGTCTCCAATTTGCATAACCTTTGTTTCTTTCCGGTTCTCCCTTTGTTCTTGGCTTTTCCTCCAAGCTCATTTCTATAGTAAAGACCTCCTTATGAGACAATGCCTTCAAATAGTAAGTATAAGCTAACTGTCGGTCACCCTTACATACCTTAATGCTCATGGGAATTAAGAACTTGGCCTTCAGGTGCCTTGTTGACACAATCATTATTAGGGTGTTCTTTAAAGGTTGACCTAAAATGACATCGTATGGTGACTATATGAATGTTGTCACTAAGCTCCAATGAGAGGGTTATTATAATGCCTTTAGGCTTAACTGGTTGATTGTTGAAGCCATACAGCTTGTGGTCATAAGGCTTCAATTTTGCCTCAAGTTTGCCCCTTATCTGGTTGAAAGTCCTTTTAAATATGATGTTTATAAATTTGGTATTGTCTATTAATACCTTGCAAAGGTTGAAGTCTTTGATTTGTGCTAGGATCACTAAGGCTTTATTGTAGGAGGTATTAACCCCTTCCGTATCTTCCTTTGAGAAGAATATGGTTGTATCTATTTTCTATCTTTTATTTTGTAAGGTTAGACATTATTAAGCCACCTACGATTGTGTTTATTATGCTGTGAGTAGGTCAAGCATTAGGCACTTGACCTTCTTTATTGTCACCATAGTGACCTTGTTTCTGAGGTTGTTCTCCATTTGCTACGTATTCTTGAGGGTAATTGCATCATATAATATCTTCAAGGGTGTTCTTTAGTTGAGTACAATTTTTAATTATATAGCCCTTGTCTTTGTGGAACTCACAATATTTGTTAAAGTTTCTCCTAGATGGATTGCTTCTCATATGCTTGGACCAAGTTAGGATACCCCTATCTTTTACCTCTAAGAGTATGTTAGCTCAAGGTTTATTTAGTTGGATGTATTGCTTGTAGAAAGGGATAGTGCATTTCTTTAAAGAGGTGTTGTTATCACCCTTTCGAATAGACCTACTACTATTAACATTTAGACAAAGTTTATCCTTTACTAAGGTCGAACCTTATTCCCCTTTTTTTCTTTTTGGAAGACCCTAGTTGGGCTCGTCTTCTAGCCAAAATAGCATCTTCTTCGATGATGCAAGTTGTTGTCTATCATAACCTTAAGGTTACTAAGCGTAACAATCTACTGTGTACAAAATTGAAATCTATTGAGTATTAATAAAAGAAAAAGGCCCAAAACAACTTCAATAGTGTACATAAGGTGTTGATAACTCTTGAAACCTTCAAAACTTAACAATTTCAGAGAAGTACTAATGTGTGTAACATTCACTAAATATAACATAGTATAAAATATTACATCCCATAATAAAGTCTATAAATATTTAAATATTATAATCTTCTAAATAAAATAAAGCTCAAATAAATATATAAGCTATCCTATTACAAATTTCCTTCATTTTCCTCATAGGCCTAGCTTTATCTATCTTGCAAAGGCTCATCCATGGTTTTGTACTTCCAAGATAGAACCGGTAAGGTGCCTATAAAAAGGGAGAGTTGAAGGGGTGTAAGTTATAAATAATTTAGTGAGTAGAGTATCTCAAATCACAAGTTAAAAACACAAACAAACAAGTTGTTATTGTTAAATGATATGCAGTAATAATCAAATTGAAACATCACATGTGGTTATCTAGAGCCTACATGAAGTTTAAGGATATTTTAGTTTTATCCCTCCTTTAACCTTGGGTTGAGAATCTTGGTAATTCCATTAGAGTCTATGTGTTAAATCCATAAATTTAACCTAACATACCTCCTTAGCTATTCAAATTCTTTAAAGTTACCAGTAAAACTCTAAAGATAAATAAAATGCACCTTAGGAGAATAATCTCCTTAGGTACTTTCACCTCGAGATGCATGTTGCATAGAATAGAACAATAAGCGAGATTTAATCACTACACGTTGATCCTCAAATAAAGTTAGTCTATATTGATCAAATAGGAACCCAACTCAGGACATCTCTACGTTATCTATGTGATTGTGATGGCAAGAATTTGATATGCAAGATGCTATGCATGTCTCATTTCTTTTGAGTCTTTCAATATGCTTACCCCTAGTTTTTTAGGTGAGCGACTAAAGATACTACAAACCATATCACAACAAATGCATCAAACATCATCAAATCATTGCCACTTGGCATAAATAAACTTTAAATAATCATGATCACACACATAGCGCACATAGGTTATTTATTTATTTATTTTTAATTTAAGCATAATTACAACTACAAGCATAAACAAGGTGAAAATCATCAATGGTACTCACCTAGCCATCTTCAAGAATCAAAATAATACTCTAAAATAGAGGAACTTTTGCCTATAACACCTAATTCAAACAACACATGCACATAAGTATAAGTAATATAGAAAAAGCCGTTTGGAAATGCTTTTTAAGTGTTGGATTTGGGAGTTTGTCTTTTAAGTCCAAGAGTCCATAGTCCTTGTTTGTGTTTAGATAGAATCCTATTCTCAATTGAATATTTTCAAGTATTATTATACTTTTAGTTTTGTGTTCATCTTGAATCCTTAAATGTCTTGTAAATTTTTCTTACCTTACGTCTTAAATTTTTTATTGAGGTTTTTTTTTTCTTTTCATTCAAGAGTGTCTTTAAATGTTTGTGTCTAATCTTATTCGGCCTTTAATCATTAAAGTTTTATGGATGGTGTCAAAGGAAAGTTTGTCTAATCTTTAAATATGATATCCTTATGTCATGTTAGTAAGGCATGGTTTAGGATCTAAATCTTTTAGAAATTGGAAGATAATTTTCAAGAGATCTATAGTTACCTTTATCAAATATTTGATAAGTGGTTTAATAGGGTGTTTAAGTATGTAGAATTGGTAGGATGCAAGGAGAATTTTCTTAGAAAGTGACAGAAGTTTACGTATTGATGGGGAAGGGTTTAGGCACAAGTTGGATTAAATGTTGGAGAGGGAATTCTAACTTGTTTTGAAGTGGAAAGTTCGATGAAAAGGGAAAGTAAATGCATGTTTTTCACCATAGTGAACGTCTTATTTATACATGCATGTGTCCTTTTCAAAATAATGAAGACAAGGATACTTGGATAAAGCGATTTAAGTGGCTGGTTTGCTTAGGTTATAGGGGGCTGAGTTGTATAATTTTATGTCATTTTCTTTCAAGATTTATCATCAATGATCGAGGTGTAAATCTTGCCATGACTTATCCTTGCAAGAAGATGTCATTTTCATAAAAATTTCACATGTTTCTTCAAATGTTTTTGGACAATGATCGAGTTCTTCTCTTGCCGTGATTTTGTGGAGTTAGGAAAATGCCATTTTCATTATGATCTGGATTGATTTTAACACTTGAAGTTGGGAGCCATTAGTGATGTAAAATAGCTCCAATTATTGGTTTTCTTGTGTGTATGTTTTATGTCTTTTTTCCTATTGTTTGAACCGACTAGATTTAGGATACAATATTTTGTAAAATTACTCTTTAAGTTTAGCTGGATTTCAAATATTAAGATGTGATTTTAAGGACATGTGTTTAGGAAAGTTTTGATTCATACAAGTATAAGTTTTTACTTTGATTTTACAGTATATGCGGAATAGGAAAAGTATATGATTTATAGTCAAAATTTAAGATGTTGAAATAGTTTGTTTTTATCATGATGATTTCCTCTAATAATTGGTGGAAACTTTTAAGAAATAATGGACATGTATGTTGATTTTTTTGTTGGTGTTATCTTAATTATTGGTGTCTTATGTATATGTGTAAGAATCTTATAAACTTGACCTTAGGAGTGTTCAAATTGGATAAGTAACTTTGAAAATGACATTTAGAAAATGAAGACTTCTTAGATGGTAACAAGGATGGAGTTCTTGAACAAATTTTCTAAAATTAAAAGCCTAATTAGACTTAGGCTTTTAATTAGGTTTGTCTAGTGGGATTTAACCTAAGTAAATCCTCTTAAGTTACTCTAATTATAGGGTTTTAGAAGTCAGTTAATCTTATGTTAAATCAAGTGTGATCATCTTATAGTTTTGCAAGAGTTTAGGTAGTTTATAGTTTTAATACTTTGAAGGTAAGTTGAGATTATTCTTAATTTAGGTTGAATATTTTAGTAATAACTAAGTGTAACTGACAAAATTTGAATCAAATTAAACTAAGTAGTACTTAGGTTGCCTCCCAAAAAGCGTTGTTATTTAACGTCATTTGCTTGACGTTGTTACCTCAATTGTTTAGTTGGGGGGGGGGGGGGGGGGGGGGGGGGAGGGGATTAGGGTGGGGTCTTGCGGCACCTATATTTCAAATAGTCAAGTTTTTTAGAATTGCCTGGAGCCTTTAGATTGCCACAAGTGTGATACATCGTTCTCTCTTCTTGCTCATTGGCTATGTCGACAAATAAGTTGTCGTCTGAGTCTTGAGCCAGAACTTGGTGTTGACTTGCTCTACAGCGTTCCCTAAGCATAAACAATAGCAAGAAAACATAAACTATAGAAAATAAAAAATAAAAAAATTAAGCAATAAAGGAAATAATGATTAGATTAACAGGATATAGGTGTTCCTAATATCTTAATCCCCAGTAACGGTGCCAAAAACTTGATATCAGTCTTCCTACTATCTAACTTTAGAACTATAGGTAAATGCACCTATCGATTCTATAGTATAGTGAATAAAGATATCGAGTATCGATTCCTCAAGGATTATGAGTATTAGTAATTACATTTTCTCTAATTATCTAATCAACAAAATTAATTAAATGAGTAAATAAAATAAATAATGAATAAATTAAAGAAAATAATAATAAATAAAACTAATATATTAAGGTTTTGAATCCCTATAGAATTACTAATGTAATTAATTAATTATTATTCAAATTCTTATTTTATTTTTAGACAGTGGAAATTCCTATATTGAACTAATAGTTCTCTCGAGTCATACTAATTTCTAATTTTAGTTTGATTAATTGAAATCTCTTCCTAATTAAAACCCCTAAAATTGCATTACATTCAATTTATGAATTCCGCTATTAAGTTTGACCTTAATTCGGAAGATTTATGTCATCCTATCTTTAGGTTTGTATGCAAATCTTTTCAATTATGTCAGATTTATTCTTATATAAAATCTCTCGATTTTTATATAAAAAATCAAATTTCAACTAATATACTGACTATATTAAGTTGAAAATAATAAAAAACACATAATTGAATCACAAGAATGATAAATAAATCATTGAATAATAATCATAAAAATTGAATATTCATTTTAAGATTCATCATACTCGAATATAAAAGAAATTAAGTTATAGACATATTAAATATAAAAACAATGATAATAAAAGAAAGCATAAATAAAAGCATTACAAATAAAAATATAAGAATTTACTTTAATCTCCTAATCTAATTCTATTTTCCCAATCTAATTTTTCCTATGATTTAAAAACTAAAAATAAAACTACTCTACTTTGTTCTACTCTACTCTGCTTTTCGGCGTATCTTAACGGTCGAAATTTCCGACGGACGAATCTTCTCGCTGGTCGTTGTCTTAATCCAATTATCGTCCAGATTTGTTCTCCATTGTTGATTCTTGGATTTGTCTTATCATTATATGCATATATATATAAGACTCGGCATTTGGCGCTGAACGAAATCCGGCGTACCAAAACAGACGAATCTTCCCTTAATCTTCTCCATCTTTGCGCGATCAAATCTGGTGTGCTTTCCAGCATATCTTCTTAGCGTATTTTCTGGTGGATTGAAATCAATCCATTAATTCTCTTCTCCTCCAACATGCGCGTGTTTTCTAGCGAACAAATTCTCCTTGCTGTTGTGGAATTCCTTGCTATAATATATATATATACGTCGGGCATCAACACGATCAAAATTGCTGCGCTACACGGGCATGCTTGTTTCATGTGTCACTACTGCTCGGCTTGGTTAGCACGACTGCATTGCTTTGTTTGGACACGTTTGTGTTCACTCGTTGAACTTTTTATTTTATAAAAATTATATTTTCTTCTTTAATCTTCCTATAATTTTTATGTTAAATCGTAAATCATATTCTAAAACTATGAAATTAAAATATAAAATAATTATGTATAATATCAGTACAAAATATAAAAAAATTAAATAAATAGCTATTATAATTAATTAATACTTTATAATTCTTATCATGTATAAAAAGACAATAAAACGAATGGAATTTGTCGACAAAGATTGGCGCCATTATTTTGACAATATGTAAAAGCAAAGGTGGAAGAAGTGCAAAGTCCAACAGAAATCCAATTCTTTGCTATCTTTTATCAGTATATGAAATTTGGTAATTTTACAGGAAGGAAGGATTGATGAAGATGGAAATCTACAATGCTCATATCATGGTTGCTTTTTTTTATCTTTGTATTGTTTAAAGTACGTACAACTACTTCCACTTTAATAGTTTGGCAAATAGCATGGCTATGGAGGAATACTTGGGAAACCATTATATAGGAAATGCAACAATAAAGTATGGGTCTTACCAAAATATTTAGGCAACATTCAAAAGGTAAAATTAGAGTTACAATAGAAGAAACAAAAAATAAATAAATAAATAAAAGGTGATAGGACTCCGATCATTGGCACCATTACCTACACCTAAGCATATAGATTTCAAAACCTCATGTAAAGGATGGTTACCAACCAACCAATAGAGGATGAGGTCCAACATGGGTTCATTCTCTATGATCAATCGAGCCACTACTAGTCAATCACCACCATTTGAGCTAAGGAAGAGCTAGTTAGTTTCACTTATAATACCAAAATGACTTGACCATAAGGCTTGGATAGCTCAAAACCACCCACCCTAGCAATTAAGGACCAACTGGGAGCCTTGATGAACCATCTCACATTGACTTGGTAAAGCACCTAGTTTGCTAGTACAATTTTGTCTCATTTTTCTAGGAAAGTTGCTAATGCCCGATCGACATGTGCCCTTGACAATTGATAATTGCATGTGTTCCTAGATATTCCTTTTGTTCCTTTACATTTTTATCCTTTTTGTAATAGTTCAGGAAGAATGTTTGCATGTACTATTATAAGTTTTTCCCTTTTTAGCACTGTAACTTTAGGGACTTACTATAAATAATCCTTATATATGTAGTCGAATAATTAAAGAATATTATAGAACTTTTCCCTACTATTATGAGTCCTCTTAAGCTCCCAAATACGTCACTCTTATCAATCACTTTAGCAAGGATTTTAGCAAGTAATCATAGCTTATTGCTTGTGCATAATATTAAGTGGTAACCTAGGTTGTGTTGAGCTTATTGGCAAGTAATATCTAGCAAGCAACTCATGAGTCTTGCTAAATTCACCACTACAACCCATGTTCATCCTTATAAAAACTTAGTTCTTAGGCATATCATGTTGTTCTTGGTATTAGAGAAAAGGTTTTAACAAGGGAGTGTATATCATGTGTAAGTTGCAATCGTTGTGGTAATTGTTTTTGCTACTAAGCTTGCTAAGTGTGTAGTAGCTACTATTGTGTTGAGAAAATTGTTGAATCCTAGTGTTCACAGTGGGATTATAGAATTTGAAAGTGATGCTCAAGGATAAGGAAGATGTGCAAACCAAAACACAAGGACTACTGACAAACAAATTCAAGAGCTAATCACTATAGTTGTCAACTTTGCTATTATTGTGTAGCATTTGGTAAATAACTAAGTTGCTTGAGGTAAAGGAGGAGAGGGATGAGCTTGAAATAATGAGGAACAAGTGGCCTTACCTCGAAATGTTCAAAATGGTGGAGGTTTGAGAAGAGACCGAGGTGTGAGGAGGCTTGTAGAGATAGTAGACAAGCTTGACAAGTAGGAGATAATTTTGATAAAGAGTACGTTGTAGGAGGTGCTCAAGCTCCCAAAGGACTTAACAATGTAAAAATGTAAATACCCTCTTTCACAGGTAGTGGAGATATGGATGACTACCTAGATTAGAAAGATAAGGTTGACAAGTTATTTGAGTGCCATGAGTATAATGAAGCATAAAAGTGAGATTGGCTACTCTCAAATTTTCTAGGTATGTAGAATTGTGGTGGAAAAATTTGTTGAATGCATATAGATAAGCTAGAGAACATGAGATCAGGACGTGGACAAGAATTAAGAGGATCTTGAGGAGAAGGTTTGTTCCTAAGTATTTCTTGTAAGAAGCGTTTAAGAAGTTACAAACTTTAAGGCAAGGGGAAATGTGTGTGGATGACTACATGAAGGAATTTTAGATGTTGATGATACAATGTGAAGTCTAGGAGCTTAAGGATAGGACTATAGTTTGGTTTATAGTTGGGCTAAAGTATGAGATTGCTTGTGTAGTTGAGTTGTAGTGCCTAAAAACACTTGATGATGCAATCAAGATGACACAAAGAGTTGAATAATAGAGGCTTAATAACCTAAGCCAAGTACTTATGTCGAGGCTAACACCTCTGATCTACCAATAAGTAGATGACCTAAAGGTCTGGTAGGTCGAGAAGTTAAGCGACAAGATGTTAATGATAAGAAGAAGTATAACTAGCACAAGAAGTCAATTGTCACCTTTTTTAAGTTTAAGAAGGAGATAGGGAAAAGTTCATGAAAGAATACAAGCCAAATAAAATGCTTTAAATGCTTAGGTTTGCGGTAGATTGCTTTTTAATGTCTGAATTGATGTGCCATGATCCTGAAGGGTGAAGGACCACATTGATGCGAATTAAATCACATTCATTACAAATTTCTTTGATGAAGGAATCAAATCACAAGAGCCGGAGGAGGACACATTTAGGCCGACCATAAAGGTTGATGGCTTACCCATTAGGCCGACGGTGTAGGAGATAGGCCGGCCACCAAGGTCGGCGGCTTTACTTCTTAGGCCAACCCTCAAGGTTAGTAGCCTTCCCTCCCTGTTATGGAAGAACCACTGTCCCAAGTTCAAAGGCTGAATTAAGAAGAAAGTCAAGTGGCTGAAGCTGAAGTTCAAAGGGATTTAAGTCCAATAAGCCTACCTCAAGGACCAATCACAAGATCCCAAGCTAAGAAGCTGCAAAAAATCCTAATTTCTCATGTACAGGGTTTGATAAACATCACAAGTGAGAAGCTTCAAGGAATCCAAAACTTCGGGGCAAGGGATGATCAAAGGGAACTTAATGTGATGGAAATCAAGTGGGAAGAACCGGTTCAAGATCAAGGCTGCCGGCCTTGAAGCTGGTTTTTGAAAGGCTGCCGGCCTTTACATATACGCCGCCGGCCTTGACAGCTGGCCATCTTTTAATTACGTTGTATTTTTCCTTATTCCGTGAATTACAATGTATTGCTTGGAGGTCTTCCTATTTATACCGAGATAAGACGATGTAAAAGGGGGTTTTTTGTCATCTTTGAAATACTAGAAAGCTTGTCGCTTCAATTCCTTGCGTTCTTGATTAAATGCATGTTAAGAAACTTTCAGGAGAGAGTTGATCGATCTTTTCCTATGGAGAGTTTCGAGGTTAGGGCTTGATTAGTTCTAGCTTGTTCATCGATCCATCTAAGAAAACCTAAATCTAAACTATCTTAAGGTTTGATCCCAATTAGATCCGTGGGTTTTCGTGTTGTTGTTATGGGGGTCCATAATAGCCAAAGGGGTTCTCAAGCGCAACTGCGGTGGTTCCGGTATCACTCCCTAAAGCCATCGGCCTTCCTTCCCAAAGCCGATGGCTTTCCTTCCTAAAGCCAGCGACTTACTTGCTTAAGTCAGTTTAGTTTGTAAATGTTTCAAGTTTTATTTTCCTTTTGCTATAAATAGCTTGGTATTGTAAGAATGAGGGACTTTTGACAATTTGAGAATTACATACAGTGAAGATTTTTCTTCATATACTCTTATCAATCTAGTAGATTGTAGCGAGTAACGGTATCGGATTATTGTGCATCATATCAACTAATCCATACTAAGATTACTCTCTTGGTGGTGCATCATATCCGATAAGGGTTTAGGTTTATCTTGTGTTCTTATTCATTATTTTGATTGATTGGACTCGATTGTTGTTGATTATCAGCTTAGATTTGAAATTGCTTTATTCGTCTCTAGAATTAAGCACATCATCTTTTGGTATCAAAGCATTTGGTTGAGAGAAGGGATTGTGACTGTTGATTTCCAATTGAGAAAGTAGGGTTTTATTATTATGAATTGTGTTGTGGTTGATTGAGGTGGAATTAGAATTGAACGCGGGTTGTTGATTGGGTTATGTTGCTACTGTATGTGATTGAATTAGGGATTTGTTCCTTGGAATTGATTGCGGATTGAAAATTAGGGTTTTTATTTCGTGCTTTTGTTGTTGTGGGTTGTGTGATTCTAAATTGTGATTGGGCGAAGATTGATACTTAAGGTTTGTATTGATTATTGTGTTAGGTTTGATTAAGATTGAATTGGAAATTGAGCAGAGGTTAAAGTTAGGATTATGTCGTTGGGGATTATTGCTGTGATTGTAAATGGTGAATTCCTATATTGAGATTGCAATTTCTATGAAAATGCTGAACGACAATGTTAATGGAGGAATTAGGAATGAGGCCAGTAGTCAAGTTGGAGAAAGAGGTCAGAGACGTCATGTTATAGGTGGTAGGAGAACTTTAGAAGAATAACCACAGGACCTAACCATTGTGGTTGCTAACCTAACCACTCAGGTTGATTAGATGTCATTAATACCTTAACAGCCAATGGCAAATCCACAAGCACCCCTACCTCAGGTAGCCCTTAATGCTGTAGGTAGGGAAGGAGCCTTAGGAGGAAATAGGAGCAAACAAGTTGGAAGAGAGTATCATGCTTACAAGGAGGAAAGGGATGATAACTTTGTGGATGAGTTTTATCCTAATAGTGAGTTCAGGCCACCTAGGGGTCTAGAATATGTAAAATTGTAGATGCCTTCATTTGCTGGAACGGGGTTTGTAGAGGATTATCTTGATTGGGAAGATAAGGTAGAAGAACTCTTTGAGTGCTAAGAGATCAATGACCGTACTTGAGTTTGTCTGGCAACAGTCGAGTTTACAAGGTATGCCGCCTTGTGGCGGAAGAACCTTGTGGCCAATAGGAGGAGAGGTGGTGATGTTGAGATTCGTACTTGGTAGAAGATGAAAAGCGTTTTGAGGAAGAGGCTTATTCCAGAGCATTATAAACATGAATTATTCATGCACCTCTAGACCTTGAGATAGGGATGTAAGACTGTGGATGAATATGTCTAAGAATTTGAAGTGCTCATGATTCCTTGTGGAACCATTGAACATCTTGAATAGATTATGGCACGATTTGTGTCTGGTCTAAAATATGAGATTGCCTATATAGTAGAACTGCAACGGTATGACACCTTTGATAAGGTCATCCAATTGGCTTTATAAGTTGAAAGATAAAGGCATTCTAATCCATACAGAGCAGCGAATAACAGGTATAGATCCACTACTAAGCTATATAAGTCAAATAGCCAACAGGTTGATAAGAATGTATAAGCGAATGTAGCTGTTACTGATGTTGGAAGGGAGAAGGAACTTTCTAGAAAAAGGAAAGCAATTATTGGGGTAGACATGAGGCAAATAGTGCCAAAGTCATCAAGTGGGAAGACTTGTCAAATCCAATGCTTCAAATGTATATGGGCTTTATACACATGGCTGCTCAATGCCTTAACAAAAGGGTGATGACTGCTATGGAGGTGGAAATTAAGGATGGTGAGGAAGAGATACTTGAGCAAACAAATTTGTCAGCAGTGCTACAGGAGTGTTATGAGGACCTAAATGCTGAGGTACATGAAGACAAGGGAAATGATCAATATCTGGCTATTAATGTATTGCGCAGGGTAATGACTACATCTCCAAATATTGAGGACGTACAAAGGGAAAACCTATTCCATATTCTCTACAGGGTTCAAGGTAATCTCTGTGCTCTTCTTATTAATGGTAGTAGTTACACCAATGTAGTAGCTACTGCACTAGTAAATAAATTGCAACTAGTCACTACCTTATATCCTAAGCCCTATGAATTGCACTACTTGAGTGAAAAAACAGTTTGCAAGTCACTCAAAGGGCTAAGGTTCCAATTAGCATAAGGGAAAAATACCAAGATGAAGTTGATTGTGATGTTCTTCCTATGTATGCATCACACATACTACTGGGTAGACCTTGGATATTTAACATGAGAGTGCTGCATGATGGGTTTAGGAACACCTATGTGTTTCAGAAGGATGGTGAATGGGTTGTTTTGAATCCTATGTCACCAACTGAAAGGCACGAAGCTCAAGAACAAATCAATAAAACCACTGAAAGGAAGTCTTTAGTAGTGAGGTAGAAGGAACTAGAAGACGACCTAAATAGAGTGAAACAGTCACAAGAAATTTAAAAGCTTTATTAAAAGACTTTTGAATGTCTTAAGAAGACCCAAGGGCATCCATGACTTTAGGGCAACAAACATTTGCAGACGAAAATTTTCAGTCTAGGTGATTCATAGAAATTTGCATTAAAACAAGAGAACCATTAAATTCAAGGGAAAATCTTCCACAGGTCTGAGGAAATGATGGGAATCAAATCACATCCATTATAAATTTCTTTAATGAAGGAATCAAATCACAAGAGCCAAAAGAGGACACATTTAGGTCGGCCATAAAGGCTGACGACTTACCCATTAAATCGGCCCTCAAGGCCAACGGTGTAGGAGATAAGCTTGCCACCAAGGCTGACGGCTTTGCCTCTTAGGCCAGCCCTCAAAGCCAGCGATGTAAACCTTAAAGGTCGGTAGCCTTCCTTCCCCAAAGCCAACGACCTTTGCTAAAGCTAGCGGCTTACTTACTTAAGTCGTTTTAGTTTGTGAATGTTTCGAGTTTTGTTTCCCTTTTGCTATAAATAGCTTAGTATTGTAAGAATGAGGGACTTTTAACAGTTTGAGAATTACATACAGTGAAGATTGTTCTTCATATACTCTTATCAATCCTATGGATTGTAGCGAGTGATGGTATTGAATTCTTGTGCATCATATCAACTAATCCATACTAGGACTACTCTCTTACTGGTGCGTTATATCCAATAAAGGTTTGGGTTTATCTTGTGTTGTTCATTATTTTGATTGATTGGACTCAATTGTTGTTGATTATTGACTTAGATTTAGAATTGCTTGATTCGTCTCTAGAATTAGGCACATCACACATTATGAGGTGGATAGCCTTAAGAAGAGGGAGAGGTTGAGGAGAAGTTAGAGATCATTGAAGAGGCCTTTGCTGAGTATCACAATGACGAGGATGCCATAGTTTACATTAAGTAGAGATAGTATTTTAGCATGGTGATAAGGAGAGCCTTGAGTACGATCCCATCTGACAAAGAAGAGCAAAGAGAGAACTTGTTTCATATTGGATGTAAGGTGAAGAGACATTTTTGTGTGATGATTATTGATGGAGGAAGTTGCCCCAAAGTAGTTGCATCATTTTTTGTCAACTAGCTTAAGCTATCGACCACTAAGCACCGCTAACCCTACAAATTGCATTGGCTATATAAGAAGGGAGTCTTGCATGTCACATAGCAAGTATGTATACCAATTGCAATTGGGAATAGGTATCAAGATAAGGTCCTTTGCTACATATTGCCCATGTGTGCTTCTTATATATTACTTGGTCGATGTTTAATTAACATGTGCTTCATGATGAGTACCACAACACTTATGCATTCCAAAAGGATGAAAAGAGGGTTGTCTTGCATTTGATGTCCCTAAGGATAGTGTAACAAGCACAAGCCTAGATCACGTGAAGTCGGAAACAAACCTTATTCCTTATTCAAGGAGAGCTAGAGTAGTCCTTAAGCTCCGACAAACAAGTATACTTACTTTTGATAAAATAGCTACTAGAAGCTATCTTCCTAGAAACATCGCTTGACAAGGTGAAGAATCCATTATAGGAGTTCTAGGACTTGTTTCTTGAGGAGTTGCCAAGTAGTTTACCCTCTTTGAGATGGATTAGGAATAGTATTTTTCATGCCCCTAAGGTTACCAAGTATAGCAATTCACAATGTACAAAATTAAAGTCTGTTGAGTATTAATGGAATGGGTTCAAAACGACTTTAATAGTGTACATAAGGTATTGATAGCACTAGAAACTTCCAAATATTGACAGTCTTAGAGAAGTACTAATAAATAGCTTTACTGAATGTAAAATATTATAAAATTTTACATCTAATAATAAAGTGTGATAAACTTTAAATATTATAGCCATCCATATAAAGATAAAGTTCAAATAAACTTTTATGCTAATCTATTACAAATTTTCTTCCTTTTTCCTCACAAGCCCATCTACTTTAGCTATTTTGTAAAGGCTCACCCATGGTTTAGTTCTTCTAAGAAAGAACTAGTAAGGTGCCCACAAAAAGGGAGAACTGTGGGGGTGTATGCTATAAATAGTTTAGTGAGCAGAGTATCTCAAATTACTGGTTAAGCAAAAAACAACCAAATAAATTGTTAGTATTAAGTGATAACATCACATGTGGTTATCCGAAGTCCACATGAAGTTTAAGGATATTTTATTTTTACCCCCTTTTGACCTTGCATTGAAGATCTTTAGTAGTTCTATTGGGGTCCAAGTGTTGAATCTACAAATTTCACTTAAGATACATCCTTAGCTACTCAGATCTTTTAAAGTTATAGATCAAACTCTAAAAATACTAAAATACACGTTGGGAAAATAATCTCCTTAGCTACTTGCACCTTTAGATGTATGTAACCCAAAATAGAATAATGAACAAGATTCAATCAATAGACATCAATTCTCAAATAAAGTTAGTTTGTATTGATCAAATAAGACCCTAACTTAAGACATCCCTCCATTATGTATGTGACTGTGATAGTTAAATTGAGATGTATTATGCTATGGATGTTTCATTTTTCTTAAAATTTTGATTTGCTTACTATAGGCTTAGTAGGTGGCCCTTTGAATTTGTAGCAACTCAAATCACAACTCATAAGCACATAAAATACCATCAAGAACATTGTCATTTTACATAAGTATGCTTCAAACAATCACAATCACACACATTGCACACATAGATTGGTTTATTTCTTTAATTTAAGTGCAATTACAACTACAAGCACAAATAAGGTGATAATCATTGATGGTATTTACTTGGCCATCTTCAAGTATTCTATTAATACTCTAGAAGAGAGGAACCTTCATTTGTTGCACCGAATCCAATCAATACATATGAATATATGTAAGAATAAGTAGAATCTTCTTGAAAACTATTTGGAAATCCTTTTAGATTTTGGATTCTTGAGTGCTTTTAGGGTCCAAGAGTACTTAATCCTTACTTGAGTTTAGATAGAGTTCTATTCTCAAATGAATCTTTTAAAGTTTTATTATACTTTTAGTTGTTCATCTTAAATTCTTTAATATCTTAACTTTAATGGTTGTTTCTTATAAATCTTTTTGTTTTATGTCCTTAAGCTTTGATTTAAAAAAATTTTATACTCAAAATCATCTTAAATGCTCACTCTTAATCTTGTTAGGCTTTAATCAACAAAGTCCATGATTGATGTCAAGAAAGTTAAATAGAAGTTATCTTACTTACGAGATGAATAGAATATGCCAGAAGATAATGTTATGTCATGAAAGTAGATTATAGTTAAGGTCCTAATCTTTTAGAATTTAGAAAACATATTCTAAGAGATATGTACTTAACCTTATCAATTATATGATAAGTGGTTAAGAAGAAGTTTAATAAGTATACAAGAGGTTATGTGGCTTCAATGGGAATCAAGGAGTAAGATTCTTGAAAGTGAGAGATGTTGGATGTTGGTGTCGGTTGATAGGGAATTTGGAGAGGGGAAATTACAAGTTTTAAAGGGAAAGTTGAAGGTTTGATGGAGGGGGTGAAATGTGATTTTCACCCAAGTAAATTCCCTTTTATACATACAAATGTCTCTTTCATATTAATTACGAAGAGGACACTTGTGCGGAGGAAGAATTAGTGCTAACCAAGCCTAGGTTTTCTAGGGATGAGTTATGCTTATCTTGGTCAATTTTTCATCATTTCATTTTTAATGATTGGGATTACATAGCTTCCGTGATTTGCTTAAAGAGTGAGTGTCATTTTCACAAAGATTTCATGGATTTAGTCATATAAAATTTTGGAAGTTCTTATTTGATTTATTTGTATGTGTAGTATCTCCAATTATTGGTGTATGTGGCTTGTATGTTTGTGTTATTTCCTTACATGAGCTGGTCCTATAAGTTCCTAGGATTGTGTGTTGTTGTTCTTCATTTATCATTTTGTAAAATTGCACTTTAATTTGTCAAGATTTCAATCATAAGGATGTTTTGGAAGTAAAGTTAGAGGCACATGTTTAGGGGAATTCGGTGCATGTATGTTTTTCTTGATTTTAGAAAACATGAGGATTGGAAGTGCACTATCCTAGGTTTGGATTTCGAATGTTGATATGTCTAAAAATTTGTCAATTCATCATGATAATTGATGACAACTGAGCTAGGAAATGGATAGCGGACCCTCTTGAGATTTCAGTTGAACCGATGACATGACTTCAAGCTAAACAACTTAAGGATGCACTTAACGAGTTAATCAAAGAAGTTCAAGATGAGGAGCAATACTTGCGCCAAACTAAGAACTAACCAAGAATAATCCATGTCATTGAAGTCCAAGATGCCCGCAACGAAGATGGCTTGAAGATTCTTGAGGAAACTTGAAAGCTAAAGCTACCAGTGTAGGAGTCAAAGCCACTAGCCTAAATGGCCAATGTTGAGGAGAAGAAAGGACAGCTAGAATAAAAATCAAAGCCGCTGGCTTTGGTGCTAGCTTAGGGGAAGAATGTTAGCCAGCTTAAAACAATTTTAGGCCGCTAGCTATTATTGTTTTTCCTTTAATTGCATTAGGGTTTACTATGTCATTTTAATATTATTTGAGGAGACTATAAATAGTCACCTATGACTCCATTATAGGTACTTTTTGACAAATTGAAAAATAAACACTCTTCTTTGGTTCTTGAAGAACTTTGAACTTATTGGAATTGTCCTATGGCATTCATCCTTTACTTATCAATCGGATTTCCATCCTAATTGTGGCGTATTCATTATACCAAGGTTCTTGCTTCATTATAAGCAACGGGTCACAGTTTCCCTTCATTTGTGATCGATCGTAGGTTGTTTGATACAATTCAGGATTTCGGGTTTTGGCACAGGTTGACGGAGTTCGTATTAGATTTGGTGCGAGTAAGCTCAAAGTCCTCTTGGCTACTAACTTTTCCCCCTAAACAGCATACTCTTCCCCCTCATCAACATCCTCCAATGATGGCATAGATTCATTATCCGACTCATTGTCCATCTCAATTTGTCCATCATCCCACATCACCATGATTCTTTTGTTCGAGCATTGGCTCACTATATAACCCCTACAGTGACATTGAAAATACTTAATATCATGATTCCTATTACGAAAAGAATCGGGTTTACTTTTATTCCCATAAGATGCCACTTTTGATTTTTGTTCTAGCATTGGCTTGGAGTGGGACTGCTTCTCTTCCTTCTTCCATGTATTAGCTCTCTAGTTGGAGGAACTCGATGTTGCACGTATGGAAATACTACCTTTCCACTTAAGTTACTTCTCTACCTTAATCGCCATATGAACCATATCATCCAATTCTATATAGTGTTGTAACTCCACCACATTCTATATATCCCAATTTAAGCCCACCAAGAACCTAGCCAAAGTAGCTTCTTAATCCTCCTCAACATTCGCCCTAATCATTGCAACCTCCATCTCCTTATGATATTCCTCTACACTCCTGTTCCCATACCTAAGATTTTGTAGCTTATTGTACAAATCCCTGTAGTAATAAGTGGAAATAAATTGCTTCCTCATCACCCTCTTCATCTCTTCCCACATCTCTATTGGTGGCTCTCTATTCCTCCTCCTACTCGATAAAAATTGGTCCCACCAAACTATAGCATAGTTAGAAAATTATATGGCTGCAAATTTCACTTTCTTAACTTTAGAGTAGTTATGACAGTCAAAAACCAGTTTCACCTTTTTCTCCCACTTAAGAATACATCAGGATCATTCTTCCATTGGAAGGAAGGAATTTTCATCTTTATATTCCCTAGGTTGCTATCTTCTGCATTCTTAGCTCCTCTACTTCTCCCTGCATTCGCCCTATAACCCATAAAAGAATCCAGATCAAATTTAGCTATAGATCCTTCTCTACCCCATTCATCTTCCTCCATGCGCACTACCCTTCTTAGCATTTTATACCTCATACGCCTAGCAGAAGCAATCCGGGACTGCTCAAAATTCTACTCCATCTACTCCTGAAATTGATCTATCTCTACTCTAAACATTTTCCTCATCTCAGCAATCACAGTTTCTATGATCAATTTCATGTCAATACCCCCCATCACACTATTAGGAGAATTTCTATTAAACATATTTCTGCAACAAAAACAAAGATGACAATAGAAAAGAGCAGATCCTCACTACATCACTCCCTCGTGTGTTTTCTACTCAATCAATGAATCGCTCTAATCACTCGTATTTTATGGCTCACAATATTTAATTGACTTTTACACACTCTAATGGTCTCACCACTCTTGCCTTTTACCACTCACAATTTCTCCTTCAGTTCTTTTAGAACTAACCAACAAATTAGAGTTTTTCTCGCTAGTTCAACAAATTCCTTGTTGTTGGAATCAATAATCAACAAGTCACTATAGTTTTCCTGGTAATTCAAATAAACGCAAACATAATTTTTGGGTCTTCAACAAAATATTCACCAAGAATCCTAATGATTTTTTTTTTTTGTATGAATTTCCCTTCTTTTTTTAACTATTCAAACAAGAATTCAACATGTGGATCAATGAATGCAGATAGTAATTGCAATAACAACTCTAACATGATCAATAGATACACATAGATTCAAACTTTTCTCTTTCTTTCTTTTTTTTTTTTGAATTCAAACCTTAGATCTATGAAGAACATGAATTGGATTCAAGATAGGCAATTCTTAAACAACTTGGGTGTGCTTTGATACCAAATCTAATACGAACTCCATTAACCTATGCCGAAACCCGAAATCCCAAATTGTATCAAACAACCTACGATCGATCACGAATGAAGGGAAACCACGACCCGTTACTTATAATGAAGCAAGAACCTTGGTATAACGGATACGCCACAATCGAGATGGAAATCCAATTGATAAGTAAAGGATGAACACCACAGGACAATTTCGATAAGTTTAAAGTTCTTCAAGAACTAAAGAAGAGTGTTTTTTTTCAATTTGTCAAAAAGTGTCTACAATGGAGTCATAGGTGACTATTTATAGTCTCCTCAAATAATATTAAAATGACATAGTAAACCCTAATGCAAATAAAGGAAAAACAACAAAAGCTAGTGGCATAAAATTGTCTAAAGCCGACCAACATTCTTCCCTTAAGCCAGCACCAAAGCTGGCGGCTTTGATTTTTATTCCAGCCAGCCTTTCTTCTCCTCAACACCGGCCACTTAAGCTAACGGCTTTGACTCCTACACCAGCAGCTTTCAACTCCCAAAAGTTGATAGCTTTCAAGTTTCCTCAAGTGTTTTCAAGTTGTCTTTGTTCTGGGCATCTTGGACTTCAATGACATGGATTATTCTTGGTTCGTTTTTAGTTTGATGCAAGTATTGCTCCTCATCTTGAACTTCTTTGATTAACCCGTTAAGTGCATCCTTAAGTTGTTTAACTCGAAGTCATGTCATTGGTCTAATTGGAATCTCAAAAGGATCCGCTATCCATTTCCTAGCTTGGTTGTCATCGATAATCTTCTTTATGATGGAAGTGTAGCCGTGGTGGAGTTGTGTGTGTGCAGTTGTGGGTGAATGTGTGTTAACTTTGTTGATGTCATCTTCAATCATTTGAGAGTTGAGTGTGTGAGTTGGATTCTTAAGGATAAGCCTTATCTTTAAAGAGTTTGGAAGGTTTAAGTACCTTAAAAAATGACTTATGGATAAAGGCTTCTAATGGACAGCAAAGGAGTGGTAATTTTTTACCATTTCTTATCATTTTTTATTAATTAGGTTTAAGCTTTCAATTCGGTTTATTTAGTTGGTTTTTAGCTAAATTAATGCCTCTTTAGTTACTCTAATCATATGGTTTTAGAAATCAATTAACCTTATGCTAAACTAAGTGGAATCATATTGGTAAGTTTTTGAAGTTCTTTAAGAGTTTAGGTGGTTTATTATCTAATGTATTTGTGGTTTTAGATAAATTAAGAATTCCTTATATAAGTAAGTTTAATCTTAATTTAGGTTGGGTCTTTTAGTAATCTTTCCCTTTGATAACGGCCTTAGTTTATTAAGTTAAAATATCTCTTAAGCTTAAGAAAGAGTGATGTGGACTTCTTGGTAAATTTAATTGATTTATCTTATTCAAAACCTTATTTAGGCTATCTTTACCTAAAAGTATTCCTAATTAAGTATTATGGGATTTAGGGAGATTTGTGTTTTTCATAAGAGTTACAATATTGACCTCTAACCCAAAGCATCTTTACCAAACCAACTAACTTATCACAAGAATTTCGAAGAGGCCAAAGAGTTGAAGCGTTAGGTAGATAACTCATTGCAAAGGGTTATTTTAGGGAAAGTATGAGCCCCTGTGTTATTCCTAAAATATTGATACCAAAGAAGGATGGAACTTGGAAGATGTGCATTAATAACTGAGCCATCTACGGAATTACCATTAAGTATCGATATTCGAATCCAAGGTTTGATGACATGTTAAGTGAGCTATGTAGGGCTCTAATCTTTTCCAAGATTGATCTTGTTAAGTTCTCTTGATAATAGTTTTGATGATAACAAAAAGTTGAGATTATTAACTAAGTTATTAAGTGTGTAGATAGATAATACACACGTAATTCAGTTTAATTTCTTAGAAGAAAAGTTTTTCTCTTAAGTTTTTACTCAAAAGGTAACTCAGAGATTGACTCAGAAAGTAAACTTGTTATATGACTCTCACGTTTTTACTTAGAATCGAACTCCAAGATTGACTCAGAAAGCAAACTTGTTGCATTAACATAACTGTAGAAACAAACAACACGTTACATGATAAATTTATATTTGAAGATTTAATTAACTTGAAGGCTCAAAAGTTGAATGTATTTGGCTAATACATTCAAAATGTTCTACATAGTTAGTTCATATAACTAGGGGATTTGAAATTATAAAAAGTTTAAAGATTAAAATTAAAGTTGGTCTTGACTTGATGAAGAAAAGTATGTCTGATGAAGATTTATATTTTTCAAAATTCAAAACCGCACTTGAGGAGCAAAGAATATTCAAAAAGGATAACAATCGAGATACATTTCTATTTTTAAGGTATATGAAGTCAACCATTGTTTTGAAGAAGTTATCCACACACTTCACTAACAATGTGGAACTGATTTTTGAATTTGAAAATGAGTTATGATCTTCAGCAAAATATTCAGAACATATTCTATCTTCAACATCTAACTTATCCTTTGTAGTCATTGTGTGATAAGAAGAAATAGATCCTCAGCTTCCAAGAAAAATATAATAGAACATGAAAAAAAAAACTCAAAATTCTCTATGAAAATATTCTATTAAGTTTCATTTTTATTTTGCATCAAACTTAATGAAGATTATATTTTCTTTATTCCTCATTGTTTTGATAAGTTTTGTGAGAGCTAGATTACAAATAGGCTTTGAGATCAGAGATAGCTAAGTGATGGCCGAAAGTCTAACAAAGTGAATTGTGATCACTATTTATAAATCTTACTTTGTGATTGGATATAGTGGAACATACTGATGTAAATATCAAGTCCCTAGCTTAGAGCTGGAAGAGAGGACGTACGCTTGAGGTGGAACTTCTATAAATCATTGGGAAAAATATTCTTACTCCATTCTTTTATTTTTGTGCATTTAAATATCTATTGCGATTGCAAAGCAAATTCAAAGCCATAATTTACAAGCAACTAATTGGGGATGTGATCTGACTTTTTTTTTTAAGAAAGTAAATTTTTTTAACCAATTTATCCCCCATACCCCCCCCCCCCCCCCCCCCCCCTTCTCGGTAACTCTTCGGGACTAACAATTGGTATCAGAGCATGTCTTTTTTATTAAATTAAGCAATCCATTTTGTCATGGTTGAGAATAACATTGCAATTAATTGAGCTTCATACTTTGATGGCATAAATTACTTATATTGGAAAATGCACATGTCCACTTATATTAAGGCTAATGACTATGCTTCATAGCAGCTAATTGGCATTGGAGACAATCAAGTAATAAAAGCGAATGATGTTGAGTTTACAAAGGCCGAACTTAAGCTCATCGAGTAAACTAATAAGGCTAAGAATATGCTTCTCACTACTATAGCACCATTTGAATTTTATTTGACTTCTTCATGTGACACAGCTAAATAAATATGGAATACACTATCTGAAACATATGAAGGAACGAATACAATTAAGGAAACAAAAATTAATGCTTTCCTGCAAAGATATAAATTGTTTAAAATTAAACCTAATGAGAAAATTAAATATGCTTTCAATTGTTTTACTGCTATAACTAATGAACTAACTTCTCTTGGAAAGAAAATAGAAGATCTTGATCTTGATAGGAAAGTATTGTAGATCTTACCAAAGTCATGGGATGCAAAGAAGACTACTATAGAAGAAGCATAAGATCTAAACAAGCTTACACTTAGTCAATTAAGGGAGAAGTCGATGGAATATGGGTCCCATCTAAGCATAACTAAAGAATCCAACGATAGTTGATGCCCTTCAATGGCAATTACAATATAAATCAAAGATGGAAGAAACAATGTATCCAATTCCAATCAATGGCGTGAACCCTAGCTAGTAAAATGACCCCTAAATTGTGTGAAATGGAGGAGAAAATGTTGATCCAATTACTTACTAGATATTACACACTAGTAGCAATTGGAATGGGCTTGAGAATTATTGATATTACACACAATAATCCTAAGCAAACTTGCCACAATCCCTAGGGTAGAAATTGATAAGAGTTAGACGTAAAATGGAGAGGACCACTCACAGCAAAAACATGTGAATTTCAATCTGAAGTGTTTCCAAAAACCCTCAATAACAAGTATTTATACCTATTCTAAATAAGGAAAATTCAACAAGACAAAATGATGCTTGAACTAATCCTCTTGGAGCAATTACTAGTCGGTTCTCCAAGTGAAATGCTAAACAATGTATGGCTAGTTTTTCTTGCTTTTTGTAGGTCCAAGAATAGCTCATACATCAAGCATTACTATGTTTGTTCACCATCCTGTAATATCGACAAATGTACCTGATAAAATGCAAAATAATTATATAATATAAATAAAGAGATTATGTGAATGTCTTGGTTCCATTTGTTAAAGAAGGCTTATCGATGTCAGGTTCTATAGTCCTCTAGCTCTTTGCTCGGTTAATGGATTCTATGGTTGTAGTGGTTTGATTCCCATCAACAAAAGTGATCGCATTCAAAGCTAGGAAAATAACTATTGAAGAACCTGATTCTGACGAAGACAATGATGATGAGGAGGACATAAGTATGCTTGCAAAGAGATTTAACAAACTAATGAAAAGGAAAGGTAAGAAATTTAAAAACTTTAGCAAATATAACAAATATGATGCAAAAAAAAAAAAAAAACTTTAAGGAGAAAAAGAGAAGAAAGAGAAAAAAGAAATCACATGTTATGAATGTAAGAAACTTGGACATATCAAATATGAGTACCTAGTTCTTATAAAGAAAATGGGAAAATTCAAGAAGAAAAGCCAAGTAATGATGGCAAATTGGAGTGACCTAGATGAGTTAGAAGTTGACTCAAAAACTACAAGTGAAGAAGAGAAATAAGGCTTTGAAAATGAAAAGAATGTGTTAAGTCAAATAAACAAATTGCTTGTAGATGAAAATGATATCCTTAAGAACGATAATGAAAAAATGCTTGTTAATTCTAATGTGTTAAGGAAAGAAAATGGTGTTTGGAATGATGAAATTAAAAACTTAAAATTTAGAATCAAAGATATGTCACAAACAATAAAAAACACTTGCAATAAATTTAATGAAAATGACAAAAAACTAAGCATGATCATAAGTATTCAAAGACCCGTGGTATTAAACATGGACTTCGATTTGAACATGGTAGCTCATCTAACGATATGAAAAAGATCGTGTTCATTAAAGAAAGTGAATATGTGAATGTTCAACTTATTAAAGATAAAGAATTTGTTAAAAAGAACTCAAATAGTAGCAACAGAGGATACTTCAGAAGGTACCTTCAATAACATAAGTATCCACTCAAAAGATACCTCAGAGACTACAAGTATAGATATGATAAATGGTATCCAACGAAAAACTATCCATATTAGGTAAATCAAAGGTATAATACATCTTCTTATGCATGTTTCTTTTGCAATAAAATAGGATACATAGAAAAATATTGCTTTTGTAAAAGAAACAAGCTCGATACACATCAAGTTAAGAAACAAGAAAAGACAAGATTGACTTATTAAGGACCTAAGCTGGTTTGGGTTTCTAAAAGGGTTGGATCACCTTTTTGTATGATTGTAGGGACAAGGAACTAAAATAAAAGACACCTGGTATCTTGACAGTAGGTGTTCAAGCCATATGACAGGTGATGCATCCTTATTCACTAACATAATGTGGAAAGAAAAAGGATATGTGAGATTTAGAGATGATAGTAGAGGTAAAATCATAAGAATGGGTACAATTGTTCATCCTCCATATTCAAGTGAAAATGTTTCTTTAGTGAAAGTACTAAAACATAATTTTTCAAACATAAGTCAATTATGTGATAGAGGTTACAGAATGATTTTTGAAAAGAGCAAATGTTATTCTTATAATGTTAAAGGAGTAAAATTGTTCAAAGGATTTAAGAAAAGGGACATAGAATAAATCATAATTTTTCAATACCTTATACATCTCAACAAAACAGAATAGTTGGAAGGAAAAATAGGAAAATTCAAGAAATGACATGCTCCATGTTAAATGAAAATAGAATAGCTGAATACTTTTGGGTAGAGGTTGCTACAACTGCTTGCTATATAATGAATAAAGTGTATATTCGACCTAGTACTACAAAAAATTCATATGAGTTGTTCGATGGTAGAAGATCATCTGTTTCATACTTTCATATTTTTTATGTACATGTTTTGTGAAAAAAGAATGCAAATAATCTTGATAAGTTTGATAAATAATCAAATAAATCAATCTTTTTAGGATATTCACAAAATAGTAAAACATATCGTGTTTTCAATAAAACTACAAAAAGTTGAAGAATCCATCAATGTACGTTTTCTTGATGAAGTGAAAGATGATTCTGATGATGATGAAGTGTTTATACCTGTGAACGAAGATAAGACCAATAAATCTAAATCTAACACAGATAAAAGAGAAGAACCATATGATGAAATCTTAAAAATTTGATAACTTAGAGACTAAAGCTAAAGGTAATTCAGAAAGTAATTCGAAAGGTAAGTTAGAAGGAAATCCCGTAAGTTAAAAAAAAAAACTGAAAGTATAAATCATCTCATCCCCCTAATTTAATTATTGGTAATATAGATTCAAGAATGAAAACTAGATCTAAGTTGCAAGAACTTAAAAATCATTTGGCTTTGTTGTCTAAATTTGAGCCAAATAATATTGATGAATTATTAAATGATAGTAATTGGATCAATGCAATGTAGGAAGAATTAAGCAAATTCTAAAGAAAATAACGTTTGGAATCTAGTACCTAAACCACAAAATAAATCGATAATAGGCATTAAATGGGTTTTTTAAAAATAAAATAGATGAAAATGGAAAGATTATAAAAAATAAAGCTAGGCTTGTAGCTAAAGTATATTCACAAGAGGAAGGTATAGACTATGGTGAAACTTATGCTTCTGTTGCTAGATTTGAAGTTATATGACTCTTGCTTGCCTATGCTTGTTTTAAAGATTTTATGTTGTTCCAAATGGATGTGAAAAGTTGTTTCTTGAATGGTTATATCAAAGAAGAAGTGTATATTGAACAACCTCTTAAATTTGAGGATCCTTTTAAGCCTGAGTATATTTTTAAGTTAAGAAAAGTTTTGTATGGACTTGAACAATGAACAAGAGCTTAGTATGAGAAACTCAGTGAGTATCTAATCTCTAGTGGTTATCAAAGAGGTACAATTAACACAACTTTATTCTTGCAATACTATGATAATGATATATTAGTGGTACAAATCTATTTAGATGACATAATATTTAGATCAACTAGTGAAAAATATTGTCAAGAGTTTGCAAAGCTTATGCAGGTAAAATTTGAAATGTCAATAATGGGTGAGTTGAACTTCTTCTTAAGTCTACAAATTAAGCAAACAAAAGAAGGAATTTTCATTCATTAAGAGAAGTATACTAGGTAGATATTGAAAAAGTTTGCATATTAAACTTCAAAGGAAGTAGCTACCCCAACGAGTTCATCTACTAAGTTAGATCTTGATTCTCAAGGTAAGAAAATCAATGAAAAATTATATAGAAGTTTAATTGGTCCACTTCTACATTTAACTACATCCATACTAGATATTTTGTTTTATGTTTGTATTTGTACAAGATTTCAAAGTAATCCAACCAAAACACATTTAAAAGCTATTTAAAGAATTTTCAAGTACATTGCATGTACTGCAAAATTAGGAATTTGGCATCCCAAAAATCAAAGTTTTGAATTAATTGGATACTTAGATGCTGATTATGCAGAATGTAAAGTGGATAGAAAAACTACTTCCGGTACTTGTTAATTTTTAGGAGATAAACTAATTTCTTAGTCTTCTAAGAAACAAAATTCAATTATTCAATCAATAGTAGAAGTTGAATATGTCTCAATTGGAAATTATTGTGCACAAATTCTTTGGATAAAACAGCAATTACAAGATTATGGATTAATTTATAAAAATATTCCTATAAGATGTGATTATACGAGTGCTATAAATTTGAAAAAAAAATCTTATGCACCATTTAAGATCAAAATATATAGAAATTAAACATCTTTTTATTAGGAATCATGTTACCAATGAAAATATTAATATTGAATTATTTTTTACTGAAAATCAATATTTTGATATTCTTATAAAACCTTTAGATAAAAAATATATTTGAATTTTTGAGAAATGAAATTGGAATGTGTAATTTCTTTTAATGTATTTATTTTGTATATGTTCTAAATATGAATAACAGTAAATAAAAAAATGTACGTTATTTTTGGAAAATAAGCAAATTAAAAGATTTTCATAGCCGTTGAAGCACTTTTCCCAATTCTTTCAAATTAGAAACTAATTTAGAGAGTAACCTTTCTCTCTGTCAACAACTGCATCTTGAAACCGATCAAACTCTAGGCTTTCTCATAATTGAATTTCAAAAAGGAAACTCAAACATTATTCAATTTCAAAATTCCAAAACCTAAAATGGCTCCAAGAAAATTCTCTAGAATAGCGTCAAAGGGTGTCAAGTTGAAGATAAACAAAGAAACCATCACCATTAGGGACGAATCATCTAATTTTGAGCAAGTGATATCTTTAGACGAAAGTAACTAGAAAATGAAAGAAATAAGGTCAAAAAAATTGCACGACCTTGTTAAGGAGATGCCTAACAAGGAGGAAAGTGATAGTGAAGAAATTGCTAGTGAAAGTGAGTCTGTTGGAAATGGTTTTAGGAATGATGACATGGAACCGGATTTTGACACTGAAATTGACTCTAAAGAACCTGAAGAGGAGGAACTAGAACTGGAAAAAAGAGAAGAAAAGAAAAGAACAAAGAAGAAAAAATCCTTTTCCAAATGTACATTCAATAGCCCTCAACTAAAGAAAATGAAAAGAACTTCAAACAAGGTATTGGAATATTCTTTTATGGGCTTCAATTTTTTTAGAAGTAATAGCTTGTACTAGAATCATTAGTTGGATAGGATAGGATGTAAAGATATGTGTAATATGATTGATAGTATAGCTGGAAATTTAGTAAAAGAGTTTTATGATAATCTAGAAATGTTAAAAGATTTAGTTTTGAAATCATGGATTCTAGGAAATTTTGTGAAGATTAGTACGAAAAATCTCATTGAATGCTTTAATTTGAATGACGAAAAGGATGATGAAAAGTTTATCAATCCTACTAAAAATGAGATTTTTAAGGAGATCAATGATGGAGTAAGAAATTTTGTAGGAAAAGATATTATTTTACAGAATTTAAATTGTTGGTAAGACTTTGGCATAAAGTTGTCACAAATTGCATATTGCTAAAGAATGGAAGTAAAACCCTAATTACTAAAGAAGAGGCAGTAGCAATCCTAGCAATTAAAGGGAAGTTGAAAATTGATATGCCAAGTAGGATATTGAAGTACATGTGGAGGACTTTCAAAAATCAATACCGGATGTATTGAAAGGTCTTGAAAAACCAAATTCAAAACATCCTAAGATTAATCCTTCATCAGTTAGATCATCCCCTGAACCAATTAGATCATCCTCTCCTAAACAGAGTCTTGCTACTTCATAAGCTAATGTGGAACAGGATCAAAACTCTACACCAACTTTTCCTGCTACCTCAAATATCAAACCATCATCACCTCACATCTAAATCATTTCTCCAAGGAATCCAAATGAATCAGCAACAAATATGCAAATTATTCTTCATCAACCTCTAGATTTCAACAAACTCCATTCTCAACAACTTAAAGATGCTCTTACTCCAAGAAAGTCTCGAAGATTTAAAAGATGTACTAGAAAATCTGTTAAGAAAACTAATACAAAGAAAAATTAGTTAATATTTGTACTATTCAAACTATTTTGTTATCTGTTTTTACTTCTACATTTGCTTTTGATGAAAGATCTACTTTATGTTGTTGTTGTATTCTTGGATGCTAATGTGTGTTATATTAATTTTCTTGTTTTCTTTTTTTTTTTCTACTAATAACAAAAGGGGGTAGAAATATGTGTGAAAAATAAACAAAAACTCAAAGTATTAATAAAGAAAAAAGAATCTGAAAATTTTTAAATATTTTTGTTAATAAAGAGTTTTGTTATTATCAAAAAGGGAGGAAATGTTAAGTTCTCTTGATAATAGTTTTGATGATAACAAAAAACTAAGAGATTACTAACTAAGTTATTAAGTATGTAGATAAATAATATACACGTAATTAAGTTTAATCTCTCAAAAGAAAAGTTTTCCTCTTAAGTTTTTACTTAGAAGGTAACTCAGATATTGACTTAGAAAGTAAACTTGCTATATAACTCTCAAGTTTTTACTTGGAAGGTAACATAGAGACTGACTTCGAAGGTAGACCAGCTACACTAACATAATTATATAAACGAATAGCATGTTACATGATGAGTTTACACTTGAAGATTTAATCAACTTGAAGGCTTAGCTCCAAAGTTGAATGTATTTGGGTAATACATTCAAAATGTTCCACATAGTTGGTTAATATATCCAAGAGATTTGAAATTATAATAAGTTTGAAGGTGTTGGTCATGACTTGACGAAGAAAAGTATGTCTGATAAAGATTTATATTTTTCGAAATTCAAAGCCTCGCTTAAGGAGCAGAGAATATTAAAAAAAGGATAACAACCGAGATACATTTCTATTTTTAAGGGATATGAAGTCAACCATTGTGTTGAAGAAGTTATCCATGCACTTCATTAACAACGTGGAATTGACTTTTGAATTTAAAGATGAGTTATGATCTTCAGCAAATTATCGGGAATAGATTATATCGTCAACGTCCAGCTTATCCTTTGTGGTTGTTATGTGATCAGAAGAAATAGATCCATGGTGTCCAAGAAGAATAAAATAGAACACGAAAAAAAAAAACTCAAAATTCTCTATGAAAATATTCTATTACATTTCATTTTTATTTTATACTAAACTTAGTGAGGATTATATTTACTTTATTCCTCATGGTTTTTGATAATTTTTGCGAGAGCTAAATTACAAATAAGTTTTGAGTTCAGAGATAGCTAAGAAATAGTTTGAAGTCTAACAGAGTGAATTGTGATCACTATTTGTAAATCTTACTTTGTGAGTGAATATAGTGGAACATACCCTCTATAAATCATTATGCAAAATATTCTTACTCTACTCTTTTATTTTCGTATGTTTAAATATCTATTGTGATTGCAAAGAAAATTTAAAGTCATAATTTACAAGCAACTAATTAGGGACATGATCTAATTTTTTTTTTAAGAAATTAAATTTTTTTAACCAATTCAAACCTAACCTTGGTAACTCTTTAGGACCAACATATTTGAAAAGTGGGTACTAACCAAGTGATGAATGGAAAACTGCTTTTAAGACATGCCATAAACTGTATGAATCGATAATAAAGCCATTTAATCTAACTAATGCCCTAAGAACTTTCATGAGGCTCATGAGCCATCCTATGCAAATTATTAGGCAAGTGCATTGAGGTCTACTTTAATGACATACTAGTCTACATTCAAAACATATCTAACTACATCGGTCATCATAGAACAATGTTTGAACTACTAAGAGCTAAAAAGTTAAATGCAATTTGAAGAAGTGTATATTTTGTCAATCAGAGGTGATATTCTTAGGATTTGTCATGTTAGGAGATGGGGTTAGAGTGAATGAAGAGAAGGTCAAGGCTACGGTCAGTTGGCTAAACCTACAAAACGTAGCAAGGGTCAAAAGTTTTCATGGGCTTGTGTCATTTTATAGGTAATTCATTCACAAATTTAGCACTATTGTAGCCTCATTGACCAAGCTAACCAAGAAGGGAGAAGAATTCAAGTGGATGGAGTGAGCTTAGAAAAGTTTTAAGGAGATCTAAGAAAAGCTTACCATCACTCTAATTCTTAGTTGATTTTGATAAAGTGTTCAAGATGGAGTGTGATGCCTTAGGAATTAGAATAGGCATTGTACTAACGCAAGAGTGATGATCAATTGCCCATTTCAATGAGAACTTAATGGTGTTACGCTAAACCACATGATGTATAAGCTACTCTACTCCTTAGTGCAAACACTTACTATATGGCAACACTATCTACTACCTTAAGAATTTGTGATCTATACTAACCACAAGTTGCTTAAGTACTTGTGAGTTCAAGAATAGTTATCCCGAAGACAAGTTAAATGGGTTAAGTTCTTGGAGACCTTTACATATGTGATCAAGAACATGACTAGGAGTACAGA
This sequence comes from Laguncularia racemosa, assembly GCA_037954665.1. Classification (NCBI taxonomy): domain Eukaryota; kingdom Viridiplantae; phylum Streptophyta; class Magnoliopsida; order Myrtales; family Combretaceae; genus Laguncularia; species Laguncularia racemosa. Next base: position 398,220 of record JBBMOL010000047.1, on the reverse strand, counting down.
CATAGTAGCTAACACCTTATCTGAAAGGTATGTATTGGTCACTATGTTGCAAGCCAAGGTCCTAGGCTTTAGAATGATGACCAAATCGTACAAGCAAGATGACCATTTTGGGTCTATAGTTATATGCTTAGGAGTTAAGTTATCACTAGGAGATAATTCAAATAAAACAAACAATTTTTTTTTAGGTTTATATATAGATGTGTATGTGTATGTGCGTGTGTGATTTCTAGGGTTTTAATAGGTTTTATGAGGATATAAACGATTCTCTTGCAGATATGATGCACTAGAAGAGAAGTCAAACTAGAACCTAAAGTCTATTTGACATTACACACAAATAGAAATTAGGGTTTGCTCATCACAATTGGGTTAGGATTGATAAGAGTTAGAGAGAGAAGAGGTTTCTCATAAACATTCATGGGTATTGCATAATAATGTGTTAAGACTACTAATATTACATGTATATATCTAGTGGCATTTTTATAAATAAAGTAGGATGTAAAAACACGTTGAATGGAGATTTGGAGTGGGACCACCAAGTAAAGCAAACTAAGATGAGTAGAGCAAATGAGCAAACCAAGATGAGTAGAGTTAACGAGTAGACAAGGATGGGTAAAGTTAATGAGCAGATAAATATAAGTAGAGTTGATAAGAAAATAAGGATGGGTACAGTTGATGAGCAAAGCAAGATGAGTAGAGTTGATGAGCAAATCAAGACGAGTAGAGCAAATGAGTAGATCTAGATGAGTAGAGCAAATGGGCACACTAGGATGAGCAAACTAAGTGAGCAAAGCAAATGAGCTAATTAAGATAAGCAGACCAAATTAAGTAGAGTAGGTGAGGTCAACTAAGTTAGGTGGGCCAAGCCAGGTCTTCACATGAGGTGCTCTCCATGTCTTCATATAAAGTTCTCAGTTAGGGTAGGTCTTCGTATAAGTTACTCATCGATAGGTCTTCCTATAAAGTGTTTAGCTAAGGATAGGTCTTTAGATGAGGTGCTTAGTAACAAGTCGTCACATGAGGTGCTCAGCTAAGGTAGGTTGTCATATGAGGTGCTCACTAACAAGTCTTCACTTGAGGTGTTTAGCTAGAGCTAGTCTTCATACGAGGTGCTCAATAACAAGTCTTCACATGAGGTCCTCAACTAGGGTAGGTCTTCACTTAAGGTGCTTGGCTAGATTAGGTCTTCATATGAGGTGCTCATCAATAAGTCTTCACTTAAAGTACTCAACCAGAGCAAGTCTTCATTACATTTGAAAAGCTCACCAACAGGTCTTCATAACATTTGAAAAGATCATCTTCTAATGTAAAAGGTAATGATAATAGAGGTCTAATACTAGCTAAATAATATAACATAAGTAATTAATAAAGCAGAATGTACGAAGAGCTAAATAATTGGCCAAGATCCTTAAGATGAAATTAGGGGGGCTTATAACTCATGGTCTTGAGGTCAAGTTGGTAAATTGAGGTGCATCACATAGTGGCAAAGTGTAGACCGGGCGTAGTTATAGATGGATTCTTTACAGATAAGGGATGTCTTTATAAGAAAGAGTGGCTATGCATACCAAATAGTTTAGTAAAGGAATTATTGGTTAAAGAAGCTCATAGAGGAGGATTAACAAATTATTTTAGGGAGAAGAGGATATATGAGCTATTAAAAGAGAACTTTTTTCTAAACAAGAATAAAGATAGATGTTTATAAGGTATTGGAGAGGTATGTTGTGTGCAAGAAGGCTAAAGAGAAGAAGGAGCCCTATAAGGAGTATAAGCCATTACCCATTCTCAATTAACTATAGACTAACAAGTATGGATTCATCTTAGGTTTACCCTAGAAAAATTAGAGACATGACTCAATTATGGCGATAATTGATCAGCTCAACAAGATAGCTCACTTCATCTCATGTCATAAAATATATGATGCTTTGTTTATTGCTATCTTTTTTGTACAGGAGGTCGTGCAGTTGCACAAAATTTCCTACAGCATTGTCTCTGATCGAGATCCTAAGTTCCTAAGTTCCTTTTGGAGAACATTATGGAGCAGACTTAGTAGAAAGTTGATGTTCAACACATCTTACCACCCTTAAACTAATGGCCAAATTAAGGTAGTCAACCAAACCCTAGGTGCCCCTCCTCTAAGCTAATGTTGTTAAGAATCTTACCAACTAGGACTTGTGCCTACCCATCATTGAGTTCACTTACAATATGTCATCACACAATTCTACCAGTAAGTCCCCATTCACAGTTGCTTATGGCAGCAACTCGACTTTACCCATGGGCATGATCTCTGCCTCAACCTCGAAGGAGGGAAGCTCTAGTAATGTTGACTGGGCCCAAGAGACTGTACAGCTACATAGAAAGTATTTGAGCAACTTGCCAAGATGATGGCCAAGCAACAAGAGTTTGGTAACTGAGGAAGGAAAGTCATGAAGTTTTGCTCTAGCGACTTGGTCTAGATTCACCTTAGCAAGGAGAGGTTCCCAAGCTGTAGAGTGAATAAGCTACCCCTAAAGTAGATAGACCCTTTAGAGTCCTACAAAAGGTTAACGACAACACCCCTAAAGTAGATAGACCCTTTAGAGTCCTACAAAAGGTTAACGACAACACCTATGTGCTTGACTTATAGGTAAGACCAATGAGACTGGGGAAGGCAACTTGATTGGGACTAAGAGGATCAATAGTACTTATAGCCTCCAAGACTTCAGATTCACAATTTTTTAAAGCAGGGCTTGACCACTATGATTAGTAATTGGTGGGCGTGGCATACATAGTGAGTCAGGTAGAGCTTTGATTCATAATTTTTGTTAATCCTAAATCATGAGTTATTAGTCCAAGAACAGGGTATAAAGAAAGAGGACTCTCCGGATACATTATGGGAAGGTTTGCTTTTTAAATTTTAATATGTGAAAATTACAATATTAACCTGTGTAATATTTATTTATTTATTTATGGAAAGCGTTTTTTTAAAAAATGTTTTACCCGATTGCAAACTCACACGTAACTCAAAATAAAAGTCGCGGCGAGGGACGACGGCTTCGCCTAATGCCGTTGATCTCGGAAGAGCAAAGCTAGAACTCAAGGAAGCTTCACCGCCACATGGAACTTCAGGAACATCGTCACTACGACTACAACTGCTCCGAATAGAGATACCCTCTCTCCAGATAAATACTTTTCCAACATCTGACTGTCTCTCTCTCTCTCGGTCTCGGACTCTGCTTTTGTCCTCTTAAAGACTTATCAGGTATTTATCCTTTTCTTCAACACTTTATACTCACATCGAATCTGCACCTTTCTTTCTTTCGTTCTTTCTCTCAAATCCAATTGTCCATGCTCATTAATGCACGGTATTTCCACATTTCCCTAAGTTTTCAAATAACACCGATCGTTCCGGTTTCTGTTATTGTCTATATTTATTTTATTCTAATGTTGGATTGCTTGGTTATTACTGGAATAGAATTCTACATTTGCTATGAGGTAAAATATTTGATGGGTAACCTGAATTTCTATAAAGATTTATGGTTTTGGATATTTCTATTGTCATGAGCTAATTGCTAATCTTCTAATTGGGCTCAGAGACGAAATTGAATAAAAGTTAGACGAATTTCTCTGTCTTAGTGTCATTATATTTACATTGGGGAAGGGATAATTATGCTGGAGTTATATGTACGTTTGAGGCAAGTGCAAGAAGGTTAGGTAAGTTTGAGTTGGTGCAAATATGTCATAGACATACACCATGTGTGGCCGTGCTAATGCTGTTGTGATTTGCCTATGTGGGAGCCCTGTCCATATGTCATATGACATATGACATGTAAACGAGCTCCTCAGCATCATGACTTACTTGAATCGGTTTATGTAACATTGACGACCTATTTGCACCACTTCAAACTTACACGGCCTTTTCCCAAACGCACATGATATTCAACTTAATTTAGTCCACTTGGGAATTATTTGCTCTCACATTGTTCAAGTGGTGATGTTGGGTTCTGAATTCAAGATAATGGTAATCGTTTCTTGTCTAGGCTAGTTGATGACTAAGAGAGTGATAGATGATGAGTCCCTTGGAATGTCAAAAAGGGGTTCTCCTTGTCTTTTTTTACAAAAGTACACTTATCTAGGCAAGTTTGATGAGTAAGGGAGTGATAGATCATGGGTCTTTAGATTGTCAAGAAGGGATTCTCCTTATCTTGCTTTACAAAAGTACACTTAGTGGTGTTGTAGTTATTGTCTAGGAAGTTGGATTATGTGATAGCTTATCTCTGTTAAGTAATAAACTGGTCTAGTATGAGCTTTAATCAAAGCATCAACTCATAAGTCAGAGGGAATGTGAAGAAATGAAATCTAAAAGTCTGCACCTTATTTACAAGTTCAAGCTTTTAGATCATTTGGTTGTAGAGTTGAACTCAACAGTCTAAAATGTTCAAGAAGCACCTTCTCTGTAGTAATCTATTTTAGAAGATCCAGAATGTGTATTGCTTCTGTTCATATTGGTCTATGTGTGACTTTTGTTTTTATTTATTGGATCATGTTGACTTAATACTGCATTTTATGGTATTTTTCTTTTGTGGTTTAAGTTCAGAAATTGGTCCTATCTCTTATCCATTTGGTTTGATTAATACGACGGCAAGCATTAAGCATCTGATCATGTTCTCTCACATTGAACTTGGAAGCATTTAATCACATTGTCACAAAATGTAAAAGCTACAATAGGTGCAGCCTTTGAAGAGTTGACTTCTTCCAGAGTACAAGCTTTCTTCTACCAATTTTGCATCACCCCACTAGGTTTGCTTCCTTGTAGGGATTGTTTTAAAACAACTGTTGTTTGCAAATTTTGTAATTTATTTTGGGTACATAAGAAAAATTGCGGCTCCATCTCCAAGTTAAATATTTAAGTAGTTGATTGATTGGAAGGTAGCTGGAAGATACAATCTCTTATATGAAGTGATTTTCACGTATCTTCTACCTAAACTATGAGGGAGGTAAAAAGTTTAGGAAAATTGACTTCCTTTGTTTGGTAATTGTGTTATTTTGCTTGGATATACATCTGAGGAATGAAGGTTGACTGGTGGAATGACAGCACCAACATACTCACATACTGGTTAGTAAATATGGCATTCCTCCTCGAGCAGTCATGCAGGAGAAATTCTTTTTTACTTCCCATTAAATCCCTCTTTGAGTCCCTAAGAAAGGCCTCCCCTGCTGACCATGACTGCCTTTTCTGTTTGTCCTCTCCATGAATTTAGGTGCAGGTTTATAGTGATGTAAGATGGAGCATTTTTTCTTAAAACTTAACTTTTATCCAGTGATAGCCCCCCAAAAAAGAATTTATGTTCTAATAATGTTAACCTTGGTCTATATAGAAAACTATGAGGATAAATCTGCTTGCATCCTATATGCAAGTGCAAAAAGTGCAGACAAAACTATGATGCCCATGTATGTTTATTTGATCTAATTCTAGTTTCATGGTGTCTATAAACATATCTGATAGTACTACCAATGATTTGATTATGTAAAGTTGTGGGAAAATGGTTCCTACCAACTGAGTGTATGCTCTGCTTTTACAGCAGGTTATGCTAAGATGATTGCACAATCCTCTTTCAGCACCTGTTCCAAAAATGTTTGCCAACTAACTGAACGAGCCTGTAGACAAATGAAGAGCAGTACTCATGATGTTAGGCCAACCACTGCATCCTTTTACTCCTACACCAGGCATTTAGGGAAAATGTACATTGACTTAAATGCATCTGAAAAGTCTTCTTGCGTATCCATTTTTGGTTTTCAAGGAAGTAAAAAAGACTCTTGTGGTTCCAGTTTCTCCACTTCAAGACGTATCATACGATCCATAACAGCCACAAATTTAGGTAAGACGAAGGGATCCGGAAAAGAGCATTTTGAGATCTCATTGTCCTGTCAAAATACAAATACCAGACTTTTGCTGCCAAAACAAGGAATTAATAGCAATGTAAGATGTAGCATAAGACGATTACCTAATCAACAGAGGTATGGATCTGCTGGTATAATTATTGGATTATTGGTTTGCTGCTCGAGCTTGAATCCAGTACATGCTGAAGCAGCCAATGCTAAGGATAACAAGGGGAATGATTGCAAAGCATCATATGCGAAATTAGTACATGGGAAGAACGTCTACACTGATTATTCTATTATTGGTAGGGGCTATAACTTAGAATTATTTGTTAGTGAACAATAGAAATCATGCAGTATGTTGATTATATTTTTTTCCTTTGCAGGGATACCAGGAGATGGGAGATGTTTGTTTCGCTCTGTAGCTCATGGTGCTTGTTTAAGATCCGGAGAGCCAGCTCCAAATGAGAGCCTTCAGAAAGAATTAGCTGATGAATTGCGAAATCTGGTCAGTGCTAGGGTTTTCTTCTTAGTTGTTTAAGTTTCTTTCTTGGTAGCATGACATATATGAGACTGGGGATCTAAGATGAATAATACTAAGTTTACACTCAACAATTTGAAGCTTGAACTCAGTTATATTTTGATCTATTTCAGATTTTGGAGCCCGAGTTTGGCTCAAAATGTTGATCAACAAGTTCAAGCACAAGTGAATTAGGCTCATTTAAACTTGATTATATAGGAAAGGAAGAATTATATTCTTTTTAATATAATTATGGTGAGATTCAAGTTTGATAAAATTGATATATACTAAAGGTCAATTTGAGCTCAATTAGATTCGTGAGCCTATTGAACTGAGTAGGTTAGAGTTTGAACTTAGCTCAATAAATTACTCAAATAGCTCAGTCTCAACTTGGCTTGACTCCACTACCATCGAATCAAGCTCGTGTAAGTATCAAACCGAATGCAAGTATCTTATGAGCTGGCTGGATTCTCTTGTACGCCACAGGTGACCTGTCTTGTACTGGAATATAACCGTGGATTGCTGATAGCTTTGGTTTTCCTTGGTTCATTTCAGGAAGCCATATAATATATGTTCCATTATGATAATTGGTTGGTGATTACAAGAAATGCCTATGTATAAATCTTGCAAGAACAAAAACACCTGTTTTTGGATTACTTTTAGGCCTTAGCACTGCTCTACACACTGTATAGCTCCTGACTATGTTCTAATAAACTTTTCAGGTGGCTGATGAATTTATCAAAAGACGGGAAGAGACAGAATGGTTGGTTATTTGAGTTTCAACTTTCAAACTTGTTCTTCTTCAGAAGTTTTGTGCTAAATGGAGTTGGTCCAGTCTGCAATCTGTAGAAAATGGAGGAAGGCTAACTTATTGTCTAATTTCTCTTTTCTGGAAGAAATTCAAACTGGAGATGGTTTGAATATATAGAAATACCTATATTATGTCTAAAGGGTGTGCTGACATGGCAGTTGGTCATATTAGGAGGACCATGAATTAATATATTTTGAAATAGAATTTTACTTGTGAATTGGAGTAAAAACAAGGTGTTTGATCGGTGTAAATGGGTTTGCATGACAGAATAGATCTCACTTAGTCAAATAGAAAACAATCTTTAGCTGCTGTTTTTAATTACTTATTTGGTGGCTTCTCATTGTGCACAGGTTTATTGAAGGTGAGTTTGACACTTATGTTTCACAGATGAGAAAGCCGCATGTTTGGGGAGGTGAGCCTGAATTGCTCATGGCTTCCCATGTTCTCAGGTCTCTCTCTCTCATGTGTCTGTCTGATTTTTATGATTTGTTTCTTGAGGAGTATTTGCTGCTTTAGAGTTGTGTTGCACCGATTGAGCTAAACTAACAAGATGCAATGATTTGATAATTGCAGGATGCCAATCACAGTTTATATGTATGACAATGAAGCTGGAGGACTAATTTCGATAGCGGAATACGGTCAAGAATATGGGAAGGAGAATCCCGTTAGAGTTCTCTATCATGGTTTTGGTCATTACGATGCATTACAAATTCCAGGAAAGAAGGGTTACGGGTCGAAATTGTAAGTGGGAGATGATAATAATTTGCATAAAAGTATACGTTTATTGCTAAGGAATCTGGTAAGCATCAAATTTGGGGTTTACAAAATTCAACGACCCGCAATAGCTGAGGCTTATTTTCATCCCCTTAGCTCACTCATCTACCACTCCGTAAATTTTGTTATAATTGGTTGGTTTAATTAATATATGACAGAAGACAGAAGGGGAAGGAACTGACACTGGGTTATTGGATTGGATTGAGGTCAGTTTTGATTATTGTACCCGCTAACAACACGTATTATACTATAATCACTTTAGTTACTATCTTGTAAATCTACAGCAAGAAACAATGTCACATGTATGGGCGAATAACAAAAAACAAAACTAGTTGTTAAGAGTTCTCAAATTAACAAGAGTACTGATACTTTATACAACAGTCATGTAGTTGACGGCAAAAGCTTTTATGGTAAAACGGAGAACCGATTGTTCCTAAGAAATTTCAATGATCAGATTATGTAAATGCAATTTAGTGCTCATGAAAATGTCGCATTGGGAAAAGCAGTTGGGCATGGAAAGAAAAGGTTGAATGTAGATGAAGCTAACTGGTGCAATACGAGTAAATCATTTGAATCGCGGTAATGGGACAGATTGGTCTTCAGACATAATGCATATATAGATAAATATTTACATTAATGTTGTTGGAACTCTCTTGAACAATGCAAGGAAATTTGGAACAAAGAACATCTAGTTTGCTGGGGCGACTAGCAAATTAAGCCCTTAACAAGATCTAATTTGGCCCAAAATACGGTTGAGATGTTTCGTTTTCTTGTTTAAAAATGCCAAATTTCTTGATGACTAATAGTCAAATATATCAAATTGCTACAAACAGTCGCTCACATTTCCTAAGGATAGGCCACAGGTATCTCTTAAGGGGTTAAAAGGTTATGGATGCCATGTGCTGCCACAAAGGATTCTTCCAATTAATTTTCGTTTACATAACCTTTGGATGATGATGTATGGGGTATGATCGCTCAAAAGAATCATATGCTTATCCTAGGCAGTCTAGTGCTAGCATTTAAGTGTTTTAACGGCATGTCAATTGATGCAAATCCCAATAACTTGTCACGAGATCCAACAACAATATATTGATAATGATTTCTTAGATTTATAATAACAAGTTAGAAATTTCAATTTGTAATGATTACATGTGTAATATATGGTGTACTGTTACATTTAGGTTATCCCTTGAAGTGTGACAAGAGGAGTGCTAGCTTGAGGGGGAACATGTTACAAAGCTTTGTCCTCATCAAAAAGAAATAAATTGTTGAACCCATAAGTTCATAAAGTAATTTTGATGAGAACAAAACCAATTTGTATTAAAATGTGAATTATCGCAAAATTGAACTTAATTGGCAAATCATCAACACTTAGTTAATTCCAAATGATCATAAGACAATCTTGAGCTCAATTTGCTAGGAAAAACTCTTAAGTATGTTAAATATGTGTATATGCATAGAAGTATAAAATGTGGAGTTTGTTTAGAAGTATGAAGTTTGTTTGCAAGATGTGGGCTTATTCTGAATGCAATAGTAGGCCAGCATAAATGGAGCCAATAGAATAGTAGATTGAAACTAGGGTTTCAAATTGAATTTAACTTACTATCCTATCAATGAGCAAAGTGGCCATTGATTTGTTCTTGCAAGACAAAATCAAACCCTCTAGTGGATTTTTGTACAAACACTATCTTGATGGTACTTAAAGATGACTTTAATGATGGCAATTTAGCTTAAAATGGCATCCTAATGATAGTGGTAGAAACTAGTTGTTAGGAGCCATTTTTAAGCATTAAATGAAAAGGAAAGAAGAGACAATGCAAAATTTGTTGAAGACCCATAAAGATAAGTTAGATGGAAGCTGGAGAAAAATTAATTGTGTCATTTCTTAGTTCTTCTCTCTCATACTACATTTAAAACTTCAAACACTCTATCACACCTGACCCAGATGGTTGACACATATGAGGGGTTAAGGATTAGGGGAAAGAACTGAATTTAATTGAAAGTTGAACTAAGATCAAATTGTAAGGGTTAAACCGAATTTGATAACATTGCTCTTTCACCATTTGCTTATGATGTACTTATAAGCTCCCAAGATGAAATAGCCCTTGCCTCCAAAATGTGCAGATCTTGTACAAATTATATATATATATATATATGAGAGAGAGAGAGAGAGAGAGAGAGAGAGAAGCAAATAAAAAGAATGCACGTGTTTGAGCAAGTAATACTTAACACCTATAGGATTATCGACTCCAACTTTAAAAACATGGAATAGATTGAGGTCAGTTTTGATTATAGTATTATACTGCTAACAGCATGTACTATCCTATAATCAGTTTAGTTATTATTTTGTAAATATACAACAAGAAACAATATCACATGTATAGGCGAATAACTAAAAAAAAAACAACAACTAGTTGTTAGAGTTTTCAAATTAACAAGAAAACTGATACTTTTTACCAACTCTATATTATATAATGAAGATAAGGTATGAATTGAGCTTGTTGATTTCGAAGAAGAATGATCATACTATTCAGGCCTCCATTTTTTAATGACTAAAATGCAAACAAAGAAATAGAACCTAAGAAATTGACTTGGTTTATTTTAGCCTTATAACGTACAGAAATGTTGGTTTTGTGATGAAGTCCTCATTATATATTTTGCTCACCATGATGTTATTTATTTATTTATTTATTTTCCATTTTGTTATAGCAAATTGGAGATAGTGGATACTATCAATCTTTGAGAAATGATTTTTGAAGCAATTACATGACTCATGGTTAGAATTTATGTATGATTTTTGTTATGGTATAGGTAGGGTGGTAAAATGGCTACATTAGAATATTAGGTTGAATTTAGTATAGGGTTTGGTCCATATCTTATGATAACTTAAGAAGATTTAACTTGATGAGATTGAAATAAGAATTGTAGAATCATTTTGCCCATTCCTAACCTTTCTTAAGTAAGGATCATGCACTTAATAAAAGAGGCTACAAGCCTCACATCAATGACAACTCATCATAACTCTTGAATGAGTTCTCACTCGCTAATCATCAAAATATCTAAATCTGAATGCAAATTCATTTAAGATTCGAAATTTTTAATATTTATAGTTGAATTTTACATTATGTGAAATCTTGTTTATCGAGTAGGGCATTCTTTGTTGTGTCCTACTATAGGATAGGCTTTGGCTAGGGCTACTATAGTTAATCTTGAAAGAAGCCCAAACCATGGCAACTGTTTCTTTCTCTTAAGGAATTTGATTATGATTTATGTCAATATGATTCCATTTTTGAATCTTCAAAGCATGATCCAAATTACAAGAATATCTATGTTAGTGGGAACTATGAATGTGACCTATGAAGTAGTCCTTTGATATCTTTTCCAACACCCCCACTAAAATACTCAAAAAAAAAAAAAAAAAAAGCAGACAACACCACTAGGACTCACAACCATGGAATTGACTTTGAAACACATCCACTTTTATACCTTATCATTAGCTTTGTATTTCTTTAATCTCTATTCTATCTTGAATTAGCTATACTATTATTTTGTGAAAAAAAAAAATTACAATGCTATGATCATTTCAAATCTAACATAGAGTGACGTATCAAAATATAGTAAAATATATTATACCATAATAAAAATTAATGATTCAAATTTTAATTAGTTTTTCTAAAGAAAAATAAATACATTCTTTTTTTTTTCTTGCTAAATGTTCAAATACATAGTTAGTTGCTCTTCCTTTGTAGAAAATGCTTACCTTTATTTGTGTGATTGTTAATTGCAACTATTAATTTAATTTTGATGGAAGTGGATTTCAAAATACATGACCTTCAACAATGCCCATGTTTACTAATCTAAAAGAAACAATAAATATTTCATGCTATTTTTTTTTACTTTAATGTTAATCAAATTTGGAAAGAAAGTGGTTTTCTCCTTCTTCTTTTTCACCTTTTTTTTCTCTATATTTATATAGAGTTTATACTTTAATTGGTCAACATATCACCTTATGATATCACACTTCACATGACTATGGAAAAGTCTTGATCTAATGATATTGTAAATACTCGATTAATTAATTAATTATTTATAGATATATGCATAAGTAGTTATATTTAATTTAAAATTAAGTCAAGATTAATAAGGTAATTAATTTAAAGAAGTGGGGGGCAAGGTGGTCATTTTAACGTCGAGGTATTTAAACTTTTGTGTGAACCAAGGCTACTATTTTCTCACTTTTCATAGTTATGAACCTAAGGACTCTCTGAAAGAACCTACAGAACAACCTAACAAAAATCTAACAGGGAAACAATAGAAACTAGCCAAACATAATCAAGTAATGTTTGAATCATCAAATTATATGACTGGGATTGTAGATTAATTAATCTAAGGCAATTTGATGACATGTGTATAGAAGTTAGGATAAGGAGCGAGATAGGACAGGTGATTTAAAGATCTCATTCACGATCTAAATCAAGTAAGTATATGAATCCTTGTATTACGTTAGAATTTACAAATTAAATGGATCAATTAGACATAATTCCTTAGAAATTAGGTCGAGAAACAATGGACAAATTGGAAAAGAGGAATTTGTGATGAACAGTTACCTATACAGCCAGGTACATGCTCATGTACCTACTCGTGTTGAAAATTGAAGGTGTATAGAAAGGCACATGGTCACCTACATGCCCGTGTACTTGGGCATATCAAATTGAAAAAATTTACAGAAAGATACACGGCCACTATACACGACCATGTACCTAATCGTACTAAAGTACATAGCTAAATACATAATCGTGTACTTAGATGTGCAGAAAACAAAAAACACATAAAAGGTATACAGCCTCTAGCACGACTGTGTTCTGCTTGTGTTCCTCTACATAGTCTCCTACATAGCCATGTTGATTTTTACTTCATTCAAATGCAATCCTAAGGATATGTAATTGGGAATGTGTATAGGTTTGGAGGATTTGTGACATTGTAAGTGTGAGGAGATCGGTTGTTAGATATTAAGGTATGTGTATATCATGTTTATTGCTTGTGATTACTAAGTTAAAAATGTATGTGGATTAAATGTTATTGTAAATGAATATGATTGATTGCGCATGTGATTGTGTTTGGCTAGGTCTAAGAAACCGAGTGAGGGTCGGTGTTCTTAGGGTAGCACCCCGATTATCAATATGTGATGTTGTCCTCAATGGAGTCGTGTACTGAAATGATCTGAGTAGAAGTAAGACTATCTGGTATGGAAGGACTCTTGTATGTTATGTGGAAGGATGTTAGGTGTGTTATGGAAGGATGTTATTGTGAAAGGACTCATGGACTCATAGATAGTGGAAAGTACCCATAGTTGTATATGTATTATTATTATGCATTGAATAGACTCATGAGCAAAGGAAAGTACTCGTTGTCATATATATATATATATATATATATATATTTGTATATATGTGTTTGTGGAATGATTGTATGATGTTTAGAATTATGAGATTGTGTATTGGTTTAAGTAATTGTGAAAGAAAATAAATTATGTATGAATGCATTATGTATGTGATGATGTTCTAGCATGGCATGCGTATGTGTGTATAGGTATACATTATACTAGGTATTAGCTCATCTCTCGTGGAACCCATTTTTAGTTGCAAATACCACAGAGGAAGTGGTAGGAGACATAGAATATGTCTACTATGATGAATAGTATTTTGATGAGGAGAAAAGATAAATATCGGATATTCCTATTAAGTCGATTTTATAGTGTTGTTGTATTTAAGTTGTTAATCACTTTTGCTATAATAATTTGAGAAGACTATTTATGATGTTTATGATGATACATACCCTTTCTAACTTATTGTACTTAGAAAATGATTTTATTTATCATTATGGAGATCTGAATGTAAATGTTGAAGATTTTTAGTGTTTAAGCCTTCATATGTTTTCACATAATGGGGACACATGGTGGGTTGTACTCGTCTCCAAGTTGGCAACCCCTTTTACTAAATTAACGCAAAAGGGGTAAAATTTATATGGGATAATAAATGTGAAGCAAGCTTCATAGCTCTGAAGGAGAAATTGATCTTTACACCAGTGCTTGCTTTATCCATCAATGGTGAGGAATTCGTAATGTATAGTGATGCATCTATCTAAGGCCTTAAGTGTGTATAGATGCAGAATGAGAGGGTGATAGCATATGCATCCAGGCAATTGAAGCCTTGTGAGAAGAACTAATTGACTCATGATCTAAAATTAGCAACTGCCATTCTTACACTCAAATTATGGAGGCATTATCTATATGGGGAGAAGTGTAAGATATTTACAAATCACAAGGGCCTTAAGTATCTCTTTACCCAGAAGGAGTTAAACTTGAGGCAGAAATGTTAGCTAAAGATAATAAAAGATTATGACATAGAGACTCAATACCATCTTGGAAAGGCGAATGTGATTGCTGATGCACTTAGGAGGAAAAGTGCATGGTAATTTAGCAACACTAATTACAACTCAGAGGAAAATATTAGAAGATATGTAGAAACTAGATCTAGAAACTATGACTCAAGAGATCGGAGCTAGATTAGCCAACTTACACATATAGCCAGTGTTAATAGATAGAATAAAAGCTACATAAGCTGATGGTGTAGGGGTGTAGGAGATTAAGAAAAGAATGGAGGGAAAAGCGATAGAATTTAATGAAGTTAAAGAAGGAGTGTTGAGGTATGGTTACAAACTGTGTGTACCGAGTAAAGATGAAATAAAGAATGGAATACTGAAGGAAGCACACTCGATACTCCGTTCACCCTAGGAGTACCAAAATGTATAAGGAATTTAGGTCTCATTATTGGTGGAGGAATGTGAAAAGAGAAATTGTAGATTATGTATCGAAGTGCCTAACATGCTAATAGATAAAGATAGAATATTAAAGACTTGCTAGCATGCTACAACCTCTACTAATACCAAAGTGGAAATGGGAACATGTGACCATGGACTTCGTCGTAGCATTACCTATATCTGTGACTAAGCTGGACACTATATGGGTGATTGTGGATTGACTCACAAAATTTGCTCATTTTATACCTATAGGCATTAGGTATAAGCTTAAGAAGTTGGCTCAAATCTATATTAAAGAGATTGTGAGGTTGCATGGAGTATCGGTGTCCATAATATCAGACTGGGATACTAGATTTGTATGGAGATTTTGGACTAGTTTGCATAGGGCTCTAGAAACAAACTTACAATTCAGTACGGCTTTTCACCTACAAATAGATGGCTAATCAGAGTGAACTATTTATATATTGGAAGACATGTTGAGGGCATATGCATTGGTTCTTGTTGGAAATTGGGATGAACACCTGCCCTTAGTAGAATTTGCCTACAACAATAACTTTCAAGCTACCATCCAAATGGCATTGTATAAAGCATTATATAGGAGAAAGTGCTGGTCACCTTGACATTGGGATGAGGTGGGTGAGAAACCAAGTGTTGGGACCTGATCTAGTACAAGATGTAGTAGACAAATTCAAGTTGATCAAGTAAAGAATGTAGTTAGCCTAAAGCCGTCAGAAATCCTATGCACATAAGAGATGACACCCATTGGAATTTTAAGTGAGAGAACATGTTTTATTGAAAGTCTCACCTATAAAGGGAGTAATAAAATTTGGACTAGGAGGAAAATTGAACCCTAGATATCTAGGACCCTTTGAAGTCTTAGAAAGAATTAAACTGGTGGCATACTGACTAGCATTACTACCAAATCTAGCTAAAGTACATGATATATTCCACATCTCTATGCTAAGGAAGTATGTACTCATTGCCAGTCAGATTACTGTACTAGAACCCCTGTAAGTGTAGCCAAATCTCATAACAATGGAGAAACCTGTCAAGATCGTGAACACTAAGGAACAAATTTTAAGAAGACGAGTTATTAAAGATGTCAAGATGCAATGGAGCAACCAAATAAAGAAAGATGTAACTTGGGAGTTGGAAGAAGAAATGAAAAAGAGATATCCTGAACTCTTCCAAGATCTAGGTAATTTTTTACAATGAAAATTTTTGTAAAGGGGGAAGAATGTATATACTCAGTTAATTATGTATGTATGTATGTATGTATGTATGTATGTATGTATGTATGTTTTATTAAAAATTAAGTCAAGGTCAATAGGGTAATTAACTTAAAGAAGGGGGATCAAGGTGGTTATTTCAAGGTCAAGGTATTTAAACCTTTATTTGACCTAAGCTACTTTCTCACTTTTCACAGTTGCGAACCTAAAGACTCTCTCAAAGAACCTATAGAACAACCTAATGGAAATTTAACAAGGTAGTAATCGAAACCAACCAATTACAATCAAGTAAGGTTTCAATCATCAAATTATATGACTGGGATTATAGATTCGTTAATCTAAGGTAATTTGATGACATATGTATAGAAGTTGGGATAAGGAGTGAGACGAGACAAGCGATTTGAAAATCTCAATCACGATCCGAATCAAGTATATGAATCCTCATATTACATTAGAATTTACAAATTAAATGGATCAATTAGATATAATTTCTTAGAAATTAAGTCAAAGAACAATGGACGAATTGGAAAAGAGGAATTCATGATGAACAGTGACCTATAGGGTTAGACACGCTCATGTTGAAATTCGAAGGTATATAGAAAGGTACACAGTCACTAACACGCCCGTGTACTTAGGTACGTCAAATTGAAAAAATTTACAGAAAGGTACATGGTTACTATACATGACCATGTACCCAACCGTGCTGAAGTACATAGCCAAATAAATGACCATGTACTTGTGCATGCAGAAAACCAAAAACACATAGAAAAGTACACAGCCTCTAGCACGAGCGTGTTTTGTCCATGTGATAGGTATCAAAATCCATCAAGACCTATCATTAGGGCAAGAGCCAAAGGATTTTAAATACTAACGATGAGAGCCCATTTTGAGCACATCGACCTCGGAATTATTTATTTACTAACCTCTTTTCTCTTATTCATGTATTGTATATTCCAACGGACACACTTATCATGCTTTACAGGTGATAGACAAACTTACTAAGACTCAGCTTGTGGGTTATCCATGGACTGACCTAAACCGATGATGAGCTAGGCCGACGAATCCTATGGAAGAGCTAGCATGATGAAGACTATTTTTATTTATAATTATTTCTTTAGACTATATGTGTTGTAATCTTTCTTTTGGGATACTTTCATTTACTTGTAATTGTCTTTTAGGACCGGTCACCCTAAAAGTGGCATAGTTGTAATTTTGTGAACTTTTTAACCCTAAAGGGAGTAAGTATAAATACTTGCTTAAGTAGGGTTTTGAGGGGGAAGCCAAAATTTTCAGAAATAGAACACATTTCACGTGTGAGGTTAGGGTTTTTCCTAAAATCTAAATTGCTCTTATCAATTTTAATACCAAGAATTAAAATTGTGGCGAGTTGCAACAAAGAGAAATTATGAGTAATATCAATTCCTTTTTATTGTGTTTCCTTTTCATCACTAGTGAGTTATATCTAGGGTTGATTAGGATTGTTCTTGGTCAGATTTTGATTTCATTTGAAATTATTCTATCATTTTATAAAATTGATTGGTTTTGACATTAGTTCTAACCATCAAATTTGCTTTATTTTATGGAGTGGATTACCTTGTTGGGAAGGAGAAATACGGCCTTGTTTTTTTTTAGTGTTGAAGATTGGTAATCTCTTGGTATTTTAAGTTGATTTAGTGATTCAATTGAGGATTTCATCATTGTGATTTTCATTACCTTGAAATATAGCCTTCAGATCATCTTTCACATTTAGGGTTCACGCAATTTTTGTGCCCCTTGGAACCGAATTGATCTTTTCATTTTAGTGATTGTTGATTGATTCAATTACATGTGCTTAAACCCCCTTTTAGGCACATCACCATGTTCCTTTACATGGCCTCCTACATGGTCATGTTGATTTAGAACACTTCTCATTTCATTTCACTTCATTCAAATGCGATCATGAGGATATATAATTGGAAATGTGTATAGGTTTGGAGGTTCTGTGAGATTGTAAGTGTAAGGAGATCAGCTATTGGATATTAAGGTTTGTGTATACCATGTTTGTTGCTTGTGATTGCTAAATTAGAATTGTGTGTAGATTAAATGTTATTGTAAATAAACATGATTGATTGCACATGTGATTGTGTTTGGCTAAGTCCGAGAAATCGAGTGAGGGTCGATGTTCTAGGGGCGTTACCTTGATGATTGGTATATAATGTTGTCCCTAGTGGAGTTTTATACCAAAACAATCTGGATAAAAGTAGGACTATCTAGTATGGAAGGACTCTTGTATGTTATTTGGAAGGATGTTGTTATGAGAGGACTCATAAATAGTGGAGAGTACCCACAATAAAAGGGAGTATCCTTTGTATGTGTGTTTGTGGAAGGATTGTATAATGTTTAGAATTATGAGATTGTGTATTAGTTTAAATGATTCTGATAGAAAATAAATTGTGTATGAATAATGTGTTGCATTATGTATGTGATGAGACCATTTTTAGTAGTAGGTACCACAAGAGAAGTGATAGGATATGATTAGACCATTGTGGAGATGGACCAAAATAATGAGGAGAATGTAGAATATGTATATTATGATGAATAATATTTTGATGAGGAGAAAGGATAAATATTGGATATTCCCGTTAAGTTGATTTTAGACTATTATTGTATTTACATTGTTGAACCCTTTCATTGTAATAATTTAAGGAGATTGTTTATGATGTATTTATGAGAATACATACTCTTTCTAACTTATTGTACTTAGAAAATGATTTTATTTATTATTATGGAGATCTGAATGTAAATGTTAAAGATTTGTAATATCTATATATCTTCACATAATAGGGACACGTGATAGGTTGTACTTGTTTCGGGTTCCAAGACATGTGATAAGGGTCATAAAGTACTTATTATTTATATAAATTACAATAACTTTTTATTTAATTCTTTTACATTTTGTATAGATATTTCACTTAATCACTTTATATTTTGATTTCAAAGCCTTAAAATATACTTTATAATTTAATAGTATAATTATATGAAAGTTGAAAAAGAAAATATAATTTTTATAAGATGGAAAATCTAACATGTGAATCAACATGACTGTATCCAACAATGAAAAATAAACCTTGTGAGATCAGTTGAGGAAAGGAGGACGTCCAAGCAAACCGTGCAAAAATGTGAAAATCACCGTGTCGGAGGAAGCAAAAACGAACAGATTTCAACACGGCAGGAAGAAACACGTCCGTGCTACATCTGAAATCTGCCCGTGTTGACACAAAGACAAAACGAGCAGACTGGAATGCTGGAAAGCACGCGAGGAGATACATCCATATCGCGTCCAAGATATGACTCTGCCAACTCCAACATATATATATAGAGAGAGAGAGAGAGATCCGTTTGAGAGCAGTTTAGAAACATAGAGTAGAGAATTAGTGATTAGAGATTAGATAGAGTAGATAGATTAGAGACTTTTAGATTTTATTTTTTAATGATTTTATTTATGCATTCTTTTTCTATTATTACCGTTAGATTTAACATGATAATAGTTTAATTTTCTCTTTATTTTCGAGTATGATGAACTCCAGAATAAACATGCAATTTTTTTAATTTATTATTTATCATTCTTATAATTCAATTATGTGTTTTCAATTGTTTTCAATTCAATATTACTAGCATATTAGTTGAAATCCGATTTCTTATATAGAGATCGAAGTATCCTATATTAGAATGATCTAGCATAATTGCATGTAATCCTAAAGATAGGATGACGTAAATCTTCTAAATTATGGTCAAACCTAATAGTGGAATTCATAGATCGAATGTAATGAAATTTTAGAGGTTTTAATTAAGAAGAGATTCCAATTAATCAACTTAGAATTAGGAATAAGTAAGACTCGAGAGAGCTATTATTTCAATTTATAAATTCCCACAGTCCAGGAATGCAATAAGGAATTTGAATAATAAATAGTTAATTACACTAATAATTCTAAAGAGATTTAACATCCAAGTATACTTTTAATGATTGCTGCTTTCTTTAGTTTATTCATTGTTGATTTTATTCATTCACTTAATTCTACATATTAGATAATAAGAAAAAGAGTAATTACTGGTAATCATAATTTTTGTGGGATTGATACTCAATATCTTTATCCACTATACTATAAAATTAATAGGTGCACTTACCTATAGGTCTAAGGTAGCAGTAGTAAGATAGACCCGTGATATCAAGTTTTTTGTGCCGTTACTGGGGATTAGGATATTAGGAATACCTATATCTTGTTAATCTAGTCATTATTTCCTTTATTGCTTACTTTTCATTAATCTCTATTTTCCATAGTTTCTGTTTTCCTTCTATTGTTTATACTTAGGGGACACTATAGAGCAAGTCAATAACAAGTTTTGGCTTAGGACTCAAACGATAACCAATCTATCAACATGGCCAACAAACAAGAGGAGAGAATAATGCTCGACTATGCAAGACCATCACTTACTAGGGTTAATTCAAGTGTTGTTATGCCTACAATTGCAACCAACAACTTTGAAACTAAACCTAACATTATTTAGATTGTCCAACAATTCATTCAATTTGATGGGTTGTGGGATGAAGATCCAAACACACACATAGAAATCTGCAACACCTTCAAAATAAATGGGGCCATAGATGATGCCATCAAGTTACAACTTTTCCCTTTTTCATTATGAAATAGATCTAAACAATGGTTGAATTCTCTTCCTAAGAGGTCAATAACTATATGGGAGCAAATGGCGAAAAAGTTTCTTGCTAAGTATTTTCTACTAGCAAAGACTGTGAAGTTACAAAACGATATCTCTTCTTATGCTCAAATAAAGTCTAAGACCCTATATGATACATAGGAGAGATATAAAGATCTATTGAGGAGATGCCTACATCACTCTGGATGCAAATTTAGAGTTTCTATGGAGAAATGAATCAAACCACTAGGCAAATGATCAATGCAACTATTGGAGGGACTTTGAACAACAAAACTCCTAAAAAGGCTTGGAAATTAATAGAAAACATGGCCATGAATAGTTAATAGTGGATTTCGTCAAGAGCCAAACAACTAAGAGTAGTAGAAGTATATGATGTTGACGCTATTACTGCTTTAGCAGCATAGGTTGAGGCTTTGAGTAAGAAAATAGGTAGAATCTCCATAGCACAACAACCAAGTTAGTCGGAGTTTATTTCTAATTTTAATGAAAATGCTAATTTTGTAGGACTTCCGAATAAGCAGCCAAACAATCCCTATAGTAACATGTATGATCTAGGTTAGAGAAATCATCCTAACCTTGCTTGGGGGAATTAACAAAGGAATGGTCCACCCGGATTCCAACAAGCACATCACCTGCCGAAACAAAACCTAAATTCAGAAGACTTGATGACAAAGTTTATCCAAACAACTGAAACACACTTCCAAGCTATAGAAGCATTGTTAAGGAATCAAGATGCTTCAATCTGGAATTTGGAAACTCAAGTAAGAGAGATTGCAAAAACAATTTCAAAAAGACCCTAGGGAGCTCTACTTGGAAATATAGAACTTAATCCTAGAGAACAAGTCAAAGTAGTCTTTGTAGTTAATGAAGAAGAAGTGTAAACTAAAGGAGAAGTTAAAAAGCCAAAGGAAAAGGAGCAGCCCCCAAAGATCAAAGAATATGTTCCAAAAATCTCTTACCCAGCTCGACTCAAGAAGGAACTCTTAGAGAAGCAATATAGTAAGTTTTTTGAACTTTTCAAACAACTTCATATAAACTTAGCTTTTGTTGAGGATTTATCATAGATGCCTAAGTATACAAAGTGCTTGAAGGACCTCCTTTCAAATAAGAAGAAATTAGAAGAAATCTCAACAGTCACCCTCAACAAGGAATGCTCCACCATCCTATATAATAAGTTGCCAAAGAAATTAAAAGATCTTGGGAGTTTTACTTTACCTTGTTTCATTGGTAATTTAGTAATAAATGATGTTCTAGCTAATTTCGATACTAGTATTAATATGATGCCACATTATATATATTTAAGAAGTTAGGATTAGAGAAACCTAAACCAACATAGATGAGCACTCAATTAGCTGATAGGTCTATTAAGTAACTTATCAGTATCATTGAAGAAGTGCCGGTTCATGTGGGAACATTTATTTTTCCAGTGGACTTTATATTTTTAGATATAGACAAGGATAACAAAGAACCACTAATTTTAGGACGCCCTTTCCTAGCTACTGCTAAGGTAGTTATAGATGTAGGCAATCACACATTAACTTTGGAAATTGGGGATGAAGAACAAACTTACAAAACGCTTGACATAATCTCACATCCTTCAAAGAGTAACAATACCTACTATTTCGTGAACAAATCTAACTTACTTGATTATACGTATGTAGAAATTTAATTGTTGTCCCCCTAACTAGGCAAATGAGGTAACAACGTCAGGCAAATGATGTTAAACAACAGCACATTTTGGGAGGCAATCTAAGAAATAACTTAGTTTTATAATTAAATTAATTTATTTTTTCAGCTAGTATAATATTGTGATCTTAGACATTTGATTATTTATTATTCATGTGCTTGTAGATGAATATAAATTTCCTTATCCATTGATAAATGTTAATGGCTTTGTATGGAATCTTCTTTGATAAGTATTTGATGATGAGTCCCTTAAATTTTGACTTATTTTGGCATTATGAAAATTCCATAAAATAAAATTGACACATCACTACTCTTGCAAAAGTGATGGCCATAATTCTAATAAATTTCTTTATAACACAAAATTGTTGCTTTGAAATTATGTCAAATTTTTTTATCCTCTATAATTTTTTCTTTTTATTGTTTTGGTATACTGCTTTTGCCTGTTGTGGAAATAAATTCTTCTTATTGAAAATAGCTTCCCATAACTCCAAATAGATGCTTAGGTAAACCAAAATTCCATAATGGATTTTTTTTTTAATTCTTTATGCTATGCCTTGAAACCTAGATGCTCAATAAATAAATATTTCACAATGGAAATTTTTTAAAACTCTTTTTTGCCACGTCCTGAAACCTCGCAGGCATAATAGCCTACCATGTATCTTGCTTAAGTAGAATACAATAAGGCTCTAAACCTATCCATTCTCCTTCATTCAATTTTACTTTCCAAAACCTTATATTAAGTTTGAAAATGGTTGCTTTTCTAGTAGGATGATTGAATGTTTTTCTAATTTTAGTTTTGAAAATTTTATTAATATTAATTTTGTAAAACCATTATACCAAAAGCCTCATTGCATATCATATAAAACTATATCAAAGTATAGGGCCTAAAAGGCCTAAAATAACCCAAATTTCAAGAAATTCTAAGTCTAACAGTCTGGATATAATTGATTAAAAGCAAGTAGTAAAGTCTCATAAGTAAAGTATGTAAAATCTAGCACCACAAAGTCCACTAATTTAGGTAACAAGATGGCAACTATTCGTCCTTAACATAAACTCAATCATTAATCAAATCTACATCCGAAAATCCAAAGCCAAGCTAATTATACAATACATCAATACAGTAGTCATCACCTGAAAAATGGTAAATGAAGGGAAGTGAGTCATAACAAACTCAATAACGTGATAGCCAACTAGTACACACGATGCCACTCATACATATGCCAACTTTTAATGCAATAAGCAAAGTTTATTAAGGTATTATTTCAAGTATAACAAACAATACACTTCCAACATCCTAAAAGTTGGAGTATTTTGTGACTCCTTAGAACAAATAAAGGAATGAAGGGTTCCAAATCCTATCACAACAAGTCATTTGGTAGTTGACAAAAACAATCAGATCCCATACAGCATGAAACTCTCCTATAGAGTTCATTGCCATATTAGCTACCAATACTCACAGTCCACATGTACTGCACCATCAATAACTCCTATTCCTCTATATGACAACTGCTATAGCTTCTTCTCACTTTTGTCGATTTGTTAACAACCATAGTTCCCTCCTATAGGCTACCACTAAGCCATCACAGTGGCCTAGGTGTATAACTACCATATTACCCCAAAATCTATGATCATAACTATAGTCTTAATCTGATAGCATTATTCAGGGACCTAAAATAACCAAACACATATAAGGCATACAATTATTAAGTCAAGTTGAATTAAGTCTAGTTTCATTACTATCCTAACAAGTATGTAACATGCAAGGCTACATGTACTTGATAAATTATTATCTTATTGATTACTTTAATTAATTAATATTAGTTTGTTAATTATAATTATACTTTTTATAATTAAATATATTTTATTTAATTAAAATTGGCTATGAATATGGCTTATTGGATAGACAATTTGGTTCATCCAAGAATTGGTTTGATCTAATCCTAAGGATGCCACAAACTATTATTATTATTATTAGTTTTCAAATTTTTTATTTTAACCCTTATTTTGGTCATAAACACTAAATCACAAGTTGGGCATATTATTGGAAGATCAAGCTCACTTTTTCCAAGAACTTAATCTAATCCTTTGATTCAATTACACTAAATCACAACTTTTATCTCAAATTGTGTAGAAAAACAAGATTTTGGTGAATTTTGACCCTCATTAAGGATCAAAGGGGGTGATTGCTCAAGAACACTTCAAAGATTATGAAGAATATGATAAACATCTTATGAACATTCATACTTTTTCTGGAAATTCAAATGAGCATAACCATTCAAACTTTGAATATCCATGAATCTTAAGAATCAAAAGTTTTCATTTCAAGAACTACTTTGAATCTTCCTAAGAACATTAAAATTGTATCACCATAATCATATCAATTTTGGAAATTTAAATTCAAGAATATCATATTCAAGTAACATAAACAATTGCAAGAATCTAATTCAACCAACATTATAAATACTAAAATTACTACAAGATTAACTTCATGAACATTTAAATTAACATATTCATTAACATTACTACACTTATAATTTTTTGAAATAACTCACATTGAATCAACATTATGTACATATCAAAATCATACTCATTTTATATCCATATCAACCCAAACAAACCCTAAACATATATAAGCTAAGATAAACATCCAATCTACATTGTATAATATGAATTAACCTAAATCGAATATAAAAAAAAAAAAAAAACACCCTAACCACTTCCTATATGTTGTAGCCACATTAGGTGCAAATAACATCCAATTCTAATCAACTTCTTCATTTCAAACTTCAACTAAAGATATTCGAAAACCCAAATCTAAATTAACTAACATAAGATCTATAAATCAAAATCATCACACCATTTCCTAGCATTGGTGCAAACCTCATATCATCATATATCCAATTTTTCAATTCTAAATAACACTTAAACATTGTACACATCATGACATCAATTATAGTATAGATTACTCAATTAATCTTCAAAAACATAATTCATAATCCCAACATTCACACTGCAGGTGATGCAATTCCATCTAGCAACTATATTAAGCTTCTAAACATTAATTCTTCATTTGTTCCATCATCTCAATGCTTAAATTAACATAAGATTAGAGGAAACTTCCTTAAAAGAAGACTAACCTCTACTTAAATCTCTACTTGAGCTTCCAAATGGGTATTTAAAGACTTCCTCTTTAAATTACTTGCAATTAACACATCATAACACTAAATAAGTGATCTTAAACTATAGATCAAAAGATTCTAAAGAACATATCTAAAATCTAAGCTCAAATAATTATGAAATGATTTATATTTCCTCTTATTTCACTAAGCTCTACGTGAAAGGTAATGTGGATGCTAGATTTCCAAATACTCTTCTTCAATTCCACCAAATTTCTTATGATGATGCATTATTGATTATAATTCCTATAACATCTATAGTAATTTAAGCTTAATTGAACTAAAAGGAGATATTACTCATCAAATTCTCTTCTAAATCTTGATTAGGCCCTCATAGAGCTCTTGTATCCTCTTACATTCAATTGGAATGAGCTATAAATGGAATGAGAAATTGAGTTAGAGGAAGAGAGAGCGGTGTATAGCTTATAGGTTTAGGGAGGGTTTTTACTTTTTTAAACTTTTCCTTTAATTGGTAAATTAGCTACATTAAACTCATTTCCTTCTTATGCCAGATATGTAAGCAATTTACTTTACTACACTTACTCTTAACATTAAAATTGTAATCTAAATTATTCCCATTTAATTAATTTGTGTAAGGTTGTTTTAGTAATTTACTTTGAATTGATTTTTGAAATATGGGGTTTTCTAAATTACCACTTCATCTTTGACATGAATTTCCTTTGAATTTGGGGTTTTTCACTCTCAAACACATTTAATGTACTTAAAATTCATTTAACGCACATACAAAGTCGTAATCAATTCTTTTTATTGGCTACATGTGGCATGGAATTAATCTTAAATTTTTGTCATTCTAAAATCTATAGTGGAATTTTCTTGGTTGAACATAACTCTTCATAGCCTGAAAAAGTTGAACATGGAATAAATATCCCATAATGGGATTCTCATTTTTTATCTCTTTATAACTCACTTGGAGGATAACTAAATATATATATCCCCACATGTGCGGTTTTCCTTCTTCTTTTTTTTTCTCTTTCTTTTTTTACACATTTACGTGCATTTTTTTTATGGGTTGTTGTTTAGATGGTTAAAGGGAGTTAGGTGAATGGCTTCCTTCTCCTTCACGTATGGGAGTTCCTTAAACCCAATCACACCACCACACCCACTGCCATCAGTAACACAATAAAAACTCCATTAATATTAATAATGACCATTGATCATTATAACCTTTATAGGCATAGTCAAAACTTCATTAATAGAGATAATGATCACTAATCCTCTTTCAAAATGTCATAATTCTTAAACCAATTCACATAATTCCTTATTGCAAAGTGTTAATGAGCTTGGTAGTTTGAAGCTTAAAGAAAATAGGAGTCTTATTGAACAAGTGAGATAAATTTAATAGCCTTATTAAGCATTTGTATGAAATAATAAGTCATAAGCTAAATGTGTCAAATTTCATGATATTTTTCAATACTTCGTTATATTATTAAATGAAACATTATGATAGAAACCCCTCTCCAATATCCAATAATGTAGATAAGGTTTCAAAAATTGAAACCAAAGCTCATCTTATGATCTTTCAAACCACCTTAAACCCTTAGCCTATGTGATCTATAAATTTTAAGGTACTTTATGGGCCTTTTTTGCCATTTAACTTAAAATATTACTGTCACTCAACACCTAACTAATATCATTCATATAATAAATCAATGTTGTGTATGATGATAAACTGCAACAAATATGTATAGAAAATTCATTAAAAAAATATTACAAGAAATTCTTACTTTTGAGATATGAGATATATTTAACAATCTTGCTGAATATTCGCCTAAAATAATACATCGTCAATTAAGTTGACTCAATTGTTTTTCTATTATATTTGTTAAAACTTAATTAAATTTAAACTTTACGAGTTACTTTATCAAGTACCTTATATTTTTTTTTGAAATTACACATTACTCTAGAATCTATAAGTTGTAATATACATGGTAAAGGTTCAAGGTTGGTACATGTTCATATTTTGTGATAGGAATCAAAATCCTACAGGACCTATCACTAAGGTAAGAGCCAAAGGATTACAAAATTTGGCAATGAGGGTCCTCTTTGAACAAACCAACCCCGAAACTATTTGTTTACTAACTTCTTTTCTATTACTTATTTGTTATGCATTCCAGCAGGTATACTTGTGGGTTTTTACAGGGCGACGGATAAACTCGCTAAAGCTTAGCTTGTGGGTTATTCATGGACCGATATAAACCAAAGAAGAACCGGTCCAACAAATTATTCACTTGAATTGAAGAACCGACCACTTGAAGACCATTTGAATATGTAATTATTGCTATGAGAATAGGCTATTTTGTTTATTTTGAAACTTGTAATTTGATTTTAGAACCGGCCACTTAGTGGCATATTTGTAATTTTTTTGGTTTGTTTTACCCAAATAGGAACAAGCATAAATATTTGCTAACTAGGGTTTTTAGGGGACTTTTTGACATTTGAAAAAAACCAAACACTTTGCCGTCAAGGAGTCCTTGCATGCAAATCACATCTCTTATCAATTTCATGTGTGGAATTGTGGTCAGATTGGAATTGTGGTTAGATTGGCTTAAGAATTTTGTGAGTAATAATAATTTTCTTAAGTTGATTCCAATTATTACTAGTGTGTCATATCTAGTGAGTGATTGGATTTGTTTTTGTTTTGTTCATATTTCACACCAATTAGGGATTCCTTTCCAATCTAAAGTTCACGCCATTTTAGTTGGAAATTGGACTCTATCGTGTTGTTCATTTGTTTTATTTCGGAAATACAATTGATTGTCATTGTAAATTGCGTGAATATCATTTGAACTTTAGGGTTTAAGAGATTGTTGATATCACACATTTTGTGGACTTATTTGATTGATTCTTCAATTGACATTGTATAATTGCAATCCATCAATTGAAGCACATCACCTTTTAGTATCAGAGCATTGGTTTTTTAGAAAGGAATTTTCATGATCATCATAACTTGAAATTAGGGTACTTGAATTTCTACTTATTGATCCGAAGTGTTGAGATGGAATTGAAGTACTTGATTTTGTTATTGTGGTGTCATACTTGTTGTTTGTTGTAGTAAAAGTGGATATCTTGTTGTAGCTCCTTTGTTCTTGACTTGCCATGAAGGGAATTGGTAGAGTAAGAAGTGCATTTCCTAGTGTTTGTTATGAAATTAGAAATACATTGTTTGTGATAAAAGAGAAGTGAATTCTTGTAAGAGTTTTTGGAATTAGGGAGTGCAATTTACAATTTCCAGATTTGAATTTGTGTGGAGAATAGGAAAATTATTTGAATTTAAACACATCCATTAAGCTTGAAGAAGTTATTGAGTGGTATTGATTACATTTCATTTGAAATTGAAATTAATTCTTACCATTTGTGGAGTAAGTTGCATTAAAGGTGCCAATTTGAATTTGTTGTTGTGTTTGTGTGTGTATGTGTGGCGATGAAAGGGAGTGTATTGAATTGGTGGAGTTATGTTGTGAATATTGAGTTAAAGGGTATTGCATCGTGAAGTGAAATGTTGTGTGTGTGTAGTGGTGGTTGAAGTGAGTGCACTGTGTGTGTGTGGCGGTGTGAATTATTGTGGAGGTGTGTATGAGGAAGGTGCTACATGTAGAGATTGAAGTTAACAACTTTTGAGAAACTTTGGCTGAATGCCTCTTCATAATTCATGTTCAAGTATATATATACATTAAGAGGATATCTTTCCAAGCAACTATATCTTACAAACTAGGAAAATAAATCTTCCTCTACCAAAATATACAATACAAAATATACATGCCATATTTACAAACTAAGTCACGAAACAAATATCTAAATATTCACGGCCGTGTTACACCGCCATACCTTCTAGCCGTGTATCAGGTCGTGTATGTTTCTAGTAGCTACCTGACACAATACACAACCGTGCCTTCTGTCCGTGTATCTAACCGTGTATGTTTCTGGGATGTACCTGACACAACACACGGTCGTGCCTTCTGTCCGTGTATTCGGCCGTGTATGTTTCTGGGAGGTACTTGACACAACACACGGCCGTGCCTTCTGACCATGTATCCAGCCGTGTATGTTTCTGGAAGTTATCTGACACAATACACGGCCGTGCCTTCTAACCGTGTATCCGGCCGTGTATGTTTCTGAGCTTCCAGACATTCTTGATTGATAGAAGTGTGTGTGTGTGCTGTGACTAAAAGGGAAAGTTAAGTAGTGAAGTTTGAAATTTAAAAAAACAAGCATATAAGTGTAAAAGTTATAGAGTATTATTACTTAAACACTTGCTTATTTGAATTCAATAACTTAACTACTTGGAAGTGATTAATTGTTGCTTCATTTATTTTACTATAATTGAAGTGTAGAGAAGTATTTGTAGCATTGTTTGCTTAATTGCATCGTGGGTATATAAGGTTGTATTGGTTTGTGAAGTAGTGAACAATCATGTCAAGTGAAATGTTTTTGTCCACTAATGTGTTAAGCTGGGCTTTGACTTCTTTTACAACTAAAGATGATGAGCAGAGGGAAAATTTGTTCTATACTTCTTGTAGGGTACAAGGTAACCTATGTGTCATTATTCTTGATGATGGTAGTTGTACTAATGATGTGATAGCCTCATTAGTATCGAAATTGAAACTTGTCACTAACCCACATCTTAAGCCCTATAAATTGCATTGGCTAAGTGATTAAGGAAGTTTACATGTGATCTAAAGAGCTAGGGTACCTTTCAATATAGGAGATAAATACTATGATGAGATTGAATGTGATATTCTTCCTATGTGTGCATCCCATATATTGCTTGGTAGGCCGTGGTTGTATGATAAGAGGGTCTTACATGATGGTTATACAAAAACTTATATGTTCCAGCAGGATGGTAAACATATAGTATTGAACCCTATGTCACCATCAGATGTCCAAGAGATGCAAAGACAAATAAGTCAACCATCAGAGGTCCTTGAGGTTCATAGTCAGATGAGTCAACCTTCAAAGGACCAAGCTATTCAAAAGCAGATGTGTCAACCATCAGAGGTTCCTAAGGTTCATAGTCAGATGAGTCAACCTTTAAAAGACCAAGCGATTCAGAAATAGATGTGTTAACCATCAGAGGTCCGAAAGGTACAGAGGCAGATGAGTAAACCATTAGAAGGCTAAGAGGTTCAAAGACATATAGGTGAAACAGGAAAGGAGAAAACAATATCGGTGGGACAGTTTGAGTTAGAGGAGGTCATAGTGGATGATAGACCATTATATGTGTTGCAGATGAGTCATATCCTAGAGATGGAGGGGCGAGAGCAACCACCCCCTGTGGTATCTCAGGTACTAAGAGACTGTAGTGATAATTTTACAGATAACTTGCTAGGAGGATACAGAGTCTCTACTACATTTGACCTATCAGATTTGAGGACAAATCTTCTTGAGGCCCAAGGAGATTATAGGAATCAAAATCGTACAGGACCTATCACTAGGGCAAGAGCCAAAGGATTACAAAATTTGGCGATGAAGGTCCTCTTTGAAAAAACCAACCCCGAAACTATTTGTATACTAACTTCTTTTCTATTACTTATTTGTTGTACATTCTAACAGGTATACTTATGGGTTTTTACAGGGCGATGGATAAACTCGCTAAAGCTCAACTTGTGGGTTATTCACGGACCGATATAAACCAAAGAAGAATTGGTCTAACAAATTGTTCACTTGAATTGAAGAATCGACCACTTGAAGACCATTTGAATATGTAATCGTTGCTATGAGAACCAACCTCAGCCATTTTGTTTATTTCGAAACTTGTAATTTGACTTTAGAACCGGCCACATAGTGGCATATTTTTAATTTTTTTTGTTTGTTTTACCTTAATAGGAGCAAGTATAAATACTTGCTAACTAGGGTTTTTATGGGACTTTTTGACATTTGAAAAAAACCAAACACTTTGCCATCAGGGAGTCCTTGCATGTAAATCACATCTCTTATCAATTTCATGTGTGGAATTGTGGCGAGATTAGCTTAAGAATTTTGTGAGTAATATCAATTTTCTTAAGTTGATTCCAATTATTACTAGTGTGTCATATCTAGCGAGTGATTAGATTTGTTCTTCTTTTGTTCATATTTCATGCCAATTAGGGATTCCTTTCCAATCTAAGGTTCACGCCATTTTAGTTAGAAATTGGACTCTATCGTGTTGTTCATTTGTTTTATTTCGGAAATACAATTGATTGTCATTGTAAATTGCATGAATATCATTTGAACTTTAAGGTTTAAGTGATTGTTGATATCACGCATTTTGTGGACTTGTTTGATTGATTCTTCAATTGACATTGTATAATTGCAATCCATCAATTGAAGCACATCATTTTGTGTTACCCTTTAATCTCTTCTAGCAACGATGTCTTCCCTATAGTGGATGCTTCTACTATCGAGCTTAACCTACACAAGCCTATTTATCAATAAGAACTTCCTAATCATTAAATATATTGGTTAATATTTAGGCAGCTTAATGCAGCTAGAACATTGGCTTTAATACCACTTGTCATAAGATAAGATGCCCTCCTCTCTGTAAGTGCCCATACGACACTCGACCATCTCTTAATTCACATGTTACTCAAATTTTGGATGTCAAGTCAACCTTCTCTTATCTATTTTACCTAAGTTTGTCCTAAGCCCAAACATCTCATTAGGAAAGACCTTTAGGTGGACTATGACACCTACTTCCTTAACTGACTAAAGTAAAACTACCTTCAAACAAAAAAGGATCAAAACTCAATCAAGCTTCTTTGTTAATCACATTTGCTTTGGTTTTATGGATCATTTGGCATGCTCAAAATTGCTTACTTTTTATCCAACAAAAAGACTTACTTCTACTAACTTAAAGAATAAAATGTCAAGCTCATGAATTTAGGGCATATAACAAGAAAAAAAATTATTATTATATGAGGTGGAAAAGAAGGTTATAATATGCAAATCACTAAGAGAGAGGTGGGTCAAACTAAATCCTCATGATCAATTATAGGAGTTTCTAAGAGATGCAAGGGGAGATTGGACAGTTAGTTTTATAAAGAAAATAGAGAAAGTTGGTATTTTTATTTCTAAACTCCATACTTAAAATTAGGGTTTGAAGCATTATATAACTTTGGGTTTCAAGAATGTTGATATTAATTTGGACTTATCAATTGCAATAAACTTAATATCTCCACAATCACGTATAACTATAGAAATCAAAATTTGCTAATGTACTTTCTACATGAGAGGAAAATATCTAGCTATTTAAGGAAAGAAGGACCTAGTATGCTATCTAGGAAGCAAATTAAGTTATTGACTTTATGCTATTCTGGCTCAAGCATTGGGTGAAGATGAAATCTTAGCTTTTTCTCACCCCATCTAAGTTTTAAGCTATTTTTTTAAAGACTTAAGTATTTGTACGAATGTTAAGGAGAGCAAAACTTTAGCCAAGAAATTACAAGTGAGGGAATTAACATGTAACACCCTAGAATCTAAGACGTCATAACCCATCACATGTTATTACTAAACAATGACACGTTGAGAGTCTTAATCTATCTAAAACCATAAATATTATTATGTCTCTATAATATAAAATAATTCATCAGTTTCTTAAATCAACGTACGATTGCAAAGGTAAGTGCTTTTATCAAATTAGCGATTTTGCATGTTATCTTCCCTAATGGGAACTCGATTAAGATATAGCATTATGCCAATTTAAGGTTCCTGGACATTTCAATTGGACACCAAAGTTGTCGGATCAAACAAGCTTTGAGATGTGGATTCAAATTGAGATAACTAAGTATTCTAATCACACTTGAATTCATGGAATTACGTAGATTTTATGGTAAAATTGGAACATTGAATTGATTGGTGAGTGTTAGGAAGGAGAAAGGGTCAAATAGTGAAAAAAATGGAGGAAATTGTGAGTTTATAATGGTACATAGTCAAGGTATACAACTGTGTACCTAACCATGATGAGAGTGAAGAGAATTTTGTAAGGTGAGCTATATACGACCAGGTACACAGGCTTATACTTGCCCGTGTTAAAGTACATGGCCTGTATACTTAGGTTTGCTAAGAAGGCTTTTCATATAAGAAGGTACATGGCCATGTATATGATCGTAGTCCTACCTGTGTTCTTCTACACGGTCGGATTATCCAAGAACACTACTTCAAGCCTTCTATTTTAGTTTTTTTTTTCAATTTTAAGTTAATATTACTTGCGATAGAACTTGGGGAAGGGAAAATAAACAACTAAATATTAGTTGAACAACCTAGCGAAGCTTAGACCATGTTGTAGAGTAGAACTTAAGATCAATTGTTATTCCATGATAAGCCTTAAGGTACTTGATAGTTGTAGACAAATAAAATCTAAAACCGCTTTTCCAGGTACATGTTTACCATTCTTTTTTATTGTGCTTATTAATTATAGTAAATGAATGAACTTAAAGTAAACATGATAAATGGCTTACTTACTGCTTGTGTGTAGCTCGACCTAGGAGCCAAAGGTAGCAAATCCCTAGGGAGCATATTAATGATCGGTATACGGTGTTATCCCTAGTAGAGTTCTATACTGAAATGATCTGTAGTAAATTTAACGAGTATTGAGGCCGAAGATGGTAGTTTTCGATACCAGTAGAAAGTTGAGGCTAGAGGTACCAATTCCCAACCTATGATTAAAATACTTTAAAAATATAATAAACAACAGAGCGAGGTTATAAGTGCCCTTGTGTTGCTTAATGATTAACTGAAAGATAATTAAGAGAATGCCCGTTATTCATTTACTACATTATTTTTGTGTAACCTGTATTTGTTGTAACATATGCATGTGTTTATTAGTTATAGTAAATGAATGAACTTAAAGTAAACATGGAAAATGACTTGCTTGCTACTTGTATGTGGCTTGACCTAGGGGCCAGAGGTGGCAGATCCTTAAGGAGCACCCTGATGATCGATATACAGCATTGTCCCTAGTGGAGTTCTATACTAAAATGATTTGGAGTAGATTTTAGGGGTATTAAGACCAAAGGTAACAATTCTCAATACAAATAAAAAGTTGGAGCCTAAGGTAACAATTCCCAACTTATGGTTAAAATACTTAAAAACATATAGTAAATAGTGTGGTAGAGTTATAAATACCCCTATATTGCTTAGTGATTAATTAAAAGATAATTAAGTGAATGCTTGTTATTTATTTACCACATTATGTGTGTGTAACCTGTATTTGTTGTAACATGCATATGTGTTTAGGTATTCACGTACTGAGCTTAGGCTTAACCCTCTTCTTTTTCAACTGCAGGTGGGTATGACCAGTATGCAGAATATGATGAGGTCAGGGACATATATTATTGTTATCAAGATGTAGTTACTTAAGGTAGTATATTGTGATTTAACTTTAATTATAATGTGGTTGAAATGACTCGCCAATGAGTCATTTATTTAAATCATTGGAGTTACAATTAATTTAATATGAAGTGAAGTTGAACAGGTTGGAGTATTGGTGTAGTATAAGCCTTTGCATATTGCTACCCAGTAGTGACATATGGAGGACTGTGACGTCCTAGGTTCAGGAGCGTTACAGTTTAATTAGTATCAGAGCCTAGGTTTTATATCAATGGAGTATAGTTTAATGATATAGCTTAGGAAAATAATCAATAGGATTAAGTTTAATGAATAGAACTTAAGCTATGATCTCTAAAAGATTTAGGTAATAAATCTGAGACAGTGAGATATAAAGAGAGTGAGTAAAATTATGGTTCGATTTTTTTGTTCAACAATTTATTTTACTTATATCTTTACTGGCAGTTCCCTTTTTGAATCTCTATTTTACCCTTGATATATGTATACATATGTGTATGTGTACTATTACTATCATTTTAAACTTTCTTTAACCCTCAAGTCTATTCGATTGTCTCCTCTCAAGTAGAAAGCCTCCTAGAAGAATTATAAGACCTAGCTTATCTAGCACTAGATAGGATAGAGATGCTCCAAATGAAAGGTAGTTCCTAAGATCACCTTAGTAAAGAGCTCCAATTCAAGCAACTAACATAACTACATAGCTTCTGAAGACCATAAATGCTCTAGTGGGAATGATAACACAATAGTAACAGCAATAAGCCATGAGACTTGCTAAGCCAATAGAGGACCAATTTAAGCTGGATAAATTAGTCGAGCTAGCAAAGGAATTCAATCCAAGAGTTGATGACCCAGTAGAAGCTGAACACTGGATAACAAAGATCGAAAAGACCTTTGCTGCATTCAAGGTGCTAGAGGACAAGAAGGTGGATTATGCAGCCTTCATACTAAAAGGGTCGGGTGTAGGTTAGTGAACTAGTGTATTGTAAGTTAGTAAGAGCACCCATCGATTGGAAATGATTTACAAAACTATTCTATGAAAAAGAATTCCCTAATAGTATCACAAATAGGATGGAGGCAG
Source organism: Laguncularia racemosa (assembly GCA_037954665.1). NCBI lineage: Eukaryota > Viridiplantae > Streptophyta > Magnoliopsida > Myrtales > Combretaceae > Laguncularia > Laguncularia racemosa. Next base: position 362,222 of record JBBMOL010000047.1, on the reverse strand, counting down.
CACATTGTAATTGTCAATAGGGTGACAGAATTGTGGAGGAGTATAAAGCAAAGTTAAACTATCCAATCAAATTCTTGCCTAAAGTAATACATGCAAATGATACCTCTAGGGTTAGAAGGTTTGTAAAAGGTTTAGAGCCCAACCTCCAACATGAAGTGGGGTCTTTCCAACTACCCACATATGCAAAGGTCTCTAATAAGGTAAAATTCATGAAGTAGAGCCGAAAAAGAACAAAGGAACAGCTATCCCATAGGTTAGGAATTGCTTTGAAGAAAAGACTAGCCTCGAGTGCTACATATGTAGAGAAGGGAAAGAAGCTAGCAATATATCAAGCTAGACGTATGGCCTTCATGCCTATGCCTATTCAAGACAAGCCAATGCCTCTAGCTTTACCTCCACCACCACTAGCAAGGTTAGAAAGAAGATGTCCTTAATGTTTGGGAGCACATAATCTACATCAGTACAGTTAGCTTGAGAGGGTTTACTTCTCTTGTGGAAAAATAGGGTATTTTAGTAGAAACTATACAGAAAAAGTAATTCTTCAAACTTTTTGCTACAACTACAAGCAAAGGGGTCATAAGGTCTTTAAGTGCTGAATCACAGGTAACCAAGCAACTACAGCACTTCAACCAATATAGACACCATAAGTAATACGACCCTAAGGTGAGCATAAGCAAGCAAACTTCATAATACTAGTCCTAGACAAAGAGCTCTAGCACATGTATTTTCCCTTCAACAACAATAAGACCATGACTCTTCAAACCAAGACACATTTGTAGGTATTTTCCTAGTATATAATACTAGTGCATATGTGTTATTAAACACTGGTGCAATACATTCTTATATATCTGAGGCGTTTGTGCATATGTGCGGACTAATATCTAAAACTTTGGAGGATCCCTTGAATGTGAGTACTCCATTAGGAGTAAGAAGAGAATTAAGGAAAATATGTAGAAATGTTAAGATTGAGATCTAAGGGCGAGTGATGCCCACTAATTTGTATGTTTTAGATATGCTAGATTTTGATGTTATTCTAGAAGTGAACTGGTTGTCAAAATTTCACACCACCATAGATTGTCATAATTTGATGGTCTATTTCAATCCCCTTGATGAAGATCCAGTCGGTTTTAAATTGGAAGTGCAAAGACCTATAAGTCTACCAACATATGAATTGTGGGGTAGGAGTAGACCGGCTACTATAATAGTAGAAGCTACTAGTGAAGTGAAGCTTAAAGGGGTGCTAATAGTAAACATGTATACTAATGTGTTTCTTAATGACTTTCTAGGGTTACCACCAAACAGAGAAATTGAGTTCTACATAGATTTGATACTAGGTACAACTCCTATATCTAAGTCTCCAAATAGGATGACACCTACAAAGCTAGCAAAATTGAAGATTTAGATACAGGAGTTACTAGATAAGAAATTCATCAGGCCTATTATGTCACCTTGCCCGGTCTTATTTGTGAAGAAGGATGGTAGCATGACAATGTGTATTGATTGGAATCTGATATGGGCATTTTAAATTCCTAGTAATGCCCCTTAGTCTGACAAATGCTCCAACTGCATTCATGGACTTGATGAATAAGGCGTTCAAGGACTTCTTAGATCAATTCGTGGTGTTATTTATTAATTATATCCTAATATATTAAAGAAGCAAAGAAGAACATGAAGAACACTTGAGTGCTATATTAGGGAGATTATGGGCCAAGAAGCTATATGAAAAATTTAAGAAATATGAATTTTGGCTAGAGCAAGTTTCTTTTCTAAGGTCACAATAAATAAGGATGGTATTACTGTAGATCTCTAGAAAGTAAAGGTAGTAGTAGACTGGCCAAGACCCAAGACAGTAGCTAAAATCCGGAGCTTTTTAAGATTAGTAGGTTACTACTAACATTTTGTGGAGGGGTTTTCTTAGATAACTGCACCATTGACTAGATTAACTCAAAAGAGAGAGGTATGAATGGGATGACCAGTGTGAAGACAGTTTTATAAAGCTAAAAGAAAGATTAATCTTAGCGCCAATCTTAGCTTTACCAAAAAGTGGAAAGGAGCATACAACATTCAATGATGCTTTTAAGGTCTAAGGTGTGTTCTTATATAAAATGGAAGGGTTATTGCTTATGCTATTCATCTATTAAAACCTTATGAAAGGAATTATCCTTGCCATAATTTAGATTTAACAGCAATAGTCCTAATGTTAATACTTTGGAGACACTATGTATATGGAGAAAAATGCAAGGTATACACATATCACAAAATCTTGAAGTACCTCTTCACTCAAAAAGATTTAAAAATGAGATAAAGAAATAGCTGGAATTAATAAAGGATTATAACTTGAAAATACAGTATCATTTAGCACAAGCGAATGTAATAGCAAATACTCTTAATAGAGAAAGGCAAGGTAACTTAGCCACATTACTTACTTCACAGAAGCCATTACTTAAAGAAATGCAAAGGTTGGAATTGGAGGTGGTTACTTAAGAGATAGGGGCAAGACTCACCGATTTGCACATCCAACTAACCATAGTGGGTAGAATTAAGGTAGCTCGGCTGGAAGATAAAAGTATGTCAAAAATTAAGCATATAATGGACCAAGGGAAGGCATCTAAATTCAAGATTAATCAAGGAGTTTTATGGTATGGGACCAAGTTATGCATACCAAAGATAAGAGAATTAAAGAATGAAATCCTAAGAAAAGCACATTACTCTGGGTACTCAATTCATCTTGAAAGTATTAAGATGTACAAAGATTTAAAGGCCTATTACTTGTGGACAAATATAAAATGGGAGATAACTAACTTTGTTTCCAAGTGTTTGAGGTACCAACAAATTAAAATAGAACATTAAAGGCTAACAAAGGAACAACAACCTTTACCCATACCAGAATGGAAGTAGGAGTATGTAACTATGGATTCCATTACCACCCTTCCTAGAACCCAAAAAAAGCATTATATTGTATGGGTAGTAATGGATATATTAACTAAATCAACACATTATATACCCATCAATATCTGTTGTACCCTAGGTAAGCTAGCATAATTATACTTCAAGGAAATAGTAAAACTTCATGGAGTTATAGTAACAATTGTTTCTTATCAGGATACTAGATTTATAAGTAGATTTTAGAGAAGCCTACATAGAGCTCTAGGCACCAAGTTGCAATTCAATATAACCTTCCATCCTCTGATAGATAGGTAGTCAAAGTGAACCATACAGATTTTGGACGATATGTTAAGGGCTTGTGTTTTGAATTTTGGAGGAAATTGAGACAAACACCTACCTCTAGTAGAATTTGCTTATAATAATAGTTACCGGGCAATAATTCAGATGATGCCTTATGAAGCTTTATATGGAAGGAAATGTAGGTCACACTTACACTAGGATAAGGTAAGAGAAAGAAAGGTGTTGAGACCAAAATTAGTGTAAGAAGCTGTAGATAAGGTGGAGTTAATTAAATAGAGGATGCTATTGGCTCAAAGTTACTAGAAGAGTTAAGTTGATAAGAGGTTACGACCTTTGGAATTCGAAGTGGGGGGATCATGTGTTACCGGGATATCTCCAACTATAGGTGTTATCCAATTCGGTTTGAGAGGAAAATTAAATCCTAAATAGGTTAGTCCTTTTGAGGTTTTGAAGAAAATTGGTAAGGTAACTTACAAGTTGGCTTTGTCGCCTAGCTTGATAGGAGTGCATGATGCTTTTCATGTATCTATGTTAAGGAAGTTTGTAACAAATATGAACCAAGTCACAATACTTGAACCTTTAGATGTACAACTAAATCTCACTATAGTGGAATGACCCATCTACATTATAGACACTAAAGAGTAGATATTGAGATAAAGGATAATCCCCTATGTCAAGGTACAACAGAGTGACCAAACAGAATGAGAAGTAACGTAGGAATTAGAAAAGGAGATGTGAAGAAGATATCCAGAGCTCCTCCCAAATATAGGTAACTTTTAAGGGCAAAAGTTTTTGTAAAGGGGGGAGAATATAAAACACTAAAAACATATGAAATAAAATAAATTTTATAACATAGGGCATCACTGTAATAACACGTTTATAATAGAAGAATTCCGATCTTTTAGGTAACAAGTTAAATAGCCAAATGGAAACCGTACTTGACATTTTTTTCTCTTTGGTGTTAACATAGACTCATGTATTGCAAAAAACCCTAACTTTTCGTAAACTGCACTTCAACTACTAAAGGATTCCCAAATCAATGTGTGATTGCGAAGGTAAGTACTTTTATCAAATTTGTGATTTTACATGTTATCTTTCCTAATGGGAACTCAATTAAGATATAGCATTGTGTCTATTTAGGGTTTCTAAACATTTCAATTAGATGTTAAAGTTTCCAAATCAAATACATTTCAATTTGTGGATTCAAATTGAGACAAGTATTCTAATCACACTTAAATTCATGGAATTAGGTAGATTTTATGGTGGAATTGGAACATTGAATTAATTGGTGATTGTTAGGATGGAGAAAAGGTTAAATAGTGAAGAAATTGGAGGAGATTGTTAGTTTAAAGTGGTACACAATCAAGGTATACGGTCATGTACCTAACCGTTATGAGAGTGGAAAAACTTTTGTAAGGTGGGTTGTACATGGCTAAGTACATGGATGTGCACCTGCCCATGTTGAAGTACATGGCCCATGTACAATAAGGTACATGGCTACATACACGGTCATATTCCTACTTGTATTCTTCTACACAGTTGTATTATTTAAGAACACTCCTTCAATCCTTCTATTTTTGTTTTATTTCAATTCTAAGCCAGTATTATTTATGATAGATACTAAAGAAGGGAAAATAAACAACTAAATTTTAGTTGAACAACCTAATGAAGCTTAGACCATGTTGTAGAGTAGAACTAAGAATCAATTGTTATTTCATGATAGGCCTTGAGGTACTTGATAGTTGTAGACAAATAAAATCTAAAATCACTCTTCCAGGTACGTGTTTACCATACTTTTTTATTATGCTTATTAATTATAGTAAATGAATGAACTTAAAGTAAACATCATAAATGACTTGCTTATTACTTGTGTGTGGCTTAACCTAGGAGTTCAAGGTGACAAATCCCTAGGGAGCACCTCGATGATTGGTATACAGTGTTAGTCCTAGTGGAAATCTATACCAAAATGATCTATGGTAGATTTTAGGAGTATTGAAGCCAAAGGTGGCAATTTCCAATACCAATAGAAAGTTCGAGCTAGAGGTAGCAATTCCTAACCTATGATTAAAATACTTTAAAATATATAATAAACAGCATTGCGAGATCATGAGTGCCCTTGTGTTGGTTGGTGATTAACTAAAAGATAATTACGAGAATGCCTATTGTTCATTTACTGCATTATGTGTGTGTAACCTGTATTTGTTGTAATATTTGCATGTGTTTGGGTATTATCGTATTGGACTTAGGCTCAACTTTCTTCTTTTTTAGTGATAGGTGGGTGTGATGAGTATGTGGAATATGAAGTTGGGGACATATATTATTATTGTCAAAATGATGTTAATGGAGGATGTTATTACTACTACAATGATAGGTGGCAAGGAGAAATAAAATTAGAAAATTATTTGACGCTTTGTTGGAGATTTCTTGAATTACATTACTTTAGTTATTTTGGGATAATTTAGTAGTCTTGTTCATGATGATAGTTACTTCGGGTGGTGTATTGTGGCTTAACTTTAATTATAATATAATTGAAATGACCCGCTTGTGAGATACTGATTTAAATCATTAGAGTTACAATTAATTTAATATGAAGTGAAGTTGAACATTTTGGAGTACATGTATAGTATAAGCATTTACGTGTGGCCACTTAATAGTGATACATGGTGAGACGTTTTAGGTTATGTGACGTTATAGTATTCACAAGAAGTATTCCAATATAGAATTTGCAAACATCATTCTCTTTGAGCTACTTTCTTCAATTCTGTATAACTCCATAACGATCGATAAGCTTAACTAATGTGATCCAGGTTTAATATAGGTACAATTTTCCTGTGAATATTTTATATTTTGGAAAAACGTGGTATCCGAATTATGTTTACTGCTAATCTTAACCAACTTTAGTTTTAAAGAAGCATAGTACTGTGATTGTTTGATTACCTTGACTCAATGTTGTTAAAGTTAGCCTGGTAATTTTGGCAACACTTAAAAAAAAAGTTTGAATCCCTTATGCGTTTACACATGGTAAATGGAACCACATAAATCTGCCTCTCTCTTAGCTAGAAGAAATGGTAATCATCAAATGTTTGAGAAAAAACATTAATTGGAAGTATGACATAAAATATAAAATGAAGTAATAGACTTTTGTATGCCTCAGCTTCTCGTGTTATGTCATTATCTTCTTGCATGTTTTTACTTGGTAGCACTGGGGAAATGCGGAGAATACAGAACTTTTTTTATCAGTATGACTGGAAAACTTGCCTTACAAGGATAACAACAGGTCCTTCGTCAGGAGTCATAACCTTGGTGTGGCTTAGTATTAAGGAATGATCTCTTTGAGTTGTTTCGTAACTTGGCTTTACTATTATTTTTTATTATAAGGATATATCACTGTGGCTTTGATTGTTAATTACCCACATATGATTTTTTTTTTTTTTTGGTGCAAATATATAGCACTTCATGACTAAAAGTAGTGAATATATATATATATATATATATAAAGTATTTAAATAGTGTTTTGATGATAACAAAAAATTATAATAAGTGTAAATTAATGTGTTTATTTAGTGTGCAGATAAAAGTATAAAATTATTATTGTAAACTTAAGTCAGAAGCCTTAAAAAGAAAAGATAACAAAGCAACATACAAGCTTCGAAAGCATTCAGAAACCGAAAGCTAAGTTGAAACATGCAATGAGTATCGGTACCAGCAATTGAAAACCATTAGAACTAAGTTGGAACCAATCGAAATTGGTCAAAAACTGCAATTGGAAGCAATAAAAGGCTTTCTTATGGAGGATTAAGGAAAGAATTTCAAATACAATAATTATTAGGGAAAGATGATTTGAATGGGAAATCAAATACTGCAAAGGTTATTATTAATTATGGAAGGAATAAAATTTGAAGATATATTATGAGCAACAAACAAGGAGCAGATATTAAAAATATTGAAGATACTTATAGAAGTGAATATTGAAGATAAGAGGAAGAATAAAAGACTTATTCATGGAAGCGTATTTGAATAATCATCACAACGGCCACTTCTTTATGAAAATTCATAAAGAAAAAGGAAGGATCAACATACAAATTATTTATGTATTTCCATATTAACATTTGAAGGATAGCTGTATAAAGAGAGCCACACAAGACTAAAGAACTTATAGGACATGAAGAAAAGAAGAAAAGAAATATACTATTTTATACTAAAAAGGTATTTTTAGTATTGTTTAAAGATATTATACAAAAGTGGAGAGAAAAAATATTATAATCCTTGAGCACAATCACTAAACTCTTTAAACATTAGTGTGTGACTATTTATGGGAATAATTAGGAGACTTTGTAAACTTGCATTAATCCTATGGTAAGAAATACTATGGTAAGGTAGAGTCAGAGGTGATAGTTTGTGGCATAACTTGTATAGCTTATCTTGATTTCTTTAATTAGTGGAATATGTTGATATGGATGACCAAATCCTTGGCCACATACTGAAAAAGAGAAGTAACTCATAAGGAGGAACCTTTATAAATACTTATATGATCTTCTTATCCTACTCTATTAACTTATAAGCAATATATTTATTTTAATTTTCACTTTTACATTTAATCAAATATTTCCAATAGTAATTAGAATGGGCATTTTATAAAACTTTTGAAAAAGAATTTTAAAGTTTTAAGTAATCAATCCACCCCCTCCTCTTGTTTGCTAATTGTAACCACCCCACTAATACTAGTTGAGTTAGAGGTCATGATGCAAGTATTGGGGCATAAATCTAACCATGTTAGAGCTTAGGATTTAGAAGGTTTAAGCCATCATTCAATATACTTGTCTCATTATTAGGCCTCCTTTCTTCTTAGGCCAACTTTGCCTCTTGAGGACTTCCAATAATTATAGAAACATTTCAACTAGTTAAAGGTTATTGCCACACGGTTTACACAACTATGGATAGGAGTTCAACTAACAGAAGCATCTCCATTGATTACAGCACCTCTACAAGCACAAATTACCTCACTTCAAGCATTGACACTCCCATTATAAGAACTAAGGGATTTAGAGAGTCATTTGTGTTTACATAGCAATCTTCTCAATGCCCCAAGCAACACACATAGACACCTTAACTATAAGGAGCTCAAGGATTTAATGGGGTGCTATTTCAATATCCTAACCCGGTACACGACTTGCACAAATCAAGAAAGATGGGGGGGTTATTGGAGTTGATTCCAACGTGACCACCCCGATGCTCAAATTAGTGATGTGAAAGAGGATCAAGGTAACATGAGTATATTAGAGTAAAATGGTAGAGTTTGGATCCTTTACAAGAGCCTTAATGTCAAATTTATGGGGAATGGCTAAGCCAAATAATGAAGGTGATAAATATGCCAATATCTCTTCTTTGACTTTGGATTTAGTAAAGAGTAATGAGGGGATTTATGAGATATTGATTTACCTTATCTATCGAGCTCTTTCCTCCTATCCTTATTTAAACTCTAGGTTAAGTTGGCCAACTTAAACTTGGAGGCCCACATCTATGGCAACTAATCAACACTAAATAGATTGATTTAGACTTGGAGACCCATATCTAAAATAATCTATCAACATAAGGCACCTTTGCCTTCATTGATCTTTGTTGACCTCTTCTACAACATGCATCAAAACCTCCATTCCATAGTTTCTTGGAGACATAGGGAGTCATTCAAGCCTACACAACAATTTTCTCGAGGCTACTATCTTAGGTAGGAGTGGACAAAAAAACTAACCGAACCACAAATCGGATTGGATCGAACTGTATATTAGGTTCAAACTATTTTTTTTAAGTTCAAAAAATTTACAAACCAAACCAAACCGGTTTTTTATGTTCAAAAAAATTACGAATCATATCGAATCTTGAAAAGTGAAGAAAAAGAAAATGGTGGTCAAAATTTAGAAAATATATAACTAAAAAAAATAATTCCATGTTACTTATTCAATTCCTCCACTTATTTTTTTTTAATCAAATAACTTACTATTTTTTTATTTTATATTTTTGTTTATGGATTGATATATAAATCATAATTATCTTGATAGAAATAATAAAATCTTTTTAAATATATTAAATGTGTATTAAAAATGTTAAATGATATCGAAGAAATCATAATAAATTATTATTTTTTATATCAAGTATAATTTTTCATAATTTATTAATTTATATATAGAAAAATTAATAATGTGTGGAAAAACGGTTCGAACCGCGAATCAAACCAAACCGTTTTTTTAAGTTTAAAAAAATTACAAATTGAATGGTATAGTTAAATTTGATTTTAAAAAAAAAAAAAGCTGTAATATAAAATTTAATTTGAAGGATAGACCGTATCGAATAAAACTGTTTCCGCCATGGCCTGTGCTACTATGTGCTCGATAAAAGTGACCTGCGCAGCATACTTAGCGGCATTCAGCCGCATTGCAGTGTAGTTAGTGGCAGTCAATTTGCTGGGCCACAGGTTAGGCAATTTCAGATGTTTGCTGCTATTTTTGTCTTTTCATCTTTTGATTATCTTAGATAACAATAATGGATAAATATTGTTGTTGATTTCTCGTCGTTAATGTGACTCCATACATAATATCAAACTTATTTTTCATAATTGTCATGATTTAAAGTGTATATGATTTGCGCTTAACATGTGCATCTTAAAACAAAATAAAATAATAAAGCATTTGTGGCCATGGGAACATATATATCCGTTCTTGGAAAATTGGAAGAACATGGTAGCGTGAAGATTGAAGGCTGCATGCTTTATGAAATAATTCGACTTTTTGACCGCTGTATCAACGAAAAGATACGAACTTTTATCGCAAGTGGTGAACATCTGCGTCACTATTCCTACGTCCCATTATGATATTTACAATATATAAACAATTTAAATTCAGTAAAATTGTTTAAATGTGAAAATCATCTTTTTAAAAATATCAAAAAGTAAATTTATGAAAAAAAAAAGTGATTTTATTTTATTATATTTTACTTTCAACTCGACAAAAGCCGCCAACTACCTGTCAATATTATCCTGTTACAATTACCATTTTTTTCCCCCATCAAACGTGGTAACAATAGTAAACACTATAAAGTACTTTAATTTATCTTTTTTGGCAAAAGATTAATGATGGGCAAATGCGGATAATTCATGCCAACTTGTACAAAAGTGGTTGAGGAGAGACTTTAGTCCCTTTCTTTTTCCCCCCATAATCATCATCATCATAAACATGATACAATATAATTATAAAAAAATACTCTTAAATAATGTATTTTTAAAAAAAATTACAAAATAACATACCTCCAAAAATTATTTCAAAAGTAGGTCGTAAAGGTACGAACCCAAAACAAGCCTTTAATATATATTTTTTTTTATTATTATCAAAAAAATTATGAAAAATCATGTAAAGATAAATAAAATCTCTCAAATTAAATTTTTTATGTTTTAGGAAAAAATTAAAAGTTTACATAAATAATAATAAAAAAATTATTGGTGCATAATAGATGGATGCAGCATGCTACAGAGTAGAGTCCAGTGAATCGATAAATTATTTATGAAAATTAACATTATCTAGTAAACAACTATGTAAGAAAATGGAAAAGCGTATAAGAATCGACAACATCTAGGAAAGACATGCAAAATGTTAAGAAACAACTGTGAAATAATTTGTTACAAAAAGTGAAAAAATTACAACATCCATGAAAGAAACAACATGGTCAAGGTTTAATCTAATCTACACAATGGAAAAAAAATGTTAGTATTATAAAGGCAATAATTCAATACCATAAATGTGTAAAGGTAAGCTAATATTCAACAAATCATGCATTTGATTATTCATCGTATACCATTATGGTGTTAGTGTGGCCTCATTCTTCTATTATGGCTTCCCCTCAACAAAGTCCACATGTGACCTTATCTAGATACTCCATAATGTCCATCTCCATATGATATCTTTTTCACCTCGGTTTCTCCTTTTTCAATGCAAGGTTTGGTCTTGGACAGAATAATGGAAACTATACTAGCTCCTAATCAAGCTCGTCATCTATAAGCATCAAGTGTGTCCTACATGTGAGCTCTTGGTGTGTCAGTTGTACCAATCTAATATAGATGTCGAAATATCGAGCCTGAATAAAGCAGCTACTGCGTAGGCATAGGAAGATGGGATTCGGTATATTTGCCACTTTTGATAAGTGCATGAATTATGAGCATAGTCAACAATATACGTCCGACCCCCTCCCAACACGACGATTACTAGTAAGCACTTCAAAAATTCTCTACTGCTTGTTGTAGTCAATGACCCTGTGGTTGTTAGCCCTTGAACTCCATCTTTCTATCTTTTCTGTAGCATATTTGGTGAAGATTCCATCCTTCGTCATATTCTTAAATGCCTTACAATGTTTCTTCACGGAGTACCCTACACAATTGTAGAAAGTCTTCTTCACCAAAGCTGTCATGGGTAACCCCTAAGCTCCCTTTAAGACGGAATTATAGCTTTCGACAATGTTGGACATCATATACCTAAACCGATATGAACCATCATGAGCTAGGGTCTACATATTCACCGACACATCGTCGAACCATTTCAGGACATCATGCTTAATAGTCCTCACAAAGTCCATCAAATAGTTCATCTCTCGAGCTTATGCTTACAACCCAGCGTATGTAACTAATTTCTTACATTTCATATTTTTGTGTGATGTGTTGAAGTTACTTATGACATGTTGTAAACAATAACGCCACACTATGAATGAAGGGAGCTATCCATTAGATCGGGCTTCAACTACCAACTCGACGCCAGTGCGTCCGTACGATATAAGGCAAATGGATTCACAACCTTTATGGTCACCAATCACATGCTCCTTCAATTTCCTCAAAACTCAACCCCATGTTTCAGTCATCTCTTAATCTACAAGAGTGAATGCCAGCGAAAGTATACGGTTGTCCCCATCAACACCACAAGCAACCAGAAAATTGTGCATGTACTTCCCATACAAAAAAGTTCCATCAATGGTAACAACTGGTCTAAGAAATCTCTATGCCGCAATGCACGGCCCGAATGCCTAGAAAACCCACTTTAAGGATCGGTACCCTAGGAGTGGTTAATCTTCTCCACCCCCAATTAACTCGTGTCCTAGAATTTATATTTTCTATGGCATTTAGAAGCTTAGGGAGTTCATTGTAAGACTTCTCCTAATTCTCGTACACATGCTTAATAGCCTGTTTCTTATCGTCCCAAACCCACCTCTTGCTTATCCTATAACCAAATTCCTATTTGACAACAGAGGCGAGCTCTACAACCTTCATATCAGGATTATCCCTAACAAGATTTACAAACCGGCCTGCAAGAAGATTGCAATCTAACTATAGGTGATCCTGACTTATCATTGAGTTGATGCATGTGTGCGGACCCTCAAATCTAATAACTACAAAGAGTCCCTCCAACTTCTTCTTTCGGGCCCAAAGCCTCCACTTACAATCGTCGCCCCTCCTCGAACAAAAAATAGACCAAAGCAACGAATTAGATTATACGATAGTGAAGCTACAGTGGTTCTTCACATAGTAAGCCTTAATTGCCTAAACCACATCTACCTTAGTTCTGAATCTCATGCCCTTATAGAAGCCGTCATTGTTACTCATACCACTTCACATTGCATTTTGCTCCTACTCAAAATAGATATACTAGTCATCATCGCCAATGTTGTAGTAAGGAACAGAATCTTTAACTGTCATACTAGGTGGTTCAATCTGTCCCGATTGATATATTGCTTGTGTCGAGTATGTATATACAATTGGAAGATCCTCTTTAAGTCTATCATCTCCATCATTTTCACTCTCCTCATCCTTCTTCTTAAAGCTCTCCTTGTAATCAGAACTCTCCTCCTCAATACCCATTCCAACATCGGTGTTTGTGGTAGTTTCCACTCCCAAACGAACCATGTAGGGATCGCGCGTATCTAGTCATTGTAACACTGAAGTAATTGCACTATTTACTTCATCTTCATCCACCAACGGTGCCTCTTCCATGGGGGTCAGAACAAACATTGACAACTTAGGAGGCATTTCTTCCATGTTATGCGAAGAATGTAGGTGGCCACTTTCTTGGAATGTCTGCCTTTCAGAGGGACCCCCTAAATCTTCTAAAATTCTGACGTACAATTGTTGTATGCCATGATCTCTAAAAGATTCAGCCGTTTCAATGAAGTTTTGAACATCACCATCATCTTTAATTGCCATCAAGGCATATGATGTATCGCTCCCATGGAAAATAAGATGCTTGTGAATTATCTCAACCCCTACTTCGGTTGGATCAAATCCAATACCCTAGCATATTCTATACAAGAATTCAGTGTATTCTTCTTCATTTTCAATTTCTTAACCGAATCTCTATCATATTCCAACCCTCCCAATACTAACCACAATATTTCCAAATGCGTAAATCATCAATTTTATGTAGTCACCCATTGTTTTCCTATCTATAGTATATATAAATTATCAGTTATTCCACAAAACTGAGTAATATCGGTATTTTAAATTTGACAATGCATTTGCTAAAAAAAACGGCAATACCTTTCCGTTTCAACTTTAATTTATTTTCCAAAATTTCACAGCAAAAGGATGGCTAATTTAAATATCAACACTACAAACTAACAACAAGCAATAATATTTTTCAAAAATCATAACATCATGGCCAAAAAATTCTCAAATACTAAAAACAAACATAATAACAAAAAAAAATCAACTTTTTGTCAAAATATATACCAGAATACAGATTAATATAGTTTTTTCATTGAGAAAATGGTAGATCTCAGCTTACTCCTTCAAATCCCACTGTTTTGGATCAATACAACAACTTTTTCTTCTTCTTGTGAATGAGAGAAAAAACAAAAAACAAAAAAATGGAGTTTTTAGAAGGTAAAATGAAAATAAATGTCTTATGTTTACATGTTTGAATTATTAATTTAATATATTGTAGTGTCTATGACTCTACATAGATATAGGTTTGCATGCATGTCTTTTTTTTTTTCAGGTCTATAGGGTGTAGGGTTACATTATGGTGGGGTTAATTGTACAAGTGCGAGTTGGCATCTACTAAAGGTGCATGCATGGTCTATACCTTCAACACAAATTTCACTAAAGGCGCGGATTGGATCCGTGCCTTCAATTTTGCAAAAATTTGCAACACTGAAGACGCATTTTAAGTCTGCACCTTTGCAAACTATTTTTTGAATAATTTTTCTAGGTACGCTATTTTGCAAAAAAAAAAATAAATAAATGCATTATTTAAAGAGCATTCCTCCATAATTATAAATGATCATGTATAAGTAAAACTTGACACAATTAATAAACGAATTAAATTTATTTATACTCATTTGTAAACGTATAAGAATTTGAATTTAGTATCTAAATAGGTCTACCAACCTATTTAGTAATTGAGTTTCATAAACATATCTAAATCTAAATGTGAATTCATTTTAGATTAGAAATTTTTAATATTTATAGTTAAATTTTACATTCTATGAAATCTTGTTTATCGACAATGCGTTCTTTGTTGTGTTCCACTGTAGGATGGGCTCTAGCTAAGCCTGCTACTACAATTAATCTTGAACAAAACCCAAACCATGGCAACTGTTTCATTCGCCTAAGGAATCTAATTCTGATTTATGTCAATATGATTCCATTTTTTAATCTTCAAAGCATGATCCAAATTTACAAGAATATTTATGTTAGTGGGAATTAAGAATGTGACCCTATGAAGTAGTCCCTTGATATCTTTATTGACACCCCTACTAAAATACTCAAAAAAAAAAGAAAAAGAAAATTTTAAATACATAGTTATTTGCTCCTCCTTTGCAAAAAATGCTTGCCTTTATTTGCGTGATTGTTAATTGCAACCATTAATTTAATTTTGATGGAAGTCGACTTCAAAATACATGACCTTCAATGATGCCCATGTTTATTAATCTAAAAGAAAAAAATAAATATTTCATGTTATTTTTTACTTTAATGTTAATCAAATTTGGAAAGAAAGTGGTTTTCTCCATATTTTTTTTCACTTTTTTTCTCTATATTTATGTAGAGTTTATACTGGTCAACACATCACCTTGTGATATCACACTTTACATGAGTAAGGAAAAGTCTTGATCTAATGATACATAGATGGGTGTGATTAAAGAGAGGTGTGAAAGGAGGAACATACCATCTCAATAGCTTATGAGCAGGTGTAAGCAACTTCTTGAATGTTTTTTATTGTTCTTCATCAAATTCTTAATTTGATCTTTTACAATGATATTTCAGCAGCATAATAACATTTTTTTAATTCACCAAATGTGCAAATGAGGAGGAGAAGGCCTCTATTTATAGATTTCATGGCTCATTCACAATCATCATATGACTCTAGAGATTGTCAAATAAAATGAGTTGTCTATTACATCCATTAGATCGTTATGATGATCAACAAACAAGATAAAACCCTTATGAATACATTTGTAACTTCTTTTGGGCTTTTAACATAAATGGATTATTTAATGGGCTTAATACAGCCCCTACCTAATAAACTTATAAATAAGCCTTCTAAGCCTAATAATTTTGTAAATAAAGTTTTAAACCTTGTAACCTTGTAAATAAGTCAATAGAAAGGCCTTTAAGCAAGTCAGCAGACCAAGAAGGGCTAAGAGTGGTCAAACTAGTTTAGTGATCCCTATTTCGAACCTACCAAACCAAATGTATCTGAAATATCCCCAAATTAATGGGTCTAACACCTTGTGTCCTACCACTAGAGTAAAGAGTTAATCCATGATATTAATTTGAGCTAAGCTTGAGTATCATATAAGCCCTCTATATTTTGCTGCTTTATCAAGAGCTCTTTTGATAAAGTTCAACGGTTTTGGGCACTTTTCAAATATGTCAACTCTTCAACTCGCTGTTTAACATGTATAAGTTATTTAATTGTCACCTTATCGTAATGATATTGTATTCACCTTATAGTGTCTGCCATTTTATTACTTGTAATGTTCTTTTTGGCCAAGTAATAATTGAACACTAGATTATTTATTGTTCATGTGCTTGTAGAGGAATATAAATTTCCTTAGCCATTAATTATATGGAATCTCCTTTGATAACTATTTGATGATGAGTCCCAGACTTATTTTAGCATAATGGAAGTTCAATAAAATAAACTTGACACATCATTGCTCTTGCAAAAGTGATGGCCATAATTCTAATAAATTTCTTTATAACACAAAATTGTCACTTTTGAAATTTTGACAAATTTTTTTATCCTCTATAAACTTTTCTTTTTGTTGTTTTGGTATACTACTTTTTCTTGTTGAGGAAATAAATTCTTCTCATTGAAACTAGCTTCCCATTACTCCAAATAGATTTTTAGGTAAACAAAAATTTCATAATGGAATTTTTTTTTTTTTAACTCTTTGTGTTATGCCCTAAAACGTAGACGCTCAATAAATAAATAATTTCATAATGGGAATTTTTTTTTAACTCTCTTGTGCCACGTCCTGAAACCTAGTAGGCATAATAGCTTACCATGCATCTTGCTTAAGTAGAGCACACTATGGCTCTAAACCTATCCATTCTCCTTTATTCAATTTTAATTTCTAAAACTATTCATTAAGTTTAAAAATGGTTACTTGTTTAGTAGGACAATTGATTGAATGTTTTTCCAATTTTAGTTTTGAAAATGCTTATTAATATTAATTTTGTAAAACCTTTATACTAAAAGCCTCATAGCATATCATATAAAACTATATCAAAGTATAGGGCCTAAAAGGCCTAAAATAACCCAAAGTTCAAGAAATTATAAGTCTAACAGTCTGGGTCCAACCCATTAAAAGCAAGTAATAAAGTCTCATAAGTAAAGTATGTAAAGTCTGGCATCATAGTGAAGTTTGCAATCCATCAAAGTCCACTAATTTAGGTAATAAGATGGCAACTATTTGTCCTTAACATAAAGTCAATCATTAACTAAATCCCCATCAGAAAATCTAAAGCCAAGCTAATTATACAATTCATCAATATAGTAGTCATCACCTGAAAAATGGTAAATAAAGGGAAGTGAGTAATAACAAACTCAATAACGTGATAGTCAACTAGCGCACACGATGCCATTCACACATGCTTAGCTTCTAATGTAATAAGCAAAGTTTGTTAAGGTATTATTTTAGGTGTAACAAATAATACACTTCAAGCATCCTAGAAGTTGGAGTATTTTGTGACTCCTCAGAATAGATAAAGGAATGAAGGGGTCCAAATCCTATCACAACAGGTCATTCGAGGGTTGATAAAGACGATCAGATCCCATACAACACAAAACTCTCCTATGGAGTTCATTGCCTTATTAGCTACTAACAATTGGAGTCTATGTGTACTATATAATCCGTAAGTCCTATTCCTCTAAATGATAGCCACTATAGCTTCTTCTCACTTTTGTCAATTTGTTAACAATCACAGTTCCCTCCTATAGGCTATTGCTAAGCCATCGTAGTGGCCTAGGTGCGTAACAACCATATTACCCTAAAATCTATGACCATAGTATAGTCTTAATCCAATAACACTATTCGCTAACCAGAAACAACCAAACACATATATAAGGCATACAATTATTAAGTCAAGTTGAATTAAATCTAGTTTGATTATTATCCTAACAAGTATGTAGCATGCAAGGCTACACACACATGAAGGTCTTATTGATCACAATCCAAGAAGAGATCCAAATCTAAAAGCAATTAGCAATTTATATTCAATAAAAGAAAAATTGCTATTAATTAGTCAATTATAATTCATTAAGGTTAATCTAGATTAATTAAATTTAATTACTCGATTTAATCAAGTCTAACTCCTTAAGTTTATTAACCAAGTCCATTTGCCTTTAAGTTTATAAGTTAAGCCCAAGTCTAAAATCACTTAGCTACACTTAGTCAAACAAGGTATCTATTTTACTTGGCAATTAAGTGCTAAGCACAACTTACTTAACCTAAATAAATTATTATCTTATTGATTATTTTAATTAATTAATATTAGTTTATTAATTATAATTAAATTTCTTTATAATTAAATTATTTTATTTTATTAAAATTGGCTATGAACATGGCTTATTGGATCAACAGTTCGATTCATCTAAGAATCAGTTCAATCTAATCCTAAGGATGCCACTAACTACTACTATTATTATTATTATTCCTAGTTTTCAATTTTTTTTATTTTTAACCCTTATTTTGGTCATAAACACTAAATCACAAGTTGGGTATATTATTAGAAGATCAAGCTCACTTTTTCCAAGAACTTAAATCCAATTCTTTGATTCAATTTATATTTATGAAATTTCATGATTTGGAATTTTGTTAATCATGAACAAAGTTGGGAGTAAACTCTACATAAATCAACTTTTATCTTAAATTGTGTAGAAAAACAAGATTCTGATGAATTTTGACCCTCATTAAGGATCAAAGGGGGTGATTGCTCAAGAACAATTCAAAGATTGTGAAGAATATGATAAACATCATATTAACATTCATACTTTTCTAGAAATTCAAATGAGCATAACCATTCAAACTTTGAATATCCATGAATCTTGAGAATCAAAAGTTGTCATTTCAAGTTGAATCTTCCTAGGAGCATTAAAATTGTATCACCATAATCATATCAATTCTGGAAATTTAAAATTGAAAAACATCATATTCAAGTAACATAAACAATTGCAAGAATCTAACTCAACCAACATTATAAACACTAAAATTGCTACAAGATTGACTTCATGAACATTTAAATTAACATATTCATTAGCATTACTATGCTTATAATTTTTTGAAAAAATTCTAGAGAACTCACACCAAATCAACATTATGTACATATCTAAATAATACTCTTTTTATATCTATATCAACCCAAACAAACCCTAAACATACATAAGCTAAGATAAACATCTAGTCTACATTCTATAATATGAATCAACCTAAATCAAATAAAAAAAAAAAAAAAACACCCCAACCACTTCCTATATGTCGTGGCCACATTAAGTATAAATAACATCCAATTCTAATCAAAGTTGGAATCATGTCTTTTTATTGTGTATGTGTGGCATGGAATTAATCTTAAATTTTTGTCATTCTAAAATCTATAGTGGAATTTTCTTGATTGAACATAACTCTTCATAGCGTCAAAAATTTGAACCTTGAATAAATATCCCATAATGGGATTCTCATTTTTTAGCTCTTTATAACTCACTTGGAAGATAACTGAATATATAAATCCCCACTTGTGCGTTTTTCTTTTTCTTTTTTTTTTATCACATTTATGTGCTTTTTTTTTATGGGTTATTGTTCAGATGGTCAAAGGGACTTAGGTGAATGCTCATTTTTCATGACTCCATTTTTGTTAATAGAGATTACAACAACCAATCTTTATTAGCATGATTAAAATTCTATTGATATGGCTATTACTAGTTACAATCTTCATAAACATGGTAAAAAAATTATTGATAATGATTAGTAACCATTACAATATTCATAAACAGGGTAAGAATTCCATTAGTAATGGTCATTAATTATTGCAATCTTCATTAATATGGTCAACACTTTCATTTTTAATAATGGTAATGGTCATTAATTATTACACTCTTCATTAACACAATCAAAACTTCATTAATATTGATAATGACTATTGATCATTATAAGTGAAAACTTTATTAATAGCAATAATGATCACTAATCCTCTTTCAAATTTTCATAATTCTTAAACCAATTCACATAATTCTTTATTGCAAAATGTAAGTGAGCTTGGTAGTTTGAAGCTTAATGAAAACGGGAGTCTTATTGAACAAGTGAGATGAATTTAATAGCCTTAGTAAGCATTTGTATGAAATAAGAAGTCCTACGTTAAGCCGACTTGGTCAGATTTCATGATATTTTTCAATACTTTGTTATAATTATTAAATGAAACGTTACAATAGAAACCCCTCTCCAATATCAAATAATGTAGATAAGGTTCCAAAAATTGAAACCAAAACCTAGCTTGTGATCTTTCAAACCATCTTAAATCTTATGCCCTATATGATCTATAAATTTTAAGGTAGTTTGTGGGCCTTTTTTGCCCTTTAACTTAAAATATCACTGTCACTCAACACCTAACTAATAACATTCATATGATAAATTAATGTTGTGTTTAAAGATAAACCGGAACAAATACTTATAGAAAATTCATTGAAAAATATTACAAGACTTTTGAGATATGAGATATATTTAACAATCTTGCTGAATATTCACCTAAAATAATATATTGTCAATTATGGCAACTCAATTGTTTTTCCATTATATCTATTAAATTTTAATTAAATGTAAACTTTACGAGTTAATTTATTAAGTACCTTGTATTTTTTAGAAATTACATGGCACTCTAGAATCTATAAGTTGTAATATACATGGTAAAAGTTCAAGGTCGATATAGGCTCATATTTTATGTTACCCTTTAATCTCCTCTAGCTATGATGTCTTCCCTATAGTGGATGCTTCTACTATCAAGCTTAATCTACATGAGCCTATTTATCAATAAGATCTTCCTACACAGTAATATATCGATTAATATTTAGGCAGCTTAATGCAGTTGGAACATTAGCTTTAATACCACTTGTCACGAGACAAGATGCTCTCCTCTCTTGGAGTGCCCATGCAACATTTGATCATCTCTTAATTCACATGTTACTCAATTTTTGGACATCAAGTCAACCTTCTCTTCTCTATTTTACCTAAGTTTGTCCTGAGCCCATCCTGCTCATTAGGAGAGCCCTTTAGGTAGACTATGACACTTGCTTCCTTAACTGACTAAAGCAAAACTGCCTTCAAACAAAAAAGGATAAGAACTTAATCAAGCTTCCTTAGTTAATCACATTGGCTTTTGTTGTATGGATCATTTGGCATGCTCAAAATTGCTCACTTTTTATCCAACAAAAAGGCTTACTTCTACTAACTTAAAGAATAAAATGTCAAGCTCATGAATTTGGGACATATAATAAGAAAAAAAATATTATTATGTCAGGTGGAAGAAGGAGGTTATAATATGGAAATCACTAAGAGAGAGGTGGGTCAAACTAAACACTAATGATCAATTATAGGAGTTTCTAAAAGATGCAAGGGGAGATTGGATAGTTAGTTTTACAAAGAAAATAGAGAGTTGGTATTTTCATTTCTAAACTTCAGACTAAAATTATGGTTTGAAGCATTATATAACTTTGGGTTTTAAGAATGTTGATATTGATCTAGACTTATTAATTGCAATACACTTAATATCTTCACAGTCACGTATAACTATAAAAATAAAATTTGTTAATGTGCTTTCTACATGTGGGGAAAATATCTAGCTATTTAAAGAAAGAAGGACCTACCATGCTGTTTAGGAAACAAATCAAGTTATTGACTATATGCTAATCTGGATCAAGTATTGGGTGAAAATGAAATCTTAGCTTTTTTTTCCCATACAAGTTTTAAGTTGTTTGTATAATGACTTAAGTATTTGTAGGAATGTTAAGGAGAGGAAAACTTTAGCTGGGAAATTATGAGCGAGCGAATCAACGTGTAACACCCTAGAATCGAAGATGTCATAATCCATCACTTATTATTACTAAACAATGATACGCTAAGACTCTTAATTTTTCTAAAACCACAAATATTGTTCTCTCCACGATATAAAATAACTCATCAATTTTTCAAATGTTACATTGAAATATCTTTTATTTATTTGATAATATACATGATTCTAAAATTTTCTAAATAATTTAAAATTTAATCTAATTTAATAAAAAAACTATAATAACTTTTTTTTATTTACATGTCTCGATGTGCTAGCATTAAACCCACTCTCAAAGTCCTACAGTTGAAAAAGTTAAGGAATGAGCCTAAGTTCAATACGTAAATAGCATAAGTACATGCATCTGTCATCTAAATCACAACATACACATATAAAGGAATGCAATAGTAATATCACAATCAACTCGTTTATTATCTTTACATTAGTTAACAACCATCACAAGAGTATTCATGACCTTGCCATACTGTATATAGTATAAAGATCCTAGGTTAGGAATTGTCACTCCCAGCCCCCACTTTCTAAATGGTATCAGGAACTACCATGCTAGCCCTAATACTCCTAAAATCTACCTAAATCATTTCGATACACAACTCCACTAAAAACAACGTCAAATATCGATTATCAAGGTGCCCCCTAGGGATCTACCACTATAAGCCCCTAGGTCAAGCCAACCATAAGCAACATGTATATTTAGGTCCAATATCAATTAAGTTTATTTAGTAAATTACACTATTAGACACAAGTAACAAACAAGGTAAATACGTACTTTGATGAACAGTTTCAGTTTCCCCAAACTATAACTATCAATCTTTTGAAAACCTATCATATAATAAAAGACTAAACTTAGTATTAGCCTACAATATAAACTAAACTCACTAAGGTGGTCCAACTAATGATTTGTTATCTGTTTCCCCTCCCTATTGTTCTTTTTTGAGGTAAAATTGGCTTGGAATCAATAAAAATTAAAATAAAAGGAAGAAAGAAGTGTATTATAAGGCTCAAGGACAACACAATCGTGTACAGGACCATGTAGGAGAGCACGGGGTAGAAACATGGTTGTATACATAGTCATGTATCCTTTTATGCAAAAACACTCTCAACACACCTAAATACACAGTTATGTACTTGGCCATGTATCTAGCTATATACCCTTTAGAACACATGATCTCCCCCTATCCTCTTCCCAATTTGTCCCCTTTTTCCTTCTTGCAATCAACCACCCTTACAACAGCCCAAAACCACAGTAGCAAACTATCAAATATGTGATTTAAAACAAAGTTTGGGTACTTACTTATCTCAGATAGATTCAAAGCCTCTTAATTTGTCAGAGCTAGCAACTTTTACTTCGATGTTGAGATATCGAAAATCCCCAACTAACACAAAACTTGACATCTCAACAATTATTTCACTAAGAAGTAGAATGTACAAAGAATTGATTGATTAAGAGGGTTTACTTTTGCAAAATGCATGTTAACTCCTATGAGTTTGGCAAAAGAGAGATGTCATTCAATGGTAATCTCCTT
The DNA here is from genome assembly GCA_037954665.1 of Laguncularia racemosa. Lineage (NCBI taxonomy): Eukaryota > Viridiplantae > Streptophyta > Magnoliopsida > Myrtales > Combretaceae > Laguncularia > Laguncularia racemosa. The sequence goes on along the minus strand of JBBMOL010000047.1, from coordinate 338,924 downwards.
GGATAACATCTAGATGAAAGGAACAAGAAGGCAAACAAGGGTTTTAAGGAGTTTTAAATACTTCTACTGCATAGAGACCAAAATACCCATGTTATCATATTATTATTATTTTGTCTACCATTATTATTTCTTTTAGTATTTTTGTTGTTTTTTTCTTTTTTGGTATTACACAACATTTGGGATCAAGTTTAAATAGAATATCAAACTTTTAAACAATTAAAATAAAGAATTAATATTATGTTAAGTAGTTAAAATAGAGGATCGAACTTTAAGTGGTTAAAATAAAGGATTAACATCATACTAAGTGATTTAAATAGAGGATCAATTACTATCCGGTAAATATGCTAAGTGGTTCAAATAAAAAATCAATTACTATTCATAATGGTGACATAATGCAATCCTCTATTTGAATTACTTAGTATAACGTTGATCATTTATTTTAATCACTTAAAAATTCGATCCTTTATTTGAACTTAAACTCAAATGTTGATCCATTCGCTTGTAATTTTCCCAAACTTTAGCATGTAGTCATTTAAAGGGTTATAGACCTATTTTGTGTTCTTAGGCATTTATAATTACCTTTAGTTCTAATGATCTAATGATGTCTTTATTAGTTAAGGAATTCTACAATTTAGTCATTAAAAGTAGGGTTAGGCAAAAAAACCAACTGAACTATAAATTGGGTTGCATTGAACTAAACTGAACTGTAAATTAGGTTCAAATTGTTTTTTTTTTAAGGTTTAAGAAAATTACAAGCCAAACTAAACTGAACCAAACCAAATCATTTCTTTTAGGTTCAAAAAAATTACAAATTAAACCGGATCGTTTCAAACTAAATCAAATCGAACCATGATAAGTAAAAAAAAAAAAAAAAAGTTGTTATAATCGTTACACTAATTGTGAAAATTTGATGATAATGTCCTTCTTTAAATATTATAAATTTCTTTGATCAATATGTCTAAGTTTTTACTTCTAAATAAGAATATGACAATTATTCCAAATATTCCATTTGTATTTTGTGGATTTTGGAAATAAGTGATGAATGATTTTTTTATATATTTCTCATGTTGATTTGCATGCTATTTAACTTCTAAAGTACCAACTAAATCATAATATGACTGTAAACACCCCATTTTTGCCCCTAATGATCAATAATAATCAACAATAAACAATTACCATTTTTTCCTATTTTTTCTATTTTTTCTCTAATTTAGCAAAAATAAGAAAAATATTCAAAAAATAAAATAAATAGGAAAAATACATCAATTTTGGAAAATGATTGCAGAAATGGAAATAAAAGGGACTAAATAATTTTTACAAATTTTTGAAATTTCAAAAAATACAAAAAAAAAAATCACATTGCATATATGCAAATTGTGAAAATAAAAAAACCGCGAAAGTGGGCTAGCCCAGTTGGTCCGAACCATGGTCTAGTGCGCGCGGGAGGGGGTCAGGTCGCAAGTTCGAAACGCGGCGGAGGCAGAATCCGCGTTTTGCAATTTTTTTTCATCGCTTGGGACACGTGTTAGCAGCTGATTAACTGGAGTGGACACATGCGCCGGGCGCATGATCATCTTCAAACTTCGTCCAAGATCGCCAGCGAGGAGGAAAAATCGAATTTCGGCCGTTTGGATTCGATTTTTTGCACAAATCTAGCAAATCTTCAACGGAAATAAGATAAACATCATCCAATTAGAATCAAATCGCAACAAATTAAAAGATTTGCACAAATAGGATATGGGTTTTAACCGCAAATCCGATTTGCTTTAATCGATGAAAATCTGAGCTTATCCAGCTCGATTCCTTACGCCTATAAATAGAGAATGAAGGGAGGAAGCATGGAGACAGAAAAAAAGAGAGGAAAAGAGAGAAAAAAGAGAGAATTGAAGCCTCGCCGGAGTTACCAAGCCGCGACCACCGAGCTGCCACTAGGAGGTGTTTTTGGAGAAATCCACCTCCACGATTGAGTTCTCCACCCCCGAAAACCTAGGAAACGACACCTCAGTTGCTTCGAAAGGCCACCGGAACGCCATCAACGAGCACTCCCAACCGCCGTGCACGATCGACCCGACCCGACTCGCTTCAACCCGATCCGACCTGACCCGCGCACTGACTCGGATCCAGGTAAGTCGGATTTTCCAATTTTTTTATTTATTTATTTAGTTATTTTATTTTTTTTTCCAATTTCTGTAGTTATTTATAATTTAAAAATATAAAATACTAGAATTTAGATTTATTTTTTTTTAGGAATTAATTTAGGATGAATAATAATAAGAATAAATAATTATGATAATAAATGATAAAAATATGAAAATATATAAAGAAAATAATAAAAAATATATATTAGAAAAAAAATAGTAAAAATTTAGATTTTAGTTTAGAATAGATAGATAATATAGGAGAAAAAATTTCAATAAAAATTAATTAATAAGAATTAAGAAAAATCAATAAAAAATAATAAAATAATTATAAAAAATTAATAAAAATCAATAAAAAATTATAATATTAGAAATGGGTTGAAAAATAGAAAAATGAAATTTTTATCACTTAGAAAAATAATTTTCTTAAATAAATCCAAAATTGATTTTTCCTTAAAACTATTATTTTTTCAAAAAATCAAATTATCAAGCTTAAGCTTAGATTTTTCAGAAAAATACTAAAATGATAACAATATAAATCAAAAGAAATTTCATAATTAAAAATTACCAACACACTAAAGTTTTTCAAGAAAAGCGAACTACGGCATGTTTAATCCTGAATAGCAAGTACGTAAGCACCCATTTGGGGCAACCCTAAAAAGGAACAAAAATCATTTTCTCAGAATAAGTTATTCAAAAACAAAATAAAAAGACAACAAAAAAATAAATAAAAGACATTTTGGATAAGGTTTAGATTTTAGAAGGATTAGGGTGGTAACCTTAGGGTTTTAATAGGTTAGCCTCCGAACTCGGAAACTTTGGTTTTCCCTTTCCTCTATTCACAAAAAAAAAAAAAAAAAACGAGAAGAGGAAATTACGCTGACCAGTGATCCAAATTAGGATTGATCTGCTCAATTAATCCTAATTCAATCTTTCCCAACCACAGTTGGGTGGCGACTCTAAAACAAAAACAAAATTCCTAACTCAGGTCGAGGATCTACATTAGATGAGCATAAGGTCTAGTATAGATCGGATTAAAAATGGAAAATCCAAAAATTAGACTCGACAGGATGGCGACTCCACTAGGGAGCAAATTCCTAGTAGGCTAGCCACCTAAATTTCCTCAAATCGCTTTTTCAATAAATGTCTTTTTAGCTTGTTATACTATTGCTAACCTTTCAGGGATTTAACTAGATTTAGGATCAGTTATTTACTTTTGTTGTTGAGTCTGCATGCATGTAATTGTGTGAGTAGATACGGTCAAACCCAGGCCGTCCTAGGACCCTAAGACGGGGGGCCATTGTGTAGGTTTCGGGCGAAGTGATATGATCACTGTTCGGGACTGATTAGGCTACCTCACCCAATGCTTCGATATGGCTTGAGATCCATTTCTCCGAGAATGCGAGAGGCCATAGAGCTTGGGAACCGGTTAGAACCTAACTATTTGCATACACGACATCATAGGCTGACGACTGATTGATGATGTAATACTTTTATTTTGTTCACGGAGTTCATATACATTTCCCTATAATGCTATCATTGTAACATAGTTCTTATTGTAATTAGAAATTTTTGTTATAATAGATGGTTAGTTCCACAGTTGACCTCCTCCTCTACAAAGAAATCCGAGTATGCAAACCTCTGGACCCAAAATTGGTACTGGACCACTGGTTCATTTTGTACAACCCAGAGGAGCAGGCCTTCATCTAGCAGAAAATAGGGCCCATCCTCTCATTAATGAAGATGGAGATGAACTTGCCCTTAGTACGGGCCATGCTCCATCTATGGGAAATAGAGCCCGTGACTTTCTTCATTAGGCCACATGAGATTACTCCTACCCTGGAAGAGTACACACAACTGCTACGGGCTCCAGCACTAACCAACGAAGTGTATGTACCAAACCTTGAGGCCGGGCCAGCCGGTATCTTCAGCAGACTTCTAGGTATCCGCAAAACAACAATCAACAAGGCCTTAGCAGACTGTAACGGATACTGTATACGGATGGATAAGCTGGAAGCCTGGTTTATAGCCCGAGAAGATAATGGAGACAGGAAAGACATATTGTATGGGGACCCCAAGAGTTATAGACAAAGAAGGGTAAGTGCTTTCATCCTAACAGCCTTCGCCACCATACTCTTCCCCACCGGAACTTTCTATATCCACTACCGAGTCGCAGAACTGGTGACCCAATTCCTAGAAGGAAAATCTTACATCCCGGCTCTATTGGCTGAACAGATCCGGCACTTAAACTTCATCAAGAAAAAAGGCCACAGGATCCTCCGCTCAAATATCAACCTTATCTTGATATGGTTTGTAAGCCGCCTCAAGTGTTTTGGGCTGAACATGGTCCGGAAAACCTTGGCTCAACAAGTGGACCTCGTGGACTCATGCATAGAGAAGATAAAGCTATCCAACGACCTTACCAGCCATAGTTTGGTAGAAGTGCTTAAAAGTTTCAGTGCTGACGACATATTGTGGACAGCCAGATGGAGTTGTTGCAACAAAGTTATCTTAACCTACAGTAACTTTCAAGCCGTGCCTCTAATCGGTATCAGCGGATGTATAGGTTATCATCCCAACTCAATGGTCCGCCAGTTCGGTACCATTCAAGACATAGTTTATCAGCCCTCGCTGGAAGCAGTCACATTTGAGTACCAAGATTTGAACTTATTAGTAGCTGAGAAATTTGCTAAGCTGGCAGAGGTCAAAGCACTTTGGGAAGCCCGAATCGAGAGTCCGAATATAGACCTCGGAGAGCTGGATGGCGAAGTGGGCAAACACCGAGCCACCCGGGAGTTCGTAATCCACCAGTTATATCAAACAGGGAAAAGAGCATACCGAGTCCCTGATGTCACCTAACCTAAGCTAGACAAAGTAAGCCCAGAGCTGGAAATCTACCTAGAGCAAGTCAGGGCTCGAATGGAAGTATATTTTGAGGCTGCAGACTATAAAAATGATATCTGGAAAGGCCGATTCAAGGAATCCAATCAAAGAAATAAAGCCTTGGAAGCTCAGCTAGAAACGACCCAAGCCAGAGTCAAGGAATTGGAAGCAGTCATCAATGGGAAACATGAGTTTATGCAGCAGAAGACCAAGAGAATTAGAAAATAAATCTATTGTACTTTTTCAATTTTTTTCAAGTATTGAACTCCAAGTTTCCAGTATTAATAAAAATAAAGTTTCAGTATTGTATCATCAATCAATGGTTGGCCCCTTTATTTTAGCATCCGTGTGACACATGCATCGCATTTTCATACATACATCATACTAAAGAAAAATGCACGCTAGGTATCGAAAATAGCTCCCAAACAACCAAACCTTCCCAGAAGCCCAATCTGCACACGTTCAAGAACCAAAATGGAAAACAGTGGTGACAACCGCAACAACACAAGTGCTAACGCTGCTTCAAACCCTAGGATCGTATCCCTGGAACAAACGGTCCAGCAGCTAGCTGCACAAGTCCACCTCCTGACTAAAAGCATTGGCCTCCTTCGCTCCACCCAACCAACTCAAGAAGAACACTCAAGGGCCAGAAAAGGGAAGGCAGTGTAGGGGCAGCCTCCAGAGTATGAAGAAATCAATTCCCACCTTAACCCGGCCTTTGAGTATGAGCCGAGAGCTAACCAGGTTCTGACCTCTGATGACTTAAAGAAGGAGATGGAGGAAAGACAAAAAGAGATGGAAAAGAGACTTTTTCAACAACTGGCTGATAAAATGAAAACAATAGAGGGGCCTGATGGTTTCGAACAGGCCGGAATCACCAGCTTGCCAGCATATGGGGAGGAGGTATACCCCGATAAATTCAAGACCCCAGAATTCGAAAAATATGACGGTACCGAATGCCCTAAGATGCACACAAGACTATAAGCCCGGAAGATGAGCAAATATGCTCAATATGACCAACTGATGATCCAGACCTTCCAAGATAGCCTTACAGGTCCTGCCTTAGTCTGGTATGCCCACCTGGATTTCAATCAAGTCAATACCTAGGAAATGCTTGCACGAGCGTTCTATGACCAATATAAGTTCAACATCGAAGTCGCCCCCTCAGTGATTAATCTAGGAAGTCTTCGAAAGAGACACACTGAGTCTTTCAAAGAGTATGCTCAGCGATGGAGAGCTCAAGCTGCCAGGGTAGCAACCCCGATTTCTGAAAAAGCGTTGACATTCATATTCGTCAACACTCTGGACAAGACCTACTTCTCACATCTGGTGGGCCAGACATCATCCAGTTTTGCAGAAGTAGTGGCAGCAGGGTGCCGGATTGAAAATGCCATCACAACAGGTAGACTCCAAACAATGGATCCTCCTAGGGTCACATCATCACAAAGGCCCTTGGGAGGTAACAAAGCCAAGGAGTCTACCGTCAGCACAGTCAACTCCAGTAAAGCAAACAAGGCGGGGACTCATGTGACATTCTAACTACGACTACCCCAAGCCAGCACTCCCCGGCAAATCACGCCCAAGCTGCCAGAGTCTCGAGACAGTTCACTCCAATCCCAATCCCGCTCAGCCAGGTCTTTGCTCGGCTATGGGCGAATAATTTGATCAGCTTTGGGATCCCGAATGACCGGTATAAGCTTAGGAATTTTGACTCAAGCCTCAAATGTAACTATCATATGGGCCAAGAGGGGCATTTTACAGACAGATGCTGGAGGCTTCGAAACAAAATCCAGGATCTGATTGACGCGGGGATTGTGCAGCTGGACTTTGTTAACACCTCGGCGCCCAATGTCCACACCAATCCACTGCCCAACCATAAGCCCACAATCAATATGATCACATCCGAAGAGTCGGCTCCCAAAGAATCCTCCAAGCAAGAGGTGACAGACCAGCAGAAAAGGCATTCCCTTCAAACTCCAAAGAAAACCCCTAAATCACATATCAAAAAGAGATGGTTAACTGGAGACCCAACAGTCGGTACATTGGGAGAATCACATGGGAAATTCGAGTACCTGGTGAACTATTCTTACACTCCAACTGTGTATGGGTCGCCTAGCGGATGGGGGCCCGAGTTTGAGAAAAAGGACAACCCACCAAAACAAAGGGAGAAGCCTGTTAACATGATCAATTCAAATCAAAAGCCGATGATCATAAAGTGCTATAAAGGACAATCAACCGAGATACAAATCCCAAAGAAGAGATATCTGTTTAACATCCCAATACCCGTAGAGAGGTATAAGGCCGCACCATTTGACTATAAGACCCTCGAGCAAGAACGACCCCCTATGGTAGGAGGAATCACCCACTCTGGGAGAATTTATGACCCGAAATATAAAATTTCAACTGAGGAGCCCAACACGGAGATAGGAAAGGAAGAAGAAGAGGGGCTCGCTGCATTTACAAAAATGGTCAAGGCGAGCAAATATAAGATCATGGAACAACTAAACAAGGTTCTAGCCCAAATATCACTCATAGGCCTCCTTACAACCTCCAAGCCCCACAGGGAAGCACTCTTCAAAGTGCTCAAACAGATCCGGGTACCGGAAGGCATCGCTACAGACAAATTAAGTCATGTGGCAGATTCTATTTTCACCATGGACCAGATATCTTTCTCCCCCAAAGAGTTAGGAGAAGATGGGGACCAACATACAAAACCACTATTCATAGTGGTGAAATGTAACGACACGATTGTCTCCCGAGTACTCATCGATAACGGGTCGTCCCTCAATGTTTGCCCATTGGCTACCCTCGACTTATTGGGGGTCAATCCAAGCAATATCAAACCTAGCTCGACGGTGGTCAGGGCTTTCGATGGGTCAAAAAGAGACATAGTAGGGGAAATAAACTTGCCAGTAGAGATTAGTCCACAAGTGTTCTGCATCTCTTTCCAAGTCCTTAACATCCCAAGATCTTTTAATCTACTTTTGGGAAGGCCATGGATACATACCGCCAGAACAATACCTTCAAGCCTCCATCAGAAGGTCAAGTTCATCGCAAATGGGCAGATTGTCACAGTACTAGGAGAGCAAGATTATACCATCTACAAAGAAACTGCCATACCTTACATTGGGGAGGATGGTTCCGAAGACCTTGGTCTCCAGATATTCAACGAGGTGAATGTGGTGACGAGCAAGGAAGGCCATCAATTCAAGGAGGGGTAGCAAGGGACGTTTGGACTAGGGTACGTTCCTACAGCCCAAGAAGAAGCACAAGCTAGAGGTGTCAAAGGCAGGAAGAAAGAGAAGCCAAGCTACACCCGAATGCGCATTCCACCCCTCCAACAATCATTCAAACAAGCAACTACCATTCAAGAGCCAAGGATAAGCGAAGATGACGTCAGCAATGGGAGCCTAACCCCTCGCACGTCCAAACAGCATCCAGCTCTCAATAATTGGTTTTGTTATCCTATTGATAACACTAGGTTAGCTCAAGGATAGGGAACAATTGTTAAACAATTTTTATTGAGCCTTCTTTACATAATTCAATAAATTACAATTTGTCTTACTTATATATATCTGCTTTCATTTTACTTCACCTAGATCTCCTACCATCGAACGTCAGGGACATTTCACGCAGGTAGAAAATGAAAACACTGATATCATTTCCAACACTGCTGGGTCAGTTGTTGGAGGCGATATCCTTGACCATGAAATAATACAAGAAAATTGGCAAAAACATGAACAAAGCGGAATTTCAATTGACGAGCCAGTGGAGATAGTAAATCTAGAAAGTGTTGAGAAACCTAGAAACCTCAAGATCAGGACCAGTTTAAGTGCCAAACAAAAACATGAGATGATTGATCTGTTAACTGAATATGCAGATGTGTTCGCCTGGTCATATGGCGACATGCCAGGATCAGACCAATCAATAGTGATTCACAAGCTTCCCACAAGGGAAGATGTCAAACCTAAAAAACAGAAATTGAGAAGATTTACGCCTGACATCTTACTAAAGATTAAAGAGGAAGTCAAGAAATTGCTAGAAGTAGGGTTCATCGAAGTATCTGACTACCCAGAATGGGTAGCTAATATAGTCCCCGTGCTAAAAAAGAATGGAAAAGTACGCGTATGCATAGACTTCCAGGACTTAAACCAAGCGACACCAAAAGATAACTTCGCCCTACCTCACATTGATGTTCTAGTGGACAACACTACAAGAAACCATCTTTTCTTGTTTATGGACGGTTTCTCAGGATATAACCAAATAAGAATGGCTGAAGAGGATAAAACCAAGATGACTTTCATCACAACATGGGGGACTTTCTATTATAAAGTCATGCCCTTCGGCTTGAAAAACGCCAGGGCAACGTATTAGAGAGCCATGGTTGCGATACTTCATGACATGATGCATCGAGAAGTCGAAGTATACGTCGACGACATGATAGCCAAGTCTAAAGAGGAAGAAAGCCATACAGATATCCTGAGAAAGTTGTTTAAGCGATTGAGAAAGTTCCAACTCAAGTTAAATCCGGAGAAGTACGCTTTCGGGGTCACAACGGGCAAGTTGTTAGGGTTTGTCATAAGCCGGGAAGGCATTAAAATCGACCCTGACAAAGTAAAGTCTATACTAGAGCTACCTTCTCCACGTACTGTCAAAGAGGTAAGAGGTTTGCTGGGAATGTTGAATTACATAGCTCATTTTATCTCACAGCTCACAGATAAGTGCCGTCCACTATTCCGTCTGTTAAAAAAGAATGTTGCAGTAGAATGGGACGACGAATGTGAAAAAGCATTCAAAACGATCAAAGACTATCTCATAAAGCCTCCAGTCTTGATAGTCCCAAAGCAAGGGAAGCCCTTATTCTTATACCTCACGATATTCCTTAAATCCATGGGATGCGTGTTGGGGCAGAAAGATGAAGAAGGAAGAGAGCGTTCCATATATTACCTAAGCAAGAAATTCACAGAGGGGGAACAGAGGTATTCAGAAGTAGAAAGGACTTGCTGTGCTCTGATTTGGGTCATACACCGGTTAAGGCAATATACCCTTTACTATCACATTGAGCTGCTGACAAGATATGATCCTCTGAAGTACTTAGCAGATAAACCCGTTTTGATAGGGAGAATCTCCAAATGGCAAATGCTCTTATCGAAGTTTGATATCACATACATAAATCAAAACTCCATGAAAGGGCAATCTTTAGCCGACCAATTGGCAAAACACCCTGTCGAGGGAGATTCCCAAGAGCCACAAGCCTAATTCCCTAATGAAAATATATTAACAGTGGAAGGCATACCACTAGAAGATTGTGGGATAGAGCGAAACCCTAAGTGGAAAATGTTCTTCGACTGAGCTACCAATGTATTCGGTTGTGGGATCGGGGCAGTGTTGATATCCCCAAACGGCACAGAATTCCCTTCAGCAACAAGGCTCACATTTCCATATACTAATAATATCGCGGAATATGAGGCATGCATCCTCGGCCTCAAAATGGCTTACCAAATGAAAATCCGTGAATTAAAAGTATACGGAGATTCATCACTTATCATATTACAGACAAGAGGGGAATACAAGACTAAAGACTCCAAACTAGTATCATACCATCAAAATTTGACAGAGCTAATAGAAGAATTCAAGGTAATCACTTTCACATACGTCCCAAGAACTCAGAATCAGTTTGCGGATGCGCTCACCACACTAGCATCTATAATTCAGATAACAAGGGGAGTCGAAGTCCAACCGTTGAAAATAGACATAAAAAATCGGCCCGCCTACTGTTTAGCAATTGAAAAAGCACAAGATGATAAGCCTTGGTATCACGTCATCAAAACTTTTCTCCAAGAAAGCAGATACCCTGAAATAGCTAGCAAGAAAGACCAAAGAACACTCAGAAGGGTAGCAAGTCATTTCTTGTTAAGTGGGTCTGTGCTTTACAAAAGGTCGCCTGATACCACCTTGCTAAGATGTATGGACAAAAATGAGGAATATGAACTGATGAAAGAAGTACACGAAGGGGTATGTGGACCTCATATGAACGGTTACATGTTAGCCCGAAAAATCATGAGTTTGGGTTACTATTGGTTAACCATGGAATCAGATTGCATAAAATATGTCAAGCACTGTCATTTGTGTCAAGTGTACGCAAACCGGATAAACGCTCCACCCAACGAGTTGCACTTATTATCAGCACCATGGCCTTTCTCCATGTGGGGAGTCAACATAATCGGCCCAATCACTCCGACAGCATCCAATGGCCACAGGTTCATATTGGTAGCAATTGATTACTTCACTAAGTGGGTAGAGGCTTCATCATATACCAATGTCACCAAAGGGGTAATAGTTCGTTTCTTGAAGAGGGACATAATAGCTCGATACGGAGTTCCTGAGTCAATCATCATCGACAATGGTACCAATCTTAATAACAAATCAATGACAAGTTTATGTCAACAATTCCACATAAACCATAGAAATTCAACTCCCTACCGACCTCAGATGAACGGGGCAGTAGAAGCAGCCAACAAGAATATCAAAAAGAGCATTGAAAAAATGACAGTCACTTATAAAGATTGGCACGAGATGTTGCTGTTTTCTCTCATGGCTTACAGGACCTCAATTAGAATATCTATTAGAGTTACCCCGTATTCATTGGTATATGGCGTTGAGGCAGTCTTGCCAATCGATGTTGAAATACCATCATTCAGGGTTCTGTCAGAAACGCAGTTAACTGAATCAGACTAGGTGAAGAAGAGACTTGATCAACTGAATTTGATTGACGAAAAAAGACTCACTGCATTGTGTCATGGCCAGTGTTACCAACAAATGATGGCCTGAGCATTTAACAAGAAAATGAGGCCTCGATGCTTCAGAGAAGGAGACCTGGTGCTAAAAAAAGTTCTCCCGAATGCCCAAGATTCCAGAGGGAAATTTACCCCAAACTATGAGGGTCCATATGTGATGAAGAAGGTATTGTCAGGAGGTGCTCTGATATTGAATCAAATGGATGGTCCGGAATTGAGAGACTCCATTAATGCAGACGCTGTTAAGATGTACTATCCTTAGGCAAGGAAATTGAAATTTTGCCAAGGTTTATGAAAGCCAATATTCAATACAAGTTTCGTTGAGTCCATTTTTCATTTTTTTACAAGCAAAGTTAATGTCTCTGAATGGTCGATAATTCCAACCAATTCTCATTAAAACAGACATTCCTAAACACATTACCCACTACTTCACTAATGAATGATAAACATTGAAACGATAATGAATTTCAATAAATGTTGTAATATAATTCTACCTACTTTTGAGCATTGAACCCGGTGCATTAGTAGGATAACACTACCGTCAAAAGAGCTATGCGCACAAGAAAGGAAGCACATCAAGATCTTCAACCCTGTTTTAAAGTAAGAGTAAGCAAAGGAGAAGTAAACCAGCACGAAGGTTCGGTTGTTTGGTTGCTATCCGCGATAAATTGGTAAGCATCTTAAAGTAAATAACTATCATCCACATATCATGAAAACATCAAATCATTTAACTCATTCAGTAGAAGCATTTTCAAAAGCATAGGTTAGTCAGCCCACAATGGGGCACTTTCCTAAATATCGCCTCCTAAGGTCAGCCTGTAGGGGTACCTTTTGAAACATTTCTTCCCCAGGGTCGTGAGTCTAAGAAGACACTTCCTTGCATAGTTTAGTCAGCCCACAATGGGGCACTTCCCTAAATATCTCTTCCTAAAGTCAGCCTGTAGGGGTACCTTTCGAAACATTTCTTCCCCAGGGTCGCGAGTCTAAGAAGACGCTTCCCTGCATAGGTTAGTCAGCCCACAATGGGGCACTTCCCTCAATATCTCTTCCTAAGGTCAGCCTGTAGGGGTACCTTTCGAAACATTTCTTCCCCAGGGTCGCAAGTCTAAGAAGACGCTTCCCACCATAGGTTAGTCAGCCCACAATGGGGCACTTTCCCAAACATCCCTTCAAAAACGTCAGTCCATAGGGGGCACCTTTTGAGACATGTCCTCTCGCTATAGGTTAGTTAGCCCGCAAAGGGGCACTTTCCTAAACACCCTTTCTTGAAGAAAGCTCACAGGAGCACTTTTGAAGCTATCGATTAGTTAGCTCATAGGAGTACCTTTCGACTCTATCAATTAGTCAGCTCATAGGAGCACTTTTCAAATGTGTCGATAACCGATTAGTCAGCTCATAAGAGCGCTCTTCGAAGATATTTTCCCCAAACAGTCGCTGGTCTAGCCAGACGTTTCTGTTGACAGGTAGCCAGCTCATAAGACCGCTTCCTAAGACAATCTTCTCTTCAAGGTTGCTAGTCCGATAAGACGCTTCCTATCATCAGCCATTCCACTTACAATGACACATTTCTAAACAATTCTTGAGACGGTTCCTATCGCCAATTAGTCACCCCATAGAGCACTTTTTAGAGGATACATTGCTCTAGGTTGTTAGGTTGTTTAAGACCATTTCCTAAGCAATACCAACCATCACAAAATACTCATGGGATTATTAGCTCGTTGAGCATTTTCCTACTAGAGAACACATTCTAGATACCCAGCCAAATCAAGGCGTTATCCATTCAGTCAAGAGGCCAAAAATGGTGTCTTTCTTGTCTTTGTAGTTAAGTTTTTCAAACTTTACTACAAAGAGGGGCAATGACTTAATAGTTTTTTTCAATATGTAGTTACCCTGATGGATTGTGTAGGATGTATAAAAAAGGCCCTCCTTTAGAATTTCTTCTAAAGATTCTTGGTTTGAACTGCGAATTAAACCCTTTTTTATATTAAAAAAATTATGAACCGAATTGTAAAATTAGGTTCAAAGTAAAAAAAGAATCGAACCATAATATTAGGCTTAATTCAATTTAGAGGGGTGAACCGTATCAAACTGAACTGCACCCATCTCTACTCAAAAGTGATTACACCATATAATAACAGCCTTTATTTTACTATAATTAAGGGTGTTTTACTATATAAAATAACTTTTCGACAGAATCTCATAAAGGTCGTTTATAGGTTCATAAAGATTGTCAATAGCTTCTACAAGACCGTTGATAGGTTCTTTTATTGTAATTTATTTTTATTGTATTTGGAACGATTTTATTATAATTAGGAAATGACTATATGATATAGTCACTTTTGAATAACTATACTATAAAATTCCCCCTATCTACCCAAAAAAAAAAGAAAAAAATTATGGCCTATATTGTGTTGTAATTCTCTCTCTTTTTTTAATTGCTATATAGATGTTAGTAACAAATGGTTGAAAAAGATATGATAAAGTCCACATATTATATTTTTGCAAATGAACTCATTGTTAAAAAGCAGTCCATTTTCTTTTTTTCTTTTGCAAAAATGAAATGATTTAAATCAGGTGTAACTTATTATTCGAAGAGCTTTTAAAACTCATAAAGTTAATTATTTTCATTCATGTCACTTTGAAAGATTAGAAGGGAAACTTTGGGAAATGCAACTCCAATTTTGTGTAGGGCTAGTAATTCGTGTTACCATGTCATGTCACATATTGGTATTTTAATAAATTTGTATCTCAAAAATCTCAACTTATGACACGATTCATTTATTAATCCTATCTGAAAATCAAAACCCACAACCCAACAAATGTATCTTATGTCTAGCTTAGACCTATTTATCGATTAAAAAATTATAAATAAATCTATAGAATACTTATATATTCAATGCAAAAAGAGCAATAATAAAATTAACTTTTACAAATACTTCCATATACATTGCACCTTTGTCTGTCTTAACCTCAAGCTTTTAGTTTTTCATAAAGTGCTACTTAATCACCTCTTTTACCAAAAATAGAAACTTACTTCAAAAGTAGTTCTATCATATATATATATAGCAAAAGTAAATCTAAAGAGTATATATAAAGCTAAAACTATTAGATATAGCAATTAAATGCTTTTTTAAGTAATAAAGAAACATTTACAAGGTGAAATAAAGCCCAAACATTTATAGGGTGAACTTAATAAAATTATAAGGACAAAGATAATAGGTTTTTAAAAGAAAGCTTTACATTCCTTCTAAAGTTGTTTTACACATTTGTGTTGATTTTTATTAACCTAAACCCATATTGTGTTTAAGTTTACCAATCGTGCTGTAAATTGTGGATCCCAATTTTGTGATCATTTTCAAGCCCAACAAATTATTGTTTGAATCGCGCTTGAGCTTCTTTGCACACATCTAAGACTTTATAAATTTAATTTCCTTTTATGCAAAGCTTGAATGAGAAATTATTAGAATAAGTCACCTAAAAAAAAACTTGACAATAAGTTTTTATATAAATTGTGATTCTATGAAAGAAATTCTAATTCATCTTTATATATATTAGAATTTTTTATGTAAAATCATAAATTGAGAAGTTATATCATAATTTATATATAAAAAAAATTCAAGTTTCATATTGATAACTTACAATAACAAGATCTCATGTTTAAATGGATATTCATAAATTATAAAAAAAAAAAAAAAAAGTATACATGGATATGCGTGTATTGGTAGAAAAAAAAAAACATAAAAAAGAGATTATTTTTATTTTTATTTTTTTTTGAGAAAAGATGGTATAAGAATCAAATGATTGTTTCCGATGTTCACGGGGACAAGCTGTAATGACACCTTTTGTTAGTTGAATGCTAACCACATCTGTCCCAGCCAAGGGGGTAAGTAGGAGTCCTAGTCTAAATATATAAACTATTTCATTAACTTCCTTCAGTCTAAAAGAAAATAAAGTTATTTATGGATACCTGTGCATAAACCAAGAATTTAAAAAATTAAAAAAATATAAATGTAAATTATATAATTCAAAATAGAAAAATACAAATAATTTTTTAAAATAATAAGAAAGTATTCAACCCGTTGTTATATATAATTATTTTATAGTTTTAAATACCGTACTGGGGATATATTATGCTAACATTTTATAAGGGGAGAGAGAGAATAACTGAATGGGTTCTGTGAACATGAGAGTGACGTTTTATATCATCTTACCTTTGGGGTTGGCTTGGCTCGTGTTGTAGAGGACTCATTTAATTCATCAAAGGAAAGAAGAAGTGAAGATTCCAACAAAAAGGAACGAAAATGTTACAATCCCGTAATCAGTTTTTTTTTTTTTTTCTTTTAAATAAATAATTGTCGGATCCTCTGTTGTTTAGTGTTTTACTTTCAACACTCAAAAAGGTGTTAATCAGAAGGCTCCAAACTAACTCCAGATCTGCTCTCCTGGTTTTTCATTTTCTAATCTTACAATACAATATCCTTAAAAATATATAAACATAGGTTCTAGACAATACGATATGTAGTCCAAACCTAATCTGGCTACACTTGAAAACACAAGGACTGCTCGTGAGAATTCAAACCAAACCACATTTGTCCACATCGGACTACTTTCTGTTCTGTCCGCATCTTTATCACACACACACCTTTCCTCGTAAACCACCCACACACAACAATTTCAAACGCATTACTCCGTCTCTTTCTTCTCCCTTCTCTCTTTATCCTCCTCACTCCTCGGCAACTTCTCGTTGCAC
Source organism: Laguncularia racemosa (assembly GCA_037954665.1). Classification (NCBI taxonomy): domain Eukaryota; kingdom Viridiplantae; phylum Streptophyta; class Magnoliopsida; order Myrtales; family Combretaceae; genus Laguncularia; species Laguncularia racemosa. The sequence continues at coordinate 322,356 of JBBMOL010000047.1, read as the reverse complement.
TCCTAACTTCTACTGCTGCATGAACCTCCATCTCTTCCACTAGACTATTTTCCAAAAACACTCCCACAATGCCATTGCATTTGCCCCTTCTTACTGCTCTACTTCTCGTTTCGTTTTTCAAAAGTTCGCCGTGTTTTTGCTTAACCTCCGATGGGCTTTCTTTACTCGCACTAAAAGCGGCTATTACTTCCGATCCAACTCGTGCGCTTGACTCATGGAATGAGTCGGACTCCACCCCTTGTCACTGGTCCGGAATCGTCTGCACTCGTAACCGAGTGACTTCCCTTTTCCTTCCCAACAGGGGCCTCACAGGCTACATTCCCTCCGAACTCGGTCTCCTCGACTCACTCAGGCGACTCAACCTCGCTAGAAACAACTTCTCCAAACCAGTCCCGACTCATCTCTTCAATGCCACTTCACTTCTCTCTCTCGACTTATCTCAGAACTGTCTCTCCAGTCCCATTCCTCCTCAGATCATAACCCTGAAGAACCTCACTCACTTGGATTTATCCTCGAATCTACTCAACGGCACTTTGCCGGAAGCTTTGACGGAGCTCGAGAGCCTCGCAGGAACTCTGAACCTGTCGTATAACTCATTCTCCGGGGAAGTTCCGGAGTCGTACGGTCATTTTCCAGTAATGGTCAGCTTGGACTTGAGGCATAATAACCTCACCGGAAAAATACCTCAGGTAGGTTCACTGCTGAACCAAGGTCCAACGGCGTTCTCTGGAAACCCTAGCTTATGTGGATTTCCATTATCAACTCCATGTCCAGAAGCTCAAGACCCGAGGGTTTTTGCGCAGTCTCAAAACCCCAGGGTTTCGAGCTTTCCGAACTCAATGGCTGCTCAGGAGAGCGCTAGGAAGAGCTCGTCGTTGGCTATTCCGGTGATTTGCGCAGTGGCCGTGGCGGTGGGGGTAGTTTCGGGATTTGCGTGGGTTGTGAAGAGGAAGAGATGGGGTTCGAGCGAGGGCAAGAGGGGAAAAGACGAGGACAATTACGTGGACGAAGGTGAGATGGACGAGGAAGGGCAAAAGGGTAAATTCGTGGTAGTGGACGAAGGGTTTAACTTGGAGTTAGAGGACTTGTTGAGGGCATCTGCTTACGTGGTTGGAAAGAGTAGGGGCGGGATCGTGTATAAGGTTGTCGTGGGGAGAGGATCAGGTGTGATCATGCCGACGACTGTTGCTGTGAGGAGACTGAGTGAAGGGGATGCCACGTGGAGGTTGAAAGATTTTGAAAGTGAAGTGGAGGCTATTGCTAAGGTCAGTCATCCCAATATCGTGCGTTTGAGAGCTTATTACTATGCTCATGACGAGAAGCTGCTTGTATCTGATTACATACGTAACGGCAATCTCCACACTATGCTTCATGGTAATGTTTCTCTGATTGATTTGATTACTCATGCACATAATTTTATATAGGTTTTTGAGTTTTTTCTCGAGGAAACTGCTTCTCGAATGATTTATGTTTGTTATAATTTGATCTTTTATGCAATTTACTGTTTCGACTGACTGGTGGTGGTGCGATGCGAAAATAACAGCCTAGATGCCAGTGGTGGCGGTGGCGGTAGCGGTAGCGGTGGTGGTAGCGGTAGCGGTGGTGGTTGAAAAATATGGAGATGTAGTAAACATGCATCCTTGTTTTCCACTGATTCTAGCCATCTACCACCATTGACTGACCATTAAGCACATATAATTGTAACCTCTTTAAATTACTACGATAATATCTTGAAAATTATCTAGTGATAAATAATAATAACTACCATAAAATGTTCGGAAAATGCTTTTCTTGTTAGATCTCTGGTTGATGATTGACAGTTGGAAGGTTGACCGTTGATGCATTAAGAACACTTAGACATTTGCTGTAATAATCCAATTTGCTGCTTTTGTGAATGGAGCAGGTTTTGCATTTTGGAAGATTACTTACCGTTTAACTTACTGAGATTGTGTTTATTGTATAGAGGGATGTGTTTCACATTGAAGGGTTGGTTGTGCATCCAACTTCTCAAGAAAACTTTTTCAGAAGGGTGTGGTCCATATGATAATTGAATTAGTAACTTTTACTGTAGTGTAGTAGAATGTGACAGGTTTTGTTAGCATGCGAGTAGAATGCATGGAGTTGGAATCCTATCTTTACGACTCTTATTGAGACTGAGAAATATACATTAGAGATTTAAGTGGATGTTTAGATGATTAACTGGTATATAAAATGCCTTAGATCTGGCATTCAATATGTTCTTCACGGGGAGATCTCAATTAAGATTTAAGATTATGCAGGTATTTCTGTCGATATTTTGAATTTCAACATACAATCTGTGGCTGTTTATTATTTTAAATGTAGGTGATACACATGTCTTTTGTTCTTTTCCTTTCTCTTTCGAGTATCTAGTTGCGCATGTATTTCATTTTGTTGTTCTCTGGATTTGCTTCTTTCCTTTTCGTTTAGAAGTGAAGATGACTTATGCGATGGATGTTGTTGGAATTTCTGGGCTGCATTGATACCATTACTATGCAATTTTTCCCTTTGATGTCTCACTAACGACTCAATTTATGATATCTATCTGGCCTTATTTGTCTTAATCATAAATGTTACTTTCCGGTCCATGATGATTGATGATGCTTCTGGTGCATATGAAGAAATGCACCTGTGCCAAGTCAAAATTAGGTTTGTGTAAAGTGGGGTTCATATTAATTAATTGTATCCCACGTCTGCCTAGTTGCAGAGCATGAAATGCTCTGCATTTATGTGGGTCCCCATTAGTCACATGGAGAGTGACAATGACAGCATCAAGTACTCTCCAATTTGGGTCCTGCATGAACCAATGTGAATGGACCCTGAGATACCAACAAAACGTCTCTTACAATTGCTCTCACATTTGGCTCTTTTTGGTCTCTTAATCTTAACCTTAATTTACCTCTCTAATGTTGGTAATGCTTGTCGGCCTTGGTCAGTTCTGCAATTAAAGCGAGGCCTTTCATCCTGCTGACTCTTGTCCAATGAAGACTTGTTAACCATTTACTATATTTGAACAAAATGTCAGGAGTCATTTGTCCCAATTATGATGTGGTTGGAATGAGAACAGATAAGAAAACTGTTTTAACTTCTTCTCTGTTCAACGTTGTTTCAGGGGGATCATCAAAGCCTTCACCACCCTTGTCATGGGCAGAAAGACTAAGGATTGCTCAGGGAACTGCAAGGGGATTAACGCACATACATGAGCATTCTCCTCGAAAGTTTGTTCATGGAAATCTGAAATCAGCAAAGATCCTTCTTGATGATGAACTTCACCCCTACATATCTGGTTTTGGTCTAACTCGTCTTAGCCCTAGTACTTCAGGATTCGCTGCTTCATTGTCGAAGAAGCACGGCTCCAACCCAACAATCTTAAGCTCTGGAGTGGAACTAAAAGTTTCGGCCCCTTCTGCTACTTATTTGGCTCCAGAGGCTCGTGTGTCTGGCAATAAGCTTACACAAAAATGCGATGTGTTCTCATTCGGGGTAATCCTAATGGAGATCTTAACAGGCCGTCCACCGGATGCAGCACCAGAAAATGGTGGGAAAGGCCTAGAGAGTCTCGTTAGAAAGGTGTTCCGAGAGGAACGACCCTTATCTGAGATTATAGACCCAGCACTTATACATGAGGTTAATGCTAAGAAACAAGTTGTTACTGCATTTCACATCGCACTCAATTGCACGGAACCTGATCCTGAACTGCGTCCGAGGATGAGAATGGTGTCTGAAAGTCTTGACCGCAACAAACTGCAATGAAACTCCAGGTGGTGAATCTTGTAAAGGGTCTCTTTGTTTCTGCACGAACTGCTAACTAGGAAGCTGTATGTGGCTCCAGTTTTAGGGATTTGAATTTAGGTTTTAGATGTTTAATGAATTGTTTAGATGTGCCGGATCCGTCCGGCTTGGTGTCGACAGAGTTGGAGTCCCATGGGCATGTGACAACAACCGAACTACGCACACGATCCGCACAATGCATGTGCATGAGAAATTCCTAGGCCCATATGATGACTAGGTTTTCTAAACTTTCTACGTTGATGCTACTACTAGAATAGTGCGGCTTACATCGTGCTTTTGGTTGAATAGATGATACTTACGCCTAGCTAGCCTTGATGGTGTTACTGTAGTTTTTCATAGTTGAAAAGGACAATGCTAAATGCACCCACGATGCGTCTGTCAATAAAAGCTTTGAATTTGAAAGTTACGAAAAATAATCATAATGCATAAATTGCATGTGTTGATTTTATTAACCAAAGAAAATTGAAAAAGCCTGGTATTTGCAAGCTTGGGAGTCATACGGTAGAGGTGGGCAAATAAAACTGATTTAACCGTGAGCTAGATCTAATTGAATTGAATCATAAATTAGATTTAAATTGTTTTCTTAGTTTTGAAAAAATTATAAACCAAATTTGATCCTTTTCTCTGAGTTTGAAAAAAATTATGAATCATTTTGAATTGAGTTCATGTAATTAAAAAAGAGGATTTTGTGTTAACTATTCAAGTCCTCATATGTGGTTTCTATTAAGTAATTTTTTTTATATATTTTATATATAGAAATTATAATTATTTTTAGAAAGAAAATAAAATTTTCTTAAAAATATTAAATGGGTGTAAAATATGGTAAATAATATCGAAGAAATAATAATAAATTAAATTTTTTTATGTCAAATATAATTTCCTATTACTTATTAGTTTGTGTATAGAAAAAAAAAATTGATGTTTAAAAACGATTTAAATTATGAATTGAATTGGATTGGATGGAAGTAAATTGTTTTTTAACATTTGAAAAAAATTACAAATTGAATTATATGGTTAGGTTCAACATAGGAAAAAAAAATTGTAATATATGGTTCAGTTTGGTTTAACAGATAAACCATATCTAATCAAACCTTATCCACTCCTATTATACGACAATGTAATAGAGTAATGTACTAATAAATACTCTATTAGAACAAAAATAAATTTGATAAGTTTCTTAATGTTGTATGGGTTTGAGATAGAAAGCCATATCCTTTAAGAAATGTACTAAAATAATGTCCTTTTGAAAAATAAAATGTAAAAAGGTGCTTATAGAAAACATATTATGACAGTAGTTTTAAAGGCATATATATAGAATACGCATTCAATTATATTTCCTTTTTCAATAAAGGCACATTGAAATGCACATTTAGTAAAAAATAATACAAGCGAAGGTATATGTGCCTTTATTTTTTTTCACTATTTATTGAAATGCATTGTTAGTGTATTTATTTGCACTAGAGGAGCATATATGTGCCTTAATTATACTAAAAGTGCATTTAGTATACATCTTAATTTCTCAAAAAGATGAAGATGCATTAATGTGTCTTCACTACTCTAATTAACTAATATATTTCTCAATCACATCTTTTTAATAATTAAATTTAAAAAGTGCATTATTTAAGTACAAAATCCTAAATTCTTAGCTTGTAACAATTTTATAGTATGAAAAAGTTGATATTTGAATAATTGATGATTGTGTAAGGGTTGTACTTGGACATCAATTACATGTATGACTTTACTACTCATTTTGCACAAAAAATTAAAATAAAATCAATTTAGTTATTAGCTTAAGATTTTTTCAAATAAATTAAATAATGCATTGCAATGTTTAGATTCTTGGAATGGACATTTTCAATTTTAAGCCTAAGCCCAAGCCCATTTCTTATGTTTAGTTAGATTCCATTTCTAAAGGAATGTTGATTCTCTACTTGGTCAAACAATAATATCTTGAATTCCATCTTGTTCCAAAAGGCTAACTTGATAAAATGTAAAGTGGTAATTTCAAGACAAAAAGGGTAAATTCTAGAAGCTAGACCTTCTAATATAGAAGGTTCCTAAGTTCAATGGGAGAAAGCTATTGGGAAAGAAAGTGAGTTGAATGAAAATGATCAAGCTAAGAGGAAAAGGAAAGGGAAAAATGGTATCTGCTAATTAGGGAGGAAAAAAAGAAGAAGAGGAAAGTAGAAAAAAGGTTCTATTTCCATGACTAAAGGTGTGTTGAGAATTGTTGAACTAAATGATCTTGAGCTCTTAAGCTCAGTGGTTGAAATAAAGATTAATGTTGAGAAATAGTTAGAAGCTTCAACTATATTTATAAAAGTTTTAGAACCAAATTTAGAAGCTTCAACGTAGAATGTAGAAATTTCATGTTTAGGTAGCGATTTACCTAACTTTGAACCATTGAAACTAGTCTTTGGAAGAGTTCCTACCGAGAATCTCCCAAAAATCTTGGAAATCAGATTCTTAAGGGGATAGATGGAAAGCCAAAGAATTTTATGGTTCAAAATGGAAGTTTAGTTGAGATCGATTTCAAAGCTATGACTAAAGCCTTAGGGAAAACATATTCTTCACAAGATCATCAATCTAAGCAACATCATTAAACCTTCTTTGCAACATTTTGATTCATTAGGAATCAAAATGAGAATTTTAGAGAGGAGGTTGAACATTGATGTTAATCATATGAGAAACTTGAGGTTGACTTTGAAATAATAAGGGCTAAAATTGATCAGATCAGTGTTATTTTAAACTAATAGCCCTAGTATATTAAAACCTATGTCACTTTGCTTAACTTTCTTGAAGACGCTGGATTGACTATTGCTAAACTAGTACATTTCCCTTTTCTCATAGGTTTGAAACTCAATAATTAGTTGAGAGATGTCCTTAAGAATCCAACATTTTATTGTCAACTTTTTGGCAAATTATTATATTTGACTCTCACTAAACTTGATTTGTTATTTATAGTACATACTCCTAGAATACCACTCTTTCATGTGCTTCATTGTCTCAAAGGAACTGTCTCTCTTGGTCTATTTCATCCTCCATCAAATAATCTTACTTTGAGGGTCTATTGTGTTTCTGATTGGGCAGCTTGTATTATGGATCAAAAGTCAATTTTTAGGTATCGTATTTTTTTAAGATCAACTCTTGCTTCCTAGAAAACAAAGAAGCAGCTTATTGTAGCTACATCAACTATGGATGCTAAATATCTTAGTATGATTGTTGCTACTAAATAACTCCTTTGGATTTCTTACACATTATAAGATCTTAGCATTTCTATTTTTTTATTTTATTTGCACTATCGATTGCTAGACGCACAAAATGTGAAGTTCAAAAAATTTCAAAAAAATATATAAACCATTACAGAAAATAAATAGAATAATAAATATCATTATATTTTAATTTACGATAATTTTTTTTCTTCTTATAAGAATAGAAGATGGCGAATCCATAAATAAATAATTTCATATATTTATCTAAATGCTTATCTTATTTTATTTTATTCTTCCTTTACTCTTTATTTTTTTTTTTCTTTTTCTCTCCTTCTTTTCCCTCTCTTTTCTTTCCTTCGGTTGCTCCTTTGTTTTTTTTTTTTTTTCGGCCCCACATATCCCAGCCGCACCCCCATCACTTCCTTCTTCTCCCACGCCGGTCAGCAGTAGCAGCAATCAGATTAATCAGCCGCCTCCGTCACGTCGCCCATTCTCGGTCGCATCAGCTACTCTGCCGTTCCCTCACCGTTCATCTCATCCTCCATCATTTTCCTTCTTTTTCTTCTTCTTCCTTGTTTTCCCTTTAGTCGCACCTTCTTCCCCATCTGCTGATACAACCTCTTCCTTCCACCCTTCTTCGTCTCGTTTTTATTCCCCTTTTGATTTCCTTTCCCACCAGTCAGATTTCTACTCGCTCCACATGATCACACCATCCTAAATGCCCCATTCTCAGTCTCTCTTTCCTCCTTGGGAAGTCCTTCGGCGTCATTATTCTTCCTGGTCTTTTGCGGATATGAGCTAAGGTGTGCTCGCTGACGACCTCCTTGAATGGTTGTCCGTTGCTTCCTCCGAGTACCGAATATACACTACGGAATTGAAAGCACCACATGGAGACTTATTAACTCATATGGAAGTGGCAAGGGTCTGTCTCCACTTCATGATGATGTTCCTACAACCAAGCTCGGAGGCACCATGGATCAATTCCGTTCCGAATACAAGCCATTTGATCAATGGAGGACCCGTCCATGAATCACAACGAGGTGCCGCCCATTCAAGTGCTACTGGCAACACGAATCGGTGCAACAACAACTTAGGAATTCCTAAGTCTTCTTTCCGGCCGACATGATGGACGTAGGATACCACTCAAGCTCCATTCTCAACCGATGGAAGAAAGCACTCGAGCAAATAGCTGGTGCGATACGATGGAGGAGCGATCAAAAGGGCAACATCCAAACCTGTTCCAGTGCCTACACCCGCGGACCTAGTTTCTCCCGTTAAGTTGCCTTCTGGAGATTTTTTTTATATCTACTAACTCGCTCGAAATGATTCGTGGCTGTGCACGTGTGTGAATCCAGAGAGGGGAACAACATCCACAAAAGCAACAGCGGCAACATCCATGAAAATAGCAACAGCAACGATGACAACCACGACCGCAACTTGGTAATGGAAAGTTAGAAAACGGAGTGGGAGACAGCAGCAGCGAAGACGAAGATGATTCTGATTTGAGTGAGCTTCAGGCAGAATCGGCACCAAAGAACGCATGTGCTGCACTTGCTTATGATGATGGTTGTAAAGGATGCAACCGGACCCAATTGGTTGCGATTGACGTCAGAAATGGTTTGATTCATACTCTTATATCCAGCTCACAACCACAAGCACGAAGACAAGAAGAGGCAACTAAAGGACCCTCGTGGTACTACAGCAAGATCACATCCCAATTGGTCGCATGGAGAACGGTTTTGCGAATCATGCAGAATTAGGCCCCTGAGTCTAATCCACCTTCATAAAGCCTGGGCAACCTGTCCACTTGTCATGGCTACAGAAAATACAATAGTGAAACGAAAGGCAAAAGTCGACCCTTGCCCCGTACCTACCGGAACAACTTAAAGCTTCTTCGTCCCAAACCACATGTGATATTTCCCTCAACTATGCATCATAAAAGCCTATAACGTGTTCCTTAATGGCAACATAAAGAAAGCAATCTTGCCCATCTTCGTCGAGGTTGATGTTAATAAAGACGTCAAAGCTCGAATCTCGGGTGTGCACCATTGCCCTGCAAAAGCACAATGATGAGCACAACAAGGCTCATGTGAAGCCGTGAGAGGAAGGGGGAAGAAAAGAAAAAGGGAAAAGGGGAAGGAAAGGGAAGAGAAGGAGGAAAAGAATAAGAAAGTAGATGTAGGGTGAACGGGAAGTGTGTGTGAAATGAAGGATGTATATGTATGTGTGCGTGAATCAAGTGTGTATATGTGTATGTGTGATTGAAGGTGTGTGAGGTGTGTAAGGATGCGTGTATGTGTGCGTAGGTGCGGTGATGCGGGATGTGTGTAAGGGTGTGTATGTAAGTGTGTGTGGCGGTGTGCGGAATGTAAGGGGATGTATGTGTGCTTATGTGTATGAGATAGTGTGTGATGTATATGAGAGTGTGTGTATGTGTAAGAAGGAGGAACCATATGTGTGTAATGCATGTGAATATATGCGGAACGTGTATGTGTGGTGTGAGTAAGGATGTGTGCAAGTGTTGGTGATGGAGTGTGTGTGTATAAGGGTGTGGTTTATGTGGAATGTGTGTGTGTAGAATATGTGGCATGTATATATGTATAAGGAAGGAGTAGTGTGTGTGGGATGTGCCAAGTATGTGTGTAGGAGTATGGAAGGTGTCGAGTGCGAACATGAATGTGTGGGTATGAAAGGCGAATATAGTGTGTGCAAAGTATGTGGGTGTGTGTATTAGTGATGTAAGGCGTATATAGAGTAAGTGAATAGGTGTATGAGATAATGTATGGTGTGGGTATGTGAGTATGGATATGGGAAGTGTGTAATGTGTGTAGAGTATGTGGGCAAATATGTATTAGGGGTGTGAAGTGTGTATGTACATGGATAAGAAAATGTTGGTGCATATGTGATGTGTGAGAAAGGTTGGTGTATGTATGGTAATAAAAGCAATGATTCGTTGGAAGATATTAAAGATAATTAGATAAATGAAAGGTTCAAAGATACTTTATGGACGAGAGAAGTGTCTATGATGGTGTAGCTGGTGAAGGGAATGATTCAAGCAATATCCAAGATGATAGCCTGAGAGATATTTGGAATGAAATGGATTTCACAATAGAATGTTCAACGGATGTCGAGGAAGGTCATTCTTGGCCAAATATCCTAATGCAAGATCTTCAATTGTCCTTTCCAAGGATATCTTGCATGTATGGAAGAAGGAATTTCAAATTTGGCAAGTCGAAGACATTCCATTACTCGACTTCTACACAAGGAAAGCAGACAGTCGATCACAGCAACTTGAGGTGTTGGAAGCACAGATTCGAAGGAAGTTCAACATTCGAATCTTGTTCGCCCAAAGTTCCATAAGGAGAAAACTTCATGCCTCGTCGTCAACCACAAGATGAGCAGAGTACACATATTGGGTGTTAGAAGACTACCAAAGTCAAGTGGAGATGCGGCTTTCTGATTGGGTTGAGAAAACATCGCAGAAGGATACTGACTTCAAGAGGAACGCAAAGGAGTTACCTGTTGGAATCGCTCGACTCTGGCTAGGACTACGACAACCTTAAACAAGTAAGTGGGGAACTTAATGATATGCTACTATGTTGTGTTGTATGTGGAATGCTATGCATATGAAATTGATGTTTATTGTGCTGCTATTTGATATGATTGTTGTTGAGTTAAGTTATGCAATAAAGAATAATGAGTTTGGTAAGAAGTCGTGAAGAATATAGGGGAATGAATGGTTCGATAGTTTAAAAGTCATTACCTTAATGATAGCACCTAGTGCTATATCGCTAGTGCTATAACCATAAGTCTAACCCATGTTTTACAAATTGTTTTCTTCCAAATCAAACAAAAATATAGAAACTTAGTTTTTCCTTCTACGGCTACTGAGTAGGTAAGCTTAGTGGGAATAGGGTGTATAGGTATCATTATGTATACATGTCGAAGCTGGTTCCTGAATGTGTATACATATACTTAACCAAATTTATTTTCACATTATATTTACAAAATACACTCATGAGCTCAATCATATAAATCATGAGTGCAACCTTAGTTTTTACAACATAACGATCCTATTTTTTTACTCTCTTAAGTTCGTAAGGGAAAGCGTTTAGTAAACTATGCTTAATTAGAGATATGACAAAAATATGTAAATACACACATACACACACACACACACACACACACACATATATATATATATATATATATCATATACAAATGTCATGAGGACATCGAAAGAGAAAACGAGATGACCTTATTGGCTCTCGAAAGTGTGAAAACAATAAAGCACTTGAGAAGTGTGGTGGCACAGAGGTGTCAAAGATGATTAATGTAAATCTACCCCGAGTGGTTAATTTGACATGTGATATAAATGATACAGAGGTGTCAGAAATGATTGTAAGCCAACCCGAGTGGTTCGGCATTTGAGAGAAAGGGCATAGAGGTGCCAAATCTGATGATCGTAAGTCGATTCGAGTGGTTTGACATTTAAAAGAAATGGCATAGAGAAGTGCCGAGATAATTTAATCCATTATAAACCGGATAGGTCTATGTCTACGGAGATTTAGGTTCAGTGTTGATGTTGCGTGACAAGAAATGCATAATCCTTGCTTGTGATGAGTGAAATTGAATATTTGATGTTTACTTTTATGGTATGATTGATTGTGATTGTAAATGTTGTTTGATCACTCTAAATAAATTAATTAAGGAAGAGGACCTGATTTTAAAACATGACATGCATTTTCACGAGACATTGCATGAGATGGAAGGCCATCACTGTCATAGGATGCGTTGGAAGTGATCAAGAGGATCGTTGTTCCGTCAAGTGTGAACTAAGTGATTAGGGGATTGTCGCGCCTTGACGGTTCCGAATCTGACCTGTCCTTGAGGGTTTTGCTTCGTCTAGTGCAGAGAGGCACGAGAGCGTTCACTGTTGAGTTAATAAGATATCATAATTAACCAAGTGATAAAATAAATAAACCAAGTAATGACCTGGGCACTGCTGGTAGCTTCGAAATCCCCAACTTAAGGTCAAGGGGGGCGTAAACCCTAAACTTCACGTCGGTTACCGGAAGACTACGTGAGATGCTACATTCATATGGTTGTTCATGCATAGCATACGTTTAATATTTTAAATTGAGTTTGCTTGCTTGTGTATGTATATAGCATATGTCTAATATTTGATTTAAGTTTATTTGTGTGTGTGTGTACGTAATATTGAAAGTGTTACCATCCCATTCACTGAGCCATGGTGTGCTCACCCCCTCACAAACTTTATGCAGGTGATGACAGCGAAAGCGTGGGATGGGCTAAGATGTGAAGTATTGAGAGTTTTGGAAGACCAAAACAACGAAGTAAGATTTGTGAATGATAGATTTATTTAGATGAGGTGTTAGGACCCTCATGTGAATAGATTTTAAAGTTGAGAACCTAAGATTTATCCTATTTTACTGATTGGTAGGGGATACTAATTCTTTGCGATCATGGTTGATCGTAGGGTACGGGATCCATAATTGTATTTTATTATCTAATTATATATACTATAACTTGTTGTAGATATAATTATTTACTTGGAGTCTTACGATATCTAACTTATGAGACGATTATCATGTAATGAGTGCACACGTGTCATGATAATTTTAGTAGAGGCTTCTAGGCCCCATTTCGAGGCGTGACACAAAGCACATAGAAGTTGATGTTCAATTTACTAGAGGGCATATTGCAACAAGGTTTCTTAAGGCACTAGATGTTTCTTCTGGCTTACAACTTTTAGATTTGTTGACTAAAGTCTTAAGTGAGAAGTGTCTTCAATTTCTAGATTGCAAGTTAGGTCTTCAAGAGACTCCAACTTGAGGGGTGATTTCAATATATATTTAGTTTTGTAGCTTATACACATGGCATTGTATCAAAGTGACATTTGTCAATTTATTATTTGCCAAAAAGACAATTAAAGTAGTTAGAATAGGTATTGGAATATAAATAGCTTTGCTTATTCTATTATCAATAGTTTGTAACATTAACTTTAATAATCAATCTTCAATACCAAATATTATCTCTATTCTTCATTTTCAATGGAATTCTCTAAAACCTAACCTTAGATTTCTCATCAATGAAGTACTTTATTTTCTTCATGTTTTGCTGTATTTAATTTGACTAGCATAGGTTCTTTTTAAAATCTTGACTCAATTTAATTTCTTTGTCTATAACAAAAAGGAGAGAAATTGAAATTAAATGATATTGTAAAACTAATGTTATTTTATTTATTCATTCTTTCAAAGACATTAAATCTCAACTTACTAAGCATAAGTTCTAAATAACTAACACACAATCAAACTCGAACTTCCTAAATAGTTATACAATTCATAATATAAGTTTATAAAAATAGAATTGGTTATAAAAAGATTCATAAAAGATTGGTATATAGTAAAACAGTTTGGAAACATTGTACTTGTACACATATTGATTATTCTTTAAATATTTAATTTAGTACAACCTTTTTCATTCATAATGTCTCGCATATACTCTTTCAAAATCAGGTAAAGTTTTAAGGAAAAACATGACAATCACATAAAATTGTAATACATTATATATATTTTTATAATTCTTTTAAATACGTATAGTTAACATATTCACTATGATGATACTTTAGAAAAATTCCTAATTAATAGTCATGTACACCACATAAAAAAATTCCAATATATAAATGTTACAATTTTTTATTTAGTTTCCTTTTTAAAATTTGGGTTAATATTGCATTTACTAATTCAACTTTCGTCATTTTTACAATTAAATATCTCTACTTTAAAAATTTTAATTTATTACCTGATCTAACTTTTCAATATTGGCATTAGTACCTAATTAACTCTATTAACTGCTATTATGTCATATAGCATTATAAATGAACCATTTTGGGATATGTGTCCACATGAACATCTTACATGCTAGCTTGTTTCCATGTGTGTTTTACTATGTAATTAAATAAACTTGAAAATTGATTTTGAAAATTAAATAATATTTTAACTTTTTATTATTTAGTCATCTTTATATTCATCTTCTCTATGCTAGCAACCTAGACATCATTGACTTAGTAACTCCTTCAACCACGAGGACCTCTCTCTCCCTCTCACCCAATTTTCTTTTTCCTTCTCCCAACAAAATTTCCATACATTTTCTAAAAATTTTTCAAAAACAATATAATCAACAAAGTTCGATACCTTTCTAAGTCCCTTACTAATCCATTGAAACAAATTTAACAACCCCCCTCTATTTCACTCTCAAGTCTCTACTTTTCCTCTCATATCAATCATACTTCATCTATGTTGCCTAATTTTATACCATGGCCTAATTTAGGGTCAATTTCAGGGTTTAGTTATGCAAATATGGAAGCTTTTCTTAAATTTGATTGAGGACATAGTTAATGGGCTTAGGATTGGTTTGAGTTTCTCTCAAGTTATGTGGCTTGTGTTATTTTTTTTTCTTCTATGGAGATTTATAATTTGGCAAGGCTAAGTTACACATTCTACGTAACAACTTCTTTAGATATTGTGTAGAAAGCGAAGTTTCAGTGGTGTTTGCCCTCCTATCCTACCCCACTCCCTTCAATGATGGTAATAAGGTACAATTTATGGTGTTCTCATGTTAAATTTATAATGCTTTAGGATGAGGGGTTATGGATTTTAGGGTTGCGTTAGCAAATTTTGATTTTATTTCATCTATTATTTGTTACATGAGGTGTGGTTGGCTATTGTCGAGTCTAATTTTTGAATTCCCATTCCTAATCCGATCTAAACTAAACCCTATGCTCATTTAATCTAGATCCTCGACTTGAGTTAGGAATTTCGTTTGATTTTTGGAGTCGCCACCCAACTGTTGTTGGGAAAAAGTGAATTAAGACTAAAGGAGCGGATTAGTCTTAATTTGGACTACTAGTCGTCGTTATTCCTTCTTCTCGTTTTTATGAGAAGAGAGAAAAAGGGAAAACCAGAGTTTCTAAGTCCGGAGGCTAACCTATTAAAACCTATACGGTTACCACATAATCTCCTAAAATTGTTCATCTTTAGAAATGTGTTTCATTAATTTTTGTTATGTCTTTGAATTTATTTCAGAAAAAGGATTTTTCATTTATTTTATGGGTTGACCCGAATGGGTGCCTACGTACTTGTTACTTAGGATCAAACAAGCCGTAGTTCGCTTTTCTGAAAATCTTTAGTGTATTGGTGAATTTTAATTCTGAAATTTCTTTCGATTTATGTTCTTAACATTTTTGGGATTTTTCCTAAAACTCTAAGCCTAAGCTTGATTTTATTTTGAAAAAAATGATTTTATAGGAAAAACACCAATTTTGATTTATTTGACGAAAATGATTTTTCTAAGTGCTAAAACTTATTTATTTATCTTTTTATGATTTTTTTATGACTTTTGATGATTTTGTTATTTTTGTGATTTCTGAGATTTTTTTTGGATTTTTGTGGTTTTTGTGATTTTTGGAAATTTTTGTGATTTTTTGGGATTTTTTGGGAATTTTGTTCATTGTCTATCCTATTTGACATCTAAAATTTTATGATTTATTTTCCTAATTTTTATTATTTTTCTATATATATTTTTATTTTTTTTATTTTTTATTTATCTATTTATTATTTTTTTATTATTTTTCTACATTATTAAATTCTAGAAAAATCTAATTTCTATATTTTCCTATTTATTAAAAATAACACAAACAAACAAATAAATAAATAAATAACTAAATAACAAATAATAAATTAATTCGGAATAAATAAATAAACAAAATTAATTAAATAAAAATAAAAAAAATCCGGAAAATCCGACTTACCTGGATCCGGGTCGGTCGGGTCGAATCGGGTCGGTCGGACACGGCGGTGGGGTTAGCTCGTTCACGGCATTCCGGCGGTCCTTTGCGGCGGGTGAAGTGTCGAATCCTAGCTTCTTGAGGGTGCTGAATCCGATGGTGGTGGCGATTTACTCCCAGAACGTCTCCTTGCGGTGGCTCAACTCCGATCGGCGGTCGCAACTTTGGGTTTCCTCCGATCTACACTCTTTTCTCTCTCTCTCACGATTCTGATCTGTGTTCTTGCTTCCTCATCTCCTCCTCTATTTATAGGCGCTTGAAATCGAGCTGGATAAGCTCGGATTTCCTCCGATTGAAGCTGATCGGATTTTCGGTTGAAAAACCAACTCCGATTCGTGCCCATCCAACGATTTGTTGCGATTTGATTTTAATTAGATAATGTTTATCTTATTTTTGTTGAAGATATGTTGGATTTGTGCAAAAAAAATCGAATCAAAACGACCGAAATACGAATTTTTTCTTCGCCGGCGATCTCAGGTTCAAGGTAGGAAACGATCATGCGCTCGGCGCGTACGTTTCTTCCAGCCAATCAGATGCTGCCACGTGTCCTGGATAAGTCGAAAAAATTGCAAAACGCGGAAACTGCTTCCTCCGCGATTCGAACGTCTGACCGAGCCCCCCCCCCGCGCGCACTTAGCCATGGTCCGGACCAGCTGGGCTAGCCCACTTTCGCGATTTTATTTATTTCGCAAATTACATATATGCAATGCGATTTTTCTATTTTTTTGTATTTTTTGAAATTTCAAAAATTTGTAAAAATTGTTTATTATTCATTATTGCTATTTCCGAAATCATTTTTCAAAATTGAAGTGTTTTCCTATTTATTTTTATTTTTTGAACATTTTTATTATTTTATGCTAAATTAGGGAAAAAATGGAAAAATTTGGAAAAATTGAAAATTGATTATTATTGAAAATTATTGACTCTTAGGGCAAAAATGGGGTGTTTACAGCTGCCCATCTTTGTGGTAAAGTTTGAAAAACTTAACTACAAAGACAAACAAAAGACGCCATTTTTGACCTCTTGAATTAGGTTTTTAGTAGGAAAATGCCCCAAGAGTTGATGATCCTACGGTTGAAGATGCTCCTAACAATTCAAGGTAATGTTCCCTCTCCAAAAAGTGCTTTATGGGCTAACTAATTGGCGACAGGACACATGTCAAGCCTGGAGTAGGAATGTATGAGAAATGATGATAGGAAACGTCTTATCAGACTTGCAACCTTGGAAAGAAAATTTACTTAGGAAGCGCCCTTATGAGCTGGCTACCTGTCGACAGAAGCGTCTTGTTGGACTAGCAACTGTTTGGGAAGGATGTTTCCGAAAAGTGCCCCAAGAGCTGACTAATCGGGAGAATCTAGGAAAGTGCCCATATTGGGCTGACTAACCTTAAAATAGATTTTAGGAAAGTGCCCATCTTGGGCTGACTAACCCGTGATAGTGTCTCAAAAGGTGCCCTTATGAGCTGACCCTGAGAACGGATTTTTAGGAAAGTGCCCATATTGGGCTGACTAACCTTTGATAAAATTCTTAGGAAAGTGCCCATCTTGGGCTGACTAACCTGTGGTAGTGTCTCAAAAGGTGCCCTCATGAGCTGACCCTGAGAACGGATTTTTAGGAAAGTGCCCATATTGGGCTGACTAACCTTTGATAAAATTCTTAGGAAAGTGCCCCTCTTGGGCTGACTAACCTGTGGTAGTGTCTCAAAAGGTGCCCTTATGAGTTGACCCTGAGAACGGATTTTTAGGAAAGTGCCCATATTGGGCTGACTAACCTTTGATAAAATTCTTAGGAAAGTGCCCATCTTGGGCTGACTAACCTGTGGTAGTGTCTCAAAAGGTGCCCTTATGAGCTGACCCTGAGAACGGATTTTTAGGAAAGTGCCCATATTGGGCTGACTAACCTTTGATAAAATTCTTAGGAAAGTGCCCATCTTGGGCTGATTAACCTGTGGATTGATTTTTAGGAAAGTGCCCCAAGAGCTGACTAACCTAAAATAGAACTGTCTCAAAAGGTGCCCTTATGAGCTGACCCTGAGAACAGGTTTTTTCCCGGGAAAGTGCCCATATTGGGCTGACTAACCCTTGGATTGATTTTTTTAGGAAAGTGCCCCAAAAGCTGACTAACCTAAAATAGAACTGTCTCAAAAGGTGCCCTTATGAGCTGACCTTGAGAACAGGTTTTTTCGGAAAAGTGCCCATATTGGGCTGACTAACCCTAGGATTGATTTTTAGGAAAGTGCCCCAAGAGCTGACTAACCTAAAATAGAACTGTCTCAAAAGGTGCCCTTATGAGCTGACCCTGAGAACAGGTTTTTTTTGGGAAAGTGCCCATATTGGGCTGACTAACCCTATTAAAGGAAATGTCTAGACACTTGCTTCATTATGAGCTGACTCATTTGGTACTCTTGAACATGCTTCTTACTAGGCTAGATGATGCGATGCCTTTCATGATGTGATGATAGTTACCTATTTTAATATGCTTGCCAGTTTATCTCGGATAGCAACCAAACAACTGAACCTTCGTGTTGGTTTGCTCCTGCTTCTTTTCTTCTTATCTTGACACTGAATTGAAAATCTTGATGTGCCTCTTTTCTTTATGCACAAAGCTCTTTCGACGGTAATGTTGTCCTAATAATGCGCTCAGTTTTTAATGCTTAGGAGTAGATAAAATTATATCACAAATTACATTAAGATTCATTATCATTTTAGTGTTTATCTTTCATTGACAAAGTGGTAGGTAATGTGTTTAGGTGTATTTATTGTGATGAGAATTGATTGGGATTGTTGACCATTCAGGGATATTAGCTTTGCTTGTAGAAAAGTAAAAACTCGACTCAACGAACTTTGTATCGAATATTGGCTTTCATAAACATTGGCAAAATTTCAATTCCCTTGCCTAAGGATAGTACATCTTTACAGCATCTGTGTTGACGGGGTCTCTCAATTCTGGACCATCCATCTGAGTTAATATTAGAGCACCACCTGACAGAACCCTTTTCACCACATACGGGCCTTCATAATTTGGAGTGAACTTTCCTCTGGAGTCTTGGGCGTTCGGGAGAACTTTTCTTAGCACTAGATCGCCCTCTTTGAAGTACCGCGGTCTCATCTTCTTGTTGAATGCTCGGGCTATCCTCTATTGGTAACACTGACCATGACATAGCGCGGTAAGTCTTCTTTCATCAATCAAATTCAGCTGATCAAGCCTTTTCTTTACCCAATCCGATTCTGTTAATTGAGTTTCTGACAAGATTCTGAATGACGGTATCTCGACTTCCACTGGTAGCACTGCTTCTGTACCATATACCAATGAGTAAGGGGTAGCTCCCGTAGATGTTCTTATTGAAGTCCTATAAGCCATGAGAGCAAATGGTAACATTTCGTGCCAATCTTTGTAAGTTGTTGTCATTTTCTCGATGATCTTCTTGATATTTTTGTTAGCTGCTTCTACTGCCCCGTTCATTTGAGGTCGGTAGGGGGTTGAATTTCTATGGTTTATGTGGAATTGTTGACATAAACCTGTCATCGATTTATTGTTGAGATTGGTACCATTGTCGGTGATGATCGACTCAGGAACTCCATATCGGGCTATTATGTCCCTTTTTAAGAAGCAGACTATTATCCCTTTTGTGACATTGGTATATGATGACGCTTCTACCCATTTGGTGAAGTAATCAATCGCTACCAGTATAAATCTGTGGCCATTGGATGCCGTTGGAGTGATTGGGCCGATTATGTCGATTCCCCACATGGAGAAAAGCCACGGCGCCGATAACGAATGTAGCTCGTTGGGTGGAGCATTGATCCGATTTGCGTATATTTGGCACAGATGGCAGTGCTTAACATACTTTATGCAATCCGACTCCATGGTTAACCAGTAATACCCTAACCTCATGTTTTTCGGGCCAACATGTAGCCGTTCATATGAGGTCCACATATCCCTTCGTGTATTTCCTTCATGAGTTCGCATGCTTCATTTTTGTCCACACATCTCAACAGGGTGGTATCGTATGATCTCTTGTAGAGTATAGACCCACTTAATAAGAAATGACTTGCCAACCTTCTGAGCGTTCTTTGGTCGTTCTTGCTAGCCATTTCAAGGTATTTACCTTCTTGGAGGAAGGTCTTGATGTCGTGATACCAGGGCTTATCATCTTGTATCTTTTCAATCGTCAAACAATAAGCGGGCCGACTTTTGATGTCTATTTTCATCGGTTGTACTTCGGCTCCTCTTGTTATTTGCATCACGGATGCTAGTGTGGCTAGGGCATCTGCGAACTGATTCTGAATTCTCGGGATGTACGTGAAGGTGATTGCCTTAAACTCCTCAATCAGCTCTGTCAAGTGCCGATGGTACGGTACCAGTTTGGGGTCTTTAGTTTTGTATTCCCCTCTTGTTTGTAGTATGATGAGCGACGAGTCTCCGTACACTTCTAATTCGCGGATTCCCATTTGGCAGGCCATTTTGAGGCCAAGAATACATGCTTCATATTCCGCGATATTATTGGTATAGGAAAATGTAAGTCTTATCGTTGCAGGGAATTGAGTGCCGTCTGGGGATATCAATACTGCCCCAACTCCACAATCGAATACATTGGCAGCCTCGTCGAAAAACAGTTTCCACCCACCATTCTACTCTCTCCCAGAGTTTTCTACCGGCATATCTTCTACTGTTAATATGTTATCGTCCGGAAATTGGACTTGTATTTCTTAGGTATCTGTCTCGACAGGGTGTTCGGCCAACTGATCGGCTAAGGCTTTCCCCTTTATCGAGTTTTGATTTACATACGTGATGTCAAACTCGGATAGAAGCAGCTGCCATTTAGAGATTCTACCCATCAATGCTGGCTTCTCTGCCAAGTATTTCAAGGGATCATGTCTTGTCAACAGCTCAATATGATAGTAGAGGGTGTATTGCCTTAGTCGATGCATGACCCAAATTAACGCACAACACGTCTTCTCCACCTCTAAGTACCTTTGTTCCCCATCTGTGAACTTTTTGCTCAAATAATATATGGGACGTTCTCTTCCCTCTTCATCTTTCTGCCCCAACACACATCCCATGGATTCGGGGAGTATGGTGAGGTATAAGAATAAGGGTGTTCCTTGTTTCGGGACTATCAAGACCGGGGGTTTTATAAGATAGTTTTTGATTGTCCTGAACGCTTCTTCACATTCGTCGTCCCATTCTATTGCGGCGTTCTTCTTCAACAGACGGAATAGCGGCCGGCATTTGTCGGTGAGTTGTGAGATAAACCGAGCTATATAATTTAATCTCCCCAGCAAGCTTCTTACTTCTTTAACGGAGCGTGGGGAAGGTAACTCTAATATGGACTTTACCTTGTCAGGGTCAATCTTAATGCCCTCCTAGTTGATGACGAACCCTAACAATTTCCCCGTCGTAACCCCGAAAGTACATTTTTCCGGGTTTAACTTAAGCTGGAACTTCCTCAGTTGTTTGAACAATTTCCTCAGGATATCTATATGGCTTTCTCCTTCTTTGGATTTAGCTATCATGTCGTCGACATATACTTCAACCTCTCGATGCATCATATCGTGAAGTATAGCGACCATGGCTCTCTGATACGTTGCCCCAGCGTTTTTCAGATCGAAGGGCATGACTTTGTAACAGAAAGTTCCCCATGTCGTGATGAAGGTTGTTTTGGTCTTGTCTTCCTCGGCCATTTTTATTTGATTGTATCCTGAGAAACCGTCCATGAATGAGAAGAGATGGTTTCCCGCGGTGTTATCCACTAGAACATCGATATGAGGTAGGGGGAAGTTATCCTTTGGCGTGGCTTGGTTTAAGTCCCGAAAGTCCACGCATACGCGCACTTTTCCGTTCTTTTTTATAACGGGGACTATATTTGCCACCCATTCTGGGTAGTCGGATACTTCGATGAACCCTACTTCCAATAGTTTCTTGACTTCTTCTTTGATTTTTAGCAAGATGTCGGGCCTAAATCTTCTTAGTTTTTGTTTTTTAGGTTTGACATCTTCCCTTGTGGGAAGCCTGTGAACTACTATCGACTGGTCTAGCCCTGGCATGTCACCATATGACTAGGCAATCACATCTGCATATTCGATTAATAGCTCGGTTATCTCACATTTTTGCTCGGCACTCAAACTGGTCCCGATTTTGAGGTTCTTAGGGTTTTCCATGCTTCCTAGATTTACTGTCTCCACAGGCTCGTCGATCGAGATTCCGCTTTGTTCATGTTTTAGCCAATTTTCTTGTATTATTTCGTGTTCTAAGATATCGTCTTCAACAACTGACCCAGCAGCGTTGGAAATGATATCAGCGTTTTTACGTTCTACTTGCGCGAAATATCCCTAATGTTCGATGGTGGGAGATCTGAGTGACATAAAAAATGAAATCATATATAAAAAGAAACAAACTGTAATGGAATTCGATAAATAGTCTCAATAAAATTTGTTCAATGATTTTTTCTACTCTTGAGCTAACCTAGCGCTATTGATAGGACAACAAAACCAGTTGCTCAGAGCTGGATGTTGGTTGGACATGCGGGAGATTGATTCCCCTTTGTTGTTGTCCTCTTTGTTTATTCGAAGCTCTTGAATGGTATTTGCCCTTCGGAAAGATTGTTGGAGAGGTGGGATGCACATCTGAGTGTCAATCAGCTTCCCCCTTATTCTGCTTTTGACACCTTTTGCTTGTGCTTCTTCTTCGACTGTAGGAATGTAGTCGGTGCTAGTGTTGTTGCAATTGCCGCTGTTTGCCATTTTTGTCTTTGAGTGGGTATGAACTGGGCTTCTGGAAGATTCGGTTGTTTGGGAGGTATCTTTGATACCTGGCGCGGATTTTTTCTTTTTTAGTATAATGTATGCAAATGCTATACATGTGTCACACGGATGCTAAAATAAAAAGGGTTGACAACTGATTGACAATGTATTATTAAAACTTCACTTTTATTAATAATTCTGGAGTTCAATAAAAATGAAAGATTACAAATAATGCTCTATTTCCTAGCTCTTTTGGTCTTCTGTAGTGGAGGCTCAGGCTTCCCACTGATGATGGCTTCTAGTTCCTTAACCCTGGCTTGGCACTTCTCTAATTGTGTTTCCAGGGCCTTGTTTCTTTGGTCAGATTCCTTGAAGCGTCCCTTCCAGATGTTTTTCTTATAGTCTGCAGCTTCGAAGTATACTTCCATCCGGGCCTTGACCTACTCCAGGTAGATCTCTGTCTCTGGATTGATCTTATCTGGTCTTGGCTGGGTGACGTCTGGGACCCGGTATGCTCTTTCCCCTGTCTGGTATAGCTGACGGATTACAAACTCTCTGGTGGCTCGGTGTTTTCCCACTTCGCCATCTAGCTCGCCGAGGTCCACATTCGGGCTTTCGATTCTGGCCTCCCAAAGTGCTTTGACCTCTGCCAGCTTAGCAAATTTCTCGGCTACCAACAGGTTCGGATCCTGGTACTCAAAGGTGACTGCTTCGAGTGAAGGCCGATAAATTATGTCTTGGACGGTACCGAATTGGCGAACTACGGAGTTGGGGTGATATCCGATACATCCGCTGATCCCGATTAATGGCACTGCTTGGAAATTACTGCAGGTTAAGATGATTTTATTGCAGCAACTCCACCTGGCTGTCCATAGAATATCTTCGGCGCTAAGGCTTCTAAGCAGATCTACCCAACTGTGGTTGGTAATGTCGTCGGGTAACTTCACCTTTTCTATACAAGAACCCACCAGATCCACCTGTTGGGCTAGGGTTTTCCTGACTATGTTCAGCCCGAAGCACTTGAGGTGGCTTACGAACCATATTAGCAGAAGGTTGATGCTGGAGCGGAGGATCCCATGGCCCTTCTTCTTAAGGAAATTCAAATTCCGGATCTGTTCAGCCAGTAGAGCCGGGATGTAAGATCTTCCCTCCGGGAATTGGGTTACCACCTCTGCAACCCGGTAGTGAATATAGAAGGTTCCGGTGGGGAACAATATGGTGGCAAAGGCTGTCAAGATGAAAGCGTTCACCCTTCTCTGTCTGTAAGTCTTAGGGTCCCCACATAGGATGTCCTTTCTATCCCCATTGTCCTCTCGGGCGATGAACCAGGCCTCTAAGTCATCCATGCGTATGCAATATCCATTATAGTCCGTCGGGGCTTTGTTGATTGCTGTCTTCCGGATGCCTAGTAATCTGCTGAAGGTACCGGCTAGCCCGGCCTCTAGGTCTGGAATGTAGATTTGATCAGTTAGTGCTCGTGCCTATAGCAGTTGAGTGTATTCCTCCAGGGTAGGGGTGATCTCATGCGGCCCAATAAAGAAGGCGGCGAACTCAATTTCCCATAATTGAAGCATGGCCCGGACTAAAGGCAGATTTACCTCAATCTTTGTCAGTGAGAGGATGGGGCCAATCTTTTGCTGAATGAAGGCCTGCTCCTCCGGGTTGTACAAAGTAAACCAATGGTTCAGTACCAACTTTGGGTCCAAGGGTTTGTACACCTGAATTTCTTTGCGGAGGAGGCGGTCGACTGCACTGCTAGCCATCTATTACAATAAAAACAGCCTAGTTACAAATAAAACTATGAAAACATTACAGGGAAATGGTCCTGAACTCCAAGGAAAAAATAACAAACCATTACATTGTCATTCAATTGTCAACCCCTTATGATGTTATGTATGCAAGTCGGTTGGTTCTAATTGGTTCCCGAGCTCTATGGCCTCCCGCATTCTCGAAGAAATGGATCTCAGGCCATATCGAAGCATAGGGTGGGGTAGCCTAATCGGTCCCGAATGGTGAATCAACTCACTTCGCCCGAAACCTACACAATGGCTCCCCGTCTTAGGTTTTTAGGACGGTCCGGGTTCGACCGCATCTACTCACACAAACATATGTATGCATGCAAACCCCCACAGTAAAGAAACTAAAATCTAACTAAATCCTGAAAAGTTAGTAACAGAGTAATAATTGAAACACATTTCTTGAAGATAACAACTCGGAGAGATCCAGGTGGCTAGCCTACTGGCATGGGTCCCCAGTGGAGTCGCCATCCTGTCGAGTCTAATTTTTGAATTCCCATTCCTAATCCGATCTAAACTAAACCCTATGCTCATTTAATCTAGATCCTCGACTTGAGTTAGGAATTTCGTTTGATTTTTGGACTCGCCACCCAACTGTTGTTGGGAAAAAGTGAATTAAGACTAAAGGAGCGGATTAGTCTTAATTTGGACTACTAGTCATCGTTATTCCTTCTTCTCGTTTTTATGAGAAGAGAGAAAAAGGGAAAACCAGAATTTCTAAGTCCGGAGGCTAACCTATTAAAACCTATACGGTTACCACCTAATCTCCTAAAATTGTTCATCTTTAGAAATGTGTTTCATTAATTTTTGTTATGTCTTTGAATTTATTTCAGAAAAAGGATTTTTCATTTATTTTATGGGTTGACCCAAATGGGTGCCTACGTACCTGCTACTCAGGATCAAACAAGCCGTAGTTCGCTTTTATGAAAATCTTTAGTGTATTGGTGAATTTTAATTCTGAAATTTCTTTCGATTTATGTTCTTAACATTTTTGGGATTTTTCCTAAAACTCTAAGCCTAAGCTTGATTTTATTTTGAAAAAAATGATTTTATAGGGAAAATACCAATTTTGATTTATTTGACGAAAAATGATTTTTCTAAGTGCTAAAACTTATTTATTTATCTTTTATGATTTTTTTATGACTTTTGATGATTTTGTTATTTTTGTGATTTCTGAGAATTTTTTGGGATTTTTGTGGTTTTTGTGATTTTTGGAAATTTTTGTGATTTTTTGGGATTTTTTGGGAATTTTGTTCATTGTCTATCCTATTTGACATCTAAAATTTTATGATTTATTTTCCTAATTTTTATTATTTTTCTATATATATTTTTTATTTTTTATTTATCTTTTTATTATTTTTCTACATTATTAAATTCTAGAAAAATCTAATTTCTATATTTTCCTATTTATTAAAAATAACACATAAACAAACAAATAACTAAATAACAAATAATAAATTAATTAATTAATTCGGAATAAATAAATAAACAAAATTAATTAAATAAAAATGAAAAAAAATCCGAAAAATCCGACTTACCTGGATCCGGGTCGGTGCGCGGGTCGGGTCGGTCTGGTCGAATCGAGTCGGTCGGACACGGCGGTGGGGTTGGCTCGTTCACAGCGTTCCGGCGGTCCTTTGCGGCGGGTGAAGTGTCGAATCCTAGCTTTTTGAGGGTGCTGAATCCGATGGTGGTGGCGGTTTACTCCCAGAACGTCTCCTTGCGGTGGCTCAACTCCGATCGGCGGTCGCAACTTTGGGTTTCCTCCGATCTACACTCTTTTCTCTCTCTCTCTCACGATTCTGATCTGTGTTCTTGCTTCCTCATCTCCTCCTCTATTTATAGGCGCTTGAAATCGTGCTGGATAAGCTCGGATTTCCTCCGATTGAAGCTGATCGGATTTTCGGTTGAAAAACCAACTCCGATTCGTGCCCATCCAACGATTTGTTGCGATTTGATTTTAATTAAATAATATTTATCTTATTTTTGTTGAAGATATGTTGGATTTGTGCAAAAAAAATCGAATAAAAATGGCCGAAATACGATTTTTTTCTTTGCCGGCGATCTCGGGCTCGAGGTAGGAGACGATCACACGCCCGGCGCGTGCGTTTCTTCCAGCCAATCAGATGCTGCCACGTGTCCTGGATAAGTCGAAAAATTGCAAAACGCGGAAACTGCTTCCTCCGCGATTCAAACGTCTGACCGAGCCCCCCCCCCCCCCCCCCCCGCCGCGCGCGCACTTAGCCATGGTCCGGACCAGCTGGGCTAGCCCACTTTCGCGATTTTATTTATTTCACAAATTACATATATGCAATGCGATTTTTTTATTTTTTTGTATTTTTTGAAATTTCAAAAATTTGTAAAAATTGTTTATTATTCATTATTGCTATTTCCGAAATCATTTTTCAAAATTGAAGTGTTTTCCTATTTATTTTTATTTTTTGAACATTTTTATTATTTTATGCTAAATTAGGGAAAAAATGGAAAAATTTGGAAAAATTGAAAATTAATTATTATTGAAAATTATTGACTCCTAGGGCAAAAATGGGGTGTTTACAGCTATAATGACAGGAGAGCATGTATGTATGTTCATATTAGCAAGGCGATGACAATTATATATGGATTGAGGACAAGATATTGGAATTGGGTTTCTATTAAAGAATCCATGTTAGATTTTGGAAGATATTTATGCTTAATTCCACTCGTATGGTTAGTGAAGAGTGATGATTGGCAGTAGGAGGAGAGAGAGAAAGAGGTGGTGGTGGTGGAGATAAAGGATAGGGGTACGCTAAAGATGAAGGAGAGAGTTTCTTTGTGAAACTTTTTTCTATTAATTTTTCTTGACACTTTTACTTTATCAATTTATGTTTTTTAATCATATGTGATGTAGCATTGTTAATTTTTTTATATAATTTTCTTTTATTTTAATTGAAAATTTGACATGGTAACTTCCTCTTGAAGTTTTAATGCTATTTTAATAAGAAATGATGTGTTATGAATTGATTAGTTGAAAGTGCCACATCAATCGATAATAGTTAACACTATTAAGTGAGGTAATATATATGATATTGAAAAATTGAACTAGGTAAAAATATGATATTTTATAAATTTAGATATTTAATTGTAAAAATGGCAAAAATTAAGGTAGTGATTGCAGCATTAACCTTAAAATTTTTGTTTATTACATTTTAGGTATTGGGTTGAGCCCAAAAGCTCAATAAAATATATATTAAGAATAATTTTGTTTTTTTATTTATTTTTGGATGTGCTAGTGCATTTTACTTGAAATGTCCTTAATGTTATGCAATTTTCAAGGTGTGACAATGTAGTTTTAGAATAAATGTAATAGGTTTAGCTATTTTGAATATTATAGAACTGGTTTTGTAGAATGTCCTTTCAAGTACTACAATAGAGGATCTGCAACCAATGAGGCTCCATAACACATCATTTCAAGAGTTTAATGGCGTTCCAACTGTTAAAAGAAAAGTAAATAAATAAACCAAAAACCAACTTTCAATAGCTCATCTACGTGTCCTAGAATGAAATATCAATAATTATTCAACATAGAAAAAAGAAAAAAGAAACCTAAACCAATGCAACAGGTCCACTAGAACAATAGAAAGCAAAGATGGAAAGAAAGTTGAAGTTACCTATGAGGCTAGAAGTTGTTACTATGTAGAGTAAAGAGTTCCACTTAAGAAAATATAAGGAATGGCAATTTTCTCTTGTAGAGAAGTACATGGATGATTGGGTTCCACAACCATAAGTCAAGAACCAAGAGGAAAGGAAAATGTGGAACTTGTTTAGTAAGATGAATTTGCTTCTCTTTCTTGATTCTAGGTACATTTTTCAAATAAAAAAACACCGCTTATATGAAAAAAAAAATCCTTAAAGGAGGCCCTTAAACTATTTAGGGTTCATTCTCAATGCTCCAAAAACTCCCTTTTAATACAAAGGTTAAACAAGTGAGGTTTGACAAAGTACATGTTTGGGTCAATATCTATGACCTTCCCATGCATTTTTATGATGAGGAAGTTAATATGTGGGTTAGGTTCTTGATGTTGAGGTGGTCATTGGTAATTATGCTAAGAAAAGTTCAATGAGGATTAGGGTTAAGATTGAAATGGAAGAGGCATTGTTGTGTGGTTCCTCTATTGACAATGGGAGCAACGGAATGGTTTGGGCAAGCTTTATATATGAAAACATTCTTAAGCTTCGTAGGAATTGTATGGTTATTTGACATTTGGAACATCAATGTATGAAGACACCTTTCCAAGCAAAAATAGAACTTGCAAAGCGATAAGAGAACATGGCTAAGAGAATGATGGTGCCAATAGTATTTGATTCGATGCTTGATCTTCTATTTCCTACTCCCACACCAATGAATATTACTGGCCCAAGCAGCCTAACTTGAAAGAATGGCTTAAACTCAGGCCAAGTCATTTGGGTTGGTCTTGACCTACTTGAAGAGTTGGACCAAAGGAAAGGAAGGGGACAAGAACTGGTTTAAGCTAATGAATTTGAGCTAGCCCGAGATGATAATGGTGTTATTATGCGTATTGGGTCAAGCCTAGAAATTATGGGTTTTCTTGAGTCTGAAGTAGAGCTTGCAAGTGTTGATCTTCAACATATATGTACAGGGTGTGGGAAGCTTAAGCTTGGAAAAAGGAAAAAAAAGTAAAGCAACGTAATTGATATGAGAATTTTGAGCAGAGAAAAGTGATCCTCAAAAGAAGTAGGGCATCTCAATCTTATTATCTAGCCTCAAATCCCTTGTGTTTTTTGACTTTTCAAGTCTTTTTTTTTTTCCCTTTTTCCTTTGGGTTTTTGTAAGAAGGCCTTAGCCCATAGACCATAGGACAACTTGAAAGTACTAAAATTGCAGCTTTCGGATTGTCCTGAAACCTAAGAAAAGAAAATAAGGACTCACGTGTATCCGTTTCCATCCACACAAGCATGGCCATAATTTTATGTTTGATGGCTTTTGGCTTGTTTCTCTCTCTGCCTTCATGTGTATTGACTCATGACCATTT
This sequence comes from Laguncularia racemosa, assembly GCA_037954665.1. Classification (NCBI taxonomy): domain Eukaryota; kingdom Viridiplantae; phylum Streptophyta; class Magnoliopsida; order Myrtales; family Combretaceae; genus Laguncularia; species Laguncularia racemosa. Next base: position 292,893 of record JBBMOL010000047.1, on the reverse strand, counting down.
CCTTGCTTTACTTTTTATTTTGTTTTTGTCAATGGATCTTTTGGGCATGTGGGGACAGCCTGGGACTAGGAGTGGAGAGTGCTCTCACTTTTTTATAACCCTATTCAACCCCCCCACATTAATTGCTTTGTAATTAAATATCGTTATTGTGAGATTATATAATTTAAATCTACCTAATCATAATTAGGAGAACTAAAACAGTAAAGAAGATATGTGGCTTGCCAAGAAAGGATGGTTGAATATTAGTTTCTGTTTGTCTGCTCCGGGATTGCGGTCCCCTCGAAGGGAAGAATTGGGTATCTATGTACGATGGAGATGCAAATTCTCAATTATAGAGAAATGGACAGAGACAGATTTGTATTCTGAATGTCGAATTTGATGCCTCTGTCCACGAATCGAAGCATATTCTGCGTGTTTATGGCTGGCAATCTTTCGGGGTGTACCAAAATGCGGGGGAAGGCCGAATAACTAGGCAATTGATTGATTTCAAAAGGCCATGGTAACACGTATTTAATTAACTATATATGTGTTTGCCTTTGCTTATAAGAATGTACACCATGTGTTGTTTGTTGTTGTTTATATGATCACTACTCTTCAATTGAAACTGGTACATGATAAGCTCAACAATCATGCAAACGTTGTTTAAATATATTAAAATTAGATACAACGACAAACCACAACCTTCTTGCTGCTTAATCTATTGTTTTTGAGATTTGAAAATTTAAGAATAATGTAGTCGTGATTAGTTGGATTCTTATTGTCCAACTTTTTCCACGGTTGTTATATCATATCAAAATCACTTCGGACAAAATATGATTTATCTTGATATCAGCAAACTTCGCACAAAAAATGAAACAAAAATCTTATTTTAGAATAATAATTTTATTCCAAAGTATCTACTTCCAACAAATATAGATGCTTTTTTCTTAAGAAGTGCTTATCTAAGGTAGCAGTAATTCGATTCCTTCTTTTTGGTTTTAATAATTCATATTTGTCATATATGATCCAATAAGCATATATGGATAGAAAGTTACTTTGTCTTGTGAAATAAGAATAATAGAGCTGAAGTCACCAAAAAAAAGGACATAATAAGTGTCAGAGGAGATAAATAAGAATAATGGAAAAAGGACATAATAAGTGTTTTTATCTTGAATATAGTCTAAAGTTTTATTTTTTAAATAATCTAATATCTAAAATATTTCTATTAGTATTTAATTATAAAAAAATAAAACTTTAAATATTAAATAGTTTCAATTCGAAAGTACATTTATCTCAAAAATAACTAATTAAGAGACTTGTAGGGTGAACCACCACCCCCTGTTTTCGGAAACAAACACGTGGCAGGAAAGAGACGAAGCAACGCATCCATCTAGACAACCTAAAAACCACACAAAAAGGATTGATGGAAAAGGATAGAATATACATAATATATATATATATATATATATATTGGATAATTTAATATAAACTGCTGTGTAAAAATTAAGAAAAATACTCTTTTTCGAAAAAAAATATTTAATTACCATGGTTCGAAGTCAAGAAAATAAAAATCTAGAATCAAATAGGTAGATTAATCTCAACTTAACTACTAATCAAAAACAAAATTGAATTTTAGGTAAATTCAAAACCAAAAAAAAAAAATGATTATCAAGTAAAATTTTATGAATAAAGATCGGGTCATTTAGATTTCCATAAAAAAAATTACTGACCAAATTAAGAAATAAATTATTTATAGGACAAATGAAAAATCATTTTATTTTACAGTAAAAAGAAAAATAGAGAAAAAGGGAATGTTTTTTGTTTTATTTTACAGCCGCTTTAATTTTGGATGGATGCTTACTTAACCACTACTGGGTATCAAGCTGTTAGAATTCTTTTTCTTTTTTTTTTTTATAAAAAAAATCTTTCATGTGGTGGTTCTCTTTCATTTTTTCCCCCCAATTTTTATATCTTTTGATTTATTTTAAAAAATAATTATTACAAGCTCATTATTTTAAAGATCTTGATTTCTATTGAAAAAAAATCCTAATTTTGAGAAAACCATAATTTGATGAAAATCTTAAATTTAAGAAAATTTTAATTGTCGAGAAAACCCAAATTTTATGAAAACTCCTAATTTGATGAAGACACTAACTTTATGGGGAAAAAACCCTAAGTTTATAAGAAATCCTAACTTTGGGAAAAATCTTAGTTTGCTAACTTTACAATTTACCAAATTAAACTCCTAATCTAAAACCATAATTTAGTGATTCTCCTGAAAAACTTTAAGAACTAAGGGGGAAAAGAAACCTAATAAAAAAACCTTGAACTTCATAAACCTTAATTTTATTAATTATTCTGAAAGTGATAAGTCTGACTAAAAAAAAAAAAACAAAAAAGGGGAGAAGGAGGAGATGAGTGATTGGCTTCAACGGTGGTACTTTGGCAGTTGTCAGGTTGCATCATGAGCATTATTGGTCAAGCTTCGACTGCCTAAAAAAAAAAATCAATATATTAGACATGAAATTGATTTATTTTTATGAAATTGGTTGAGGGAGTGGGGGATGGTTTAGTTGGAGTTGAATGGCCGTGAACTTTTAGAAAGAAGCTAAGATTTCGTAGGTTTGAGTTCTGAAAAGAGAGAGATTAAATTGAGATGATTTGTGAATTTTTGTAGCCATTTTATGAATTTTTATTTTTTTCAACTTTAATTTATAATTTTAAACTCAACTTCAGTTAAGATAGCCTTAGATTGCAAGGAAAAAAAAAAATCAAATCAAATCCTTGATTTTTAGCATGGGTTATGTTTAAAGCTAAATTTGCACAATTTAATTTGAATTTGATTCAATTAAATGTCCAAATTGTGTTTTACATGACCTAATTGCCTTAATTGTATACTTGGAGTAAAAAAAAAAAGAAGCCAAAATTTGGGCCCAAAATGGCGATTAGATTGAAGACTACCTTATTTTATCTTCAAGCATTCGAAAATGGTGATTGGAAAGGAGGAAAATGGACATGAATGATGTGGGTGTATTGGACTGCCCCGTGCATAAGTGCGTTTGGTTTGATTGGAATTGGAGCACCCCATGCACTCACTTTATTTAAAAAATATTATTATGCCCCAAGGATTCGAATATGCAACCTACCTAGTGTTTACAAATATGCCTTCAGCCATCATTTTTTTTTTACTCATCAATTTAATGCCACCAACGATTATTTAGAAGACATGTGCCTTTTTGTTTTTGTTTTTTTCTCTAAAGCTTAAAATCCACTAAATTGCATATACGTAATTTGAAATGAAAAAAAAAAAAATCGTATTTTGCCCCCAAGAAATTTTTTCACCCCTAAAAGAATGTGTTCTTCCCTATTATTTTTTTTGTTCTTTTTCAAAATTTTTCTATTTTTTATTTTTTGGGCTTTTGACTTAGTAAATTTTTTTATCTTGTTTAATTTTTCATGTTTTATATATATATATATATAAATGAATAAAAACTAAGAGAGGATTGGTGACTCCCTTAGATAGAATCGGAAGTCTCCTAATCTTCAAATGACTATAATACCAAATAATAAATTGGTGGTTGTAATTTATAAATTATAGTAGAATTGATATATGTTTTGAATTTTGTTCGGTTGGGTTGTAATAGAATTAATGTTTAATTATATTTTTTAAAAGTTTTTAGTTGATCAATACTATAAGAAATAAACTACAAATGTTGGTTAATTGTACCCTAACTATATTGTTATTTGCCAAGTGGTTGTCAATATTTTACTCCTTGGATGGCCGATCGTGGAAGGGGAAACTTTTATACTTGTCAATTAATGTTTCCTTTTTTCTTGTTTTTTTCAGTCCCTCACACCCTAATGAAGGGGAAGGGGAAAGGGCAATTGCACACTTGAAAAAGCGGCGCATGTGAGCTGGGATGAAAAAAGAAAAAAGCTGAAAAGGACGGTGAGAATCAGGTGCTCGCGGGATTATTGCTGACGTCAGAGCGTATCCCATCCTAATTCAATTTCTTTCACCTTATCCGTATCGGTGCTGTGCTGATGCTTCTTTTATTTATTTTTAAATTTAATATTTTCCCATCGACCCATTTTTATTTATTTCTTTTCCCCCTAAACCTTGCCTTTCGGTTGATATTTAATCTTCCTTACTCCATGTCCGTCTTGCATCCCCAGTCCATTCTCTCTTTAAAACGGAAGAACCTCTTTATGTGTATTAAATCTTCCTACTATTTTCATCATATCTCTCTACAATTATATACGTAGTAAATATACAAAAATGATTCCATTATCATAAATCTGAATACTTCTTACTTGTGCTCCTACCTTCAAATTCTTCTCATCATCCCCATTAATACAACTGTTCCAAATTGTAAAGAATTTGAAAAATATTTACTTTATTTTTACGTAATTTCATATATATATAGATGGTGTTTCTTCTTAATTATAAACATTATAGGTTCATAATATGGGTTCTTATCGAACTTAATTGCAAAACCTATTATAAAATGTAATTATTTTATGATGTAGTTCTATTTTAATCCTTTGAACTATATTCAATCAAATTGAATCCTATCATAAAATAATAAAAAAAAAAAAGATGAACAAGATACTAACCTATGTGGAAAAGTCATCATTTCATCTTTTATGTTATTGATTTTATTGTGATTAATTTATTCAATTTTATTAATCATCGAATATAAACTATTCCAACTAAAATTCCCAATATTTATTCCTCTTAATTTATATCATCATTCTTTATATGAGTGAATTTTGCATGCACTTTTTTTTTTTTTTATAGTAAAGTATGATTAATAAGTAAATGTTGAATTTAGATGTAAATATAGATAAGATATATAAATATCAAATCATAAAAGTGGAAATGAAAAAAAAAAAACAAAAAGGAATTTAATTTGAATGAAAACAAAACAAACCACTTCAAAGCAGCTTGATTCAAATTACTAAACCACTTAAAGCGGTTTGGTTTGAAATAAATTATGAATCGAGCTAAAAAAATATATTTCAATTTCAATTGGATGTGAAACTAAATTAAACCCTATTTTCCTTCCTATACATAGTCGGCTGATAATAATAACAAAACTCCTAGAGAGTTGTCCAATGGGTCATGGTCCCCTCGAGAAGTAATAAATGCTAGTAATTCAAGCATCCGATAATGATAAGGATACCTTGCACCAAACTTGTATGTTCAATGCATCTCTCGTTGAAGGGGACATAATGCAAAGAAAGAGCTAGAATATGGTGAGCAAAACCAACCGCAATCAACACTATGGTTGACTACATCGAACTGTTGTACCAGATTTTGGAACGGATAAGAAACCGCGTTGCGAATTTGACTTCAAACTATATATCCAGTGCCATGCAGTCTAATCAAACGTAGTGAGACTAATAAGGATCACGATGCTAACTCTCAACTATATCAATCTTTCTCGTATTTATACTACTTGAGATTTTGTTTTTCAAATTATTTAAAAGAAATTTGGCCAAAAACATTTCATTTAAAATGATAAAAACAAAAGCAATTACATTCCGTTGCATTGGATTTTTATGAACGATCAAATCACTTTAATAGAAAAGAAATTAAGTTATAAAGGTACCGGAAATTACTCCGATGTGATTACTTTGATATTTAAGTTAGTACAAATATTTGATAATATCAAATAGAGAAAGAGTTAACAGTCAAATGTGCTTTACTTACTTAATAGATCCTTTTCAAATTTTGTGGAGGGTATATTTTTTACCGGCCCTTTTTGTTATCTATCTTATGCCTTTCGTACTTGTAACAATCTGGAAGAGGTTGAACTAGGCATATAAGCTAAAACGATGACCTAAATAAGTCAAACCGATCTTAGGATCAATGCTTGAAAAACTCTATCAACACATTCCATCCTAATTACTTAGTCTCAACACTCTAACACTTTAAATGGCCACCTTAAGTTAATACGTAACCCATGTACCTACCTCATCATTAGCATTCGATGGTGTATTCCCTAATTAATCCCACCTTTTCCCTCCCTATATTAGGTGATAGGCTTCTTGCATTATGCTCTCTTAATTAGATTAGCCCTTAGCTAATAATTTGGCTAAAAAGTCAGGGGTTCAGCTGATTTCTTGTTGAGTTTAATCAATTAAACTTATGGAGAATGTTCATTTAACTAAAGACCCAATTCAATTGTAGATAACATTTTGTTAATGAACTCTTATTGTTTGTGTAAGAAAAACAATGAGAGTTTACGCAATAACAAAATGTAAGAAAAACATTTTGTTAGTGACAGATATCACAACTTTTGGTCTTCTTCAAAATTCCCCTTCTCCTTTATACTTTGTGTAAGAAAAAGTTTATGCTATAATATAACCTTAATTTGCTCTCCAGTAAGTCTTTTTATTTTGTTACATATTATCATTTGTCATAATAAGCGAATTCCTTTGTTATTACATGAAGTTTGTGACTTAACGATTATATCCCTTGATGGAGCAACTTTCCAACTGATTACTCATTTCGAGAGTATTCTAGGCCAAGCTATACCAAAAGATATTCTAGGTCGAGTATACTCAACTTTAAAATTCTGATGAACTTCAAGTTACTATATTAAAAGGTGTCTCGATGGTTAAAATTATATCATCTTCTATTTGGGTGATATGACAATAAATGTTATTAGTAATAATCTCTAGTTTAAATATAATTGTTTTGCTATGTTTTAACCATAAAAATATTCACAATATGTTATAAGCACGTTTTTATTTTTTCTACTATATAAAATCGCTTCAAGTTATGTATATTGCCATTTTTTTTTATTCATACATTATTGATATACTTCATATCATTGTTTTGCAAGCAAATTTAGGTTATTTTGCATTTTCACAAGGTTGTAGCTTATTAGGTCAATGTTATAATCGCACAAAGAAGCATTATGAAATAATATCGTATTATGGGTAGGACAATTGTTCAGTATTAATGAACTATAGGTTTATGACTTGCTCTAGGAATGAGCTGACGTGCTAGCTCTTGGAAGAATTGGAAGCACGATTTCGGAATTATGTAGGGAGAATCACTACAATTTTAAGAGCGTTCAAACAACGCATCCCAAAAGATAGCTATTGTATCACAAAAATGAATAAATATTTTTATAGATTTAATAGATAATATAAGGACAATGAAAGGAATAATTTTTATGAGTTTTTTTTAATGATTTTCTGAAACAATGAATTTAAAAAAAAAAAAAGAATTAGACATGGCTGATTTTGAAAATTGGAAATGAAGCGAGAACCCAAGAAACGAATTAGGATTAGATTAATTTTTAGAATTGATATGATGTACAATATTAGAAATAATTAGGTTTATTGAAGAGAATCCAATATGACGTATGGATCTTATTGATCCACTATTCACCACAATCTTTAAAAAGATTGATAAGGATAAAAATTAGAAGATAAAACTCACTAAATTCATATTGAAAGAAAAATATTAAAGTCTTATTATTCATTGCATTGCATTACATAGTAGACCTTGGGCAAAGAAAACAACCCTATTAACTAAGAAAATACAAATAATTGCTCTAAAAGGAAAACGCAGAAAGAAAGGAACTCTTGATAGCCTAATTTTAGGAATTAAATATTGACCTAATAACTAAGGAAATATACTTAGACTTAAAATTAATTTCCTTAATTGTAAAAGATGACTAATGACCCTACCCAATAATAATAATAATAATAATAATAATAATAATAATAATAATAATAATAATAATAATAATAATATACATTGAAAGTGTTGGTTGACCAATCCACGTTAGCGGCTTTGCTGGACAAGAGCCCCAGCAAGAACTAGAATCAGAAATGACAATTAGAATCAGTACCAAATGTTTGACCCGATAACAAGGTTTTGCCTGAAGGATCAGAATTTCGAGCAAAAATGTAAGCAGAACCAAATGTAGCCATAAGGTCAAGTCGGAAGCTCCTCTTCTTTCCAACGCAAGTCAGCATCTTCCTCACTTTGGTCTTGGTCTGGATTTTGATTTCCATCATGAGCAGTTCAAGGAGGATAAGTAGGACCTCATCCTCTTATCTTATAAGTATAAATTCAAAAAATTTGAAATCAGGACCTACTTTATAATCTTTTTAAATCATCTTCAAATTTGTAATTTGTAAAATCTACAAATTTGAAATTATCTTGTGGAATGTGTAAATTTTTTTTATTATTATGTTTTCCATTTAAAACAATATAACGATTCATATTCATGATATTCAAATTAAAAGTTAATAACACTTTTACATCTATAGGTTAGTTAATGATAAAGTCATGCTTCCTCCACTAGGTATTAGGAGTGGGAATTGCGGGGCAGGCCAAAAATTTTGGCTCGCTGAAGCTGCGGGCCATTTTGACCTGTGCCCGTGTGACCCGCGGACCAAAAAAAAAAATTGCTGATTGCATCAAGCTATTCTCCGAGACGCCATTCTCCGACTCCGCTACGACGGTTTTGGAGTTCTCCATCGCGATGAAGATCCACTTTCGAGACCTAATGAAGCTCCATAACGCCACCGTGTTTGCCCTAGAAGATGACATCATCTTCTCCGATACGCACAACTACGCGAGCAACGTACGGTACCACATAGATCGCATCATGTGGGGTCGGTGGCGATCGGCGGTGGAGGTGGAGTTGGAGGAGATAGCGGGGTGAATCAGACGATTGGGAATGGAGCTCGTGGGAACGGAACCGGAGGTAGTGAAAAAGTACGATCTTTGGATCTCGTTGGATTTGAAATGGAGGAGGAAGTGACTTCACTGAGAATTGTGTAGACTCTGTCTCTGACTCCGTCTATGTGAAGCGAGAAGAGGACGAAGATGGCTTGTGTCATGTGTGCTCTTGCTTTTTAGGTTTTATTGGAGAGTGCAGTCCGCAAGTTGGAGACTTGCGAGAAATGGGGGTTCTTTCAAGTGGTCAACCATGGGATTCTCAGGCGAGTTTTGGAGGAGATGATTGAAGGAGTCGAGGCATTCCATGGGGACGAGAATAGGAAAGAGTATTACTCGCGGGATGTGAGCAGGAAGGCTATGTATTATGTCTAATGGAGAGTATAGGTCACTGCGGGTTGTCGCGGGCCAACCCGCATTGGCCCGCGGGGGTGGGGCGGGCTGATTTTGTTGACCTGCGAGACTTGTGGGCTACCGCGGGTCAGCCCGCGACGACCCGCGGGCCGGTGCGGGTTGGGGCGGGCCAGCCCTTTTGGCCCGCATTACAGACCCTACTAGGTGTGTTAAGGAGCGTTGATAGAACTTTTTAAACATGAACCCCCAAGATTCAATCCGACCTATTTGGGCCTTTATCTAAGCTCTTTGTGCCTAAACCAACCTCTTGTAGATCACCACAGCATAGAAGCATTAAAGTCTAACCGGTATGCTCTAATCTTAAGCTCAAGTTGACTGTGCACATCCTAAAACTTGATTAGGATGAAATGCTTGAAACAAATAAGGAAAGGAGCCGATAAAAAATACACCCTCCACAAAATCCAAAAGGAATCTTGGAAGTGAATGTATTTGCTAAATCAAGACTAGTCATAACCCTTGTAAATAGGGGTTCAAACCACTAGGTAAAGGATCTTGACTCTCTTGACTTTTAAGCATTTGTTATATATCTCAAGCCTAGTGTTGGTTTAAGCATTAGAGTGGTTATGTCAAATCAACTTCCAACACGTTCTATAGCTTACTTTTTCATTTCTTGCAAGTAATTCAACCACCTGAAAAATCTTAGCATAATAGGGAGTTTAAATGCATATTATTTAAAATTAAGGAGTATGTGTAATTTACCTTATTATTAATATAAAGTAATGTATGATCTTTTTAACTTTCCAAAAAAAAAGAAAAGAATCTACAATAAGTGTTTTGTACACCCAATGTAAAATTTAATAATCTTTACTGTTTGTTATTACATAGAATATAATTAAAATTTAGAATCATAAATGAAATGTCGTTTCTATTAATTAAATTATTGCTAGTTTTGAATCAATCATGCTATAGCTCTAAAAGAAACTCAATTAACAATATTAAATTACATGTGTTTTATTTTGGTTCATTTACATATGCAACTATTTCGCTTATCTTTTAAAACCATGTGCAATTAAAGATAGATGGGCTAGCAATACACATTTGATGTTATATATGAATACTATTATACGTATATTTTGACTTTAGGCCTCCAAACACTTACTCAATGCACAAAGCCCACTAAGAAGACAAGAAGTACACATTGATGGAACATTCTAGACTCATGGCAAGCCTAACTTTCTATGCAAGATTCTAAAATATCTAATTGGCAAATGATCTCCTTCCACGTGTCTTAATCATAATAACTAACTACAACTATAAAAGGCCCTTAAGGCCTCCTTGGTAAAAGGATCTAAAACTTTTCCACCCTCATTGATATTGTTGGTTAAAACTCTCCCTTACTTTACACCTTTCTTACTCTTTACTGACTTTAGCATCGAAGTACACGAGTTGGAATAATCTTTGATACTTCTTAGCTTGTGTTTTGCAGACCTTATTCAAGCACACTTCCAAGCCCACAAACCTAAGAGAATTCTTATCAACAACAAATATAATCATTTTATTAATATAAAAAGAAAAAGAAATTTAAAATTTTAGAAAACATCAATAGTGCTAATTTAATTATACATTTTATAAAGTATTATCTTCTTGCATTAATAGATTATTGTATTTCAATTTTATTTTAACTGCTTTAATCAAATAGATGACTATTATTCAATATTAAAAACATTTGATCAATGCTCTAATAGCCTTATTAAAATATGTTAAATAAATAATGCCTTCTTTTCTATAGAATATATAATTAATATTTGAGCATAATAAATTTTCTTTTAGAAAGCTTAATACTATGAGTAGAGCAACATTAATGTTGAGTCCTTACACAAGGACTTAATGAAACACCTCTATGTAAAGGTTATTCACCAAGCAAAGACTGGTTCCTTAAGAAAGAGCGATCTTTATTAAAAGGAGTTGCTCTTTTAATTTTTTTTCCTCGATTTTAGATAAAATAAGAGTTTTAATGGCCATTTGGCTTGTTCTTATTCTTTTTTTTTTCACATCTTAGAATATTGGTTTCACAAATAATAAAAAAAATTAGATGTTGTTTATAAAAATATTTAGGATAAAACATGAAGGTCTTTTTTGTTTGGCTAACTACTATTAAATTTGAAGGAGGTGAAATCAAACCTAATATATATCACTAGAAGATGAGTATTTATACTATTAGATTAAACGGGTCATAGGAAAGTATAAACGTTTTTAAGTAATAGAATTTCTTTAGGATTAATAATTAAAACTATATAAATGGGTTATGGCTCGTGAGTTAACCCATTTAACTTACTTAAGAAATAGGTTAGGGTTGACATTTCTAACCCATTAAAAAAGTGAGCTAAATGAGCTTGGCCTATTTAACCCATAAGTTAAAGTGAGGGTATCCGTTTAACCCATCGGTCAATCTATTAATAATAATAAAAAAAATTAGCATAACTTATCCTGATTGTATATTACATTTACAACATAACTCTAAGTTACTAATATATTTCACTTTTAAACTTAATATAATAAACTACAAAACTCAAACTACATATTATCATTCATTATCATCTTCATCACCTTTCTTTTTTTTTTTACGTTTTTTTTTTAGCCTTTTTATCTTCCTTACTAATTTCATTTCTTAATCTTTTATCATTTTAGAATATTTCTATTATAAAAATATTATAATTATAATATTCATATTATGGTAAATGGTATTAAGTTAATTGATCGTATAAGTGAAACAATATCATCATTGATTTTATATTTTATATAATTTTAAATGAAAAATATTATCAATTGGTTATGAGTTAGCTACTATAACCCACTAAAATATATAAATAAGTTAAAATAGATGGTATTGGCTCATTTAACACATTAAAAAGTACATGTGAATTAAAAGGGTTGGTTTAATATATTGATATGGTTAATCCACTAAATTATACGGGCTGAGTTAAGATTAATAAATTTTGATTCATTTATTAAATAAATTATCAAAAATTGAATAAGTTAATCTCCAAATTAAATTGAATGGAATGGAACTGAATTGACTCATCTAATTCATTGAATACCGACAGCCGATTATGGTTTTAGAACCCGGGAGGCTGAGTAAAAGAGGGAAAAGTATATCAAAAAAGACAAAATCTAGACGATAGTAGTAACTAAGAGACATTGGACATGATACCGACTACAGCAAGCCATACGGGGGAAGGGAGAGAGAGTGGATTTATCTCCTGTAATTAATCTCTTCCCATCAGCACCACCAACTCCTTGCGCCCTTCTCTTCTCTCTCCAACTAGGAAATCTTCCTTGTTTTTGCTGCTCCTCTTCCATATCTCTCTCTACATCGATCCCCGCTCCACCATTTTACCGTGCCTCAAGGTTCTACTAAATTTACACATATCCATACACCTCCATTTAAAAATAAATTATATATATACTTTTTATATTGTGTTCTAGTTTAAATCAATGCCCGAATTTCTAAGCACCTCTTCTCTTCTCTTCGTAATAATAAACTAACAGCTAACCTAAGACGTAGCTTCTTCTTCAAGATCTTATCTTCTCTTGCTTACAGATCAAGCTGAGCTCCGCAAAAAATTTTCCCCAGAAAGTGAAAGAAAATTCCTGCAGTAAAAAAAAAGGTCACCGTGTATATACCAACTCAGTGATTCCCTAGCATCCTGTCGTTGTTCCTTTCCTTGTTTATATATCTGTGTCTCACCTTCCTCAACCGTTCTGAAGAAGTAAAAACAGCCGCTAAAACTAGCTAACACGACAGACATCGGTTACATTGCTGCATAACTGGTTGCGTTCCATTATGGATTCAAGCCCTAACCACCAGAGCCATAACTACCAACAACCGAACTACGGTCTGTTACGCTTCAGGTCGGCACCGAGTTCGTTGTTTGTTAATTTTAGTGAAAGTAACGGAAATAAGGGAAGTTCCTGTGAAGGTCTTGAAAAGGACAAATTTAGTCCTAGGTTTATGGATTACGACAATACTAGTAATAATAACTCCAGTACCGAAGCTGCTCCCACGGCGTTTGAAGAGAAATCTCCATCGTCAACAGCGGCGGCGCGTGGATATTCCGGTGGTTTACCACCGCATTATCCGAGGCAGAGCTCGAACTCGAATCTCACTAGGCAGACTAGTTCTCCCCCCGGGCTATTCAATCTCAACAATCACAGTGGTAACAATCTCTTCGTGTCTTATTTTCTAGTATATCTTGTTTGGTTGTGGAGTGGCTTTAATCATTTTATTATGGTATGAATGTAATTCTGTGCCAATCTAAATTTTTAGTGTGGTTGTGATGAAAGAAATGACAAATTGCCATTCAATACATAGAGCAAGATGACAAGACATATATATATATATATATATATATATATTGGAGCGATAGGTATGGCAAATATATATAATATGAAATTGTAACCAATTTAATTTTTTATTCATTTTCACAACTCTTTTTTCATGTCATTTGAAATGTTATTTTTACAAGTAATTTTCGAATATTTTCTATGTATATATAGTTACGGCTGTAGGGTCGTTTCACTTCAGTTAATTTTAACGGAGTAGGTGTTCCATTACTGTTTTTTTTTATTTTTTTATTTTTTATAATGTGAATCAGCAATTATGTCCTTGATTTCCATTATTATACGTATGAATTGGAAGTCTATTCCTCCACGAAGTACGATTTATTTAAAGTCATCAAGGATCCATGTTCGTTTTTTAATATCCTTTTCTTTTGATTCCAGAGCACAGGATTATTTTGGATTTCAAAGGTTACCAAGTATTTCAATACGTGGATGAAACTCTTGAGATTATTTTTTTTTTTAAAGACAAAACCGAACATTTGCAAACAATGTGGATATCATTTGAAACCGAGTGGTTTAGGTTGAATCAAAGCAGATTATTTATCATTATTAAGAAAAGGTTACGAAGATACATACAAGCTTGTTTCATAGCAAGAATAATTAACCTTTGCTACCAAAGCATTGGAAGGACATAGGGGCTCTTAGTTGCTTTCATATTTAAGTATCTGATGACACAAGTAATTGGTTGGGTGTTTGAGCCATGTGTTTTAAGACAGCATAGTTTATAAGCTTCTTTGACCCAGACATCTTATTAAAAATTATCTGGTTGGCTCAAGCATGGCAGATATAGTTGGTAGATCTCCTCTGTTTCTAGGAAATGTATCAAAATAAACTGAGATTGAGTTTTGAACTTCTTGCAGGGTACTGTGCAGTTAAAGGTATGGAAAACTATGGAATGGGAAATGGATTTAATGGAGATGTAAGTCCAATTGCGAATGGGATGAAGGGTCATAGCTTCTCTTCTGGACTACCTTCATCCTTAGGATTGTTGCCTCGGATTTCTGAAGTTGGGAGTGAAAGCCCTGAAGACACGAAAATTGCGATGAGCAACAATGAAAATCCCCTTTTTAGCTCAGGATTCTCGTTCAATCCCTGGAACAATTCCACCAACTTTCTCGAAAACTTCCCTGGCTTCAAGCAAGACCAAGATAATACTCTGAAGGTGTTTCCTGGTGGTCAGGTACTTATTTGATCATGAAAATTGTTTTAATCATATCAGCTAGCATCGTTTCTTGTTCACTTCATATCTTTTAATCATTATTAAATCTCTCTCTTCAGAACAGGGAGCATGGAAATTGCGTTCCTCTGATGTCCCACCGTATGAGTTTGCCAAAAGCTTCATCCGAAATGGCTGCAATTGAAAAATTCCTTCAGCTTCAAGATTCTGTTCCTTGTAAAATCAGGGCTAAGCGTGGCTGTGCCACTCATCCTAGAAGTATAGCAGAAAGGGTAAATTACCCAATCTCCATTCTCGAATCAAACTGAAAATCTTTGATGTTTGTAGAACGGATAGAATGGAGGAACAATTTATTTTAGTCATTCTATTTCTGCCATGTTGTGTTAAAGGCTTCTAATATTTGGCATTCAGACTGTTGTAACGAAGTTAATTGTTGTTGAGTTTAAACTTTCAGGTTAGAAGGACTCGGATAAGCGAAAGAATGAGGAAACTCCAGGAGCTTGTTCCAAACATGGACAAGGTAAAGAGCAATCCTGCACTTGCCGACCTTGAAAATTTTAGTGCCTCAAAATTTCTGATCATTGAAATATGTATCCTGTACTAACTTTTTTTTTTTTTTCCAGCAAACAAACACGGCAGATATGTTGGATTTAGCTGTTGAGTACATCAAGGATCTGCAGAAACAGTTCCAGGTAATACAATAATGCAAAAGCAGTAGCCTTCTCAGAATAATTTTCAATGCTGTAAATGCTTCCTCGCGCTTTTCAGGCTCTTAGTGACAGTCGTGCTAACTGCAAGTGTTCGAGTGTACAGAAGCCTTTATCAAATCAAATACTTTGAGCTTCTCCCTACACATAGACGATGTAGAATGTAGGAATTAGGTTCTGCCTACTCTTAGTTATCATTGTAACTGTTGGAAAGTAGGAAAGAAAGATACTAGTGTTTTTTCTTTTTTTATCTTTTTCCCCCGCTTTTCCTTTCCTTCTTTCTGGTTGTAACCTTGTCAGGTTAGGAGAAATTCCTCTGCAATATTCTGGATAATATAGATAGAATAATTGCCTGCTTCTTGTTGTCAGATGG
Organism: Laguncularia racemosa; assembly: GCA_037954665.1. Classification (NCBI taxonomy): domain Eukaryota; kingdom Viridiplantae; phylum Streptophyta; class Magnoliopsida; order Myrtales; family Combretaceae; genus Laguncularia; species Laguncularia racemosa. Next base: position 277,192 of record JBBMOL010000047.1, on the reverse strand, counting down.
AATACGACTATCCTGTATATAACATTCTTTAGAAAACTGCCACTTTTTAAGAAAGTAATTAATGTTATTCCTTCTTGTTCAAAACGTGCACCCGCATAAGAAAGTTTCTGGATTTCCCGAGGGCATCCAATTCCATCTAGCTATTGCCTTCTTGGAGTTTGATACCCTTAACCCTTTGCGACTCGTATGAATCAAGTAAGGATTAGAGCAAGTAACTGAGAATGGTATAGTAGATTCTACATTGGTTGCTTCATTCCATTTGATTCAAGACTTTTTCGAGATGAATAATCCACCGCAAGAGTCAACTTGGACCTATTTTAATATTTCATTCAACTAGAGTGGTTTCAAGGAGAAGACCAGTTGACTAGAGTTCCTTAAAACCATATCTTTTTGATATAAAAGACAACCAGGTAAAGAGCTATCGATCACCTAACCAGGGTTGGAAAATTGATGGCTAACCCGTTAACCTAGACATAATAGAACACAATCATAAACGAGTTTGAATAAGAAAAACCCAACGTAATCAATTAAAGGGTCAAACTCATTTGGAACTATTTAAATTTGTTTTTAGATTGAACTCCAACATTCTAGCTCATTTATCAACCAAATCTCCTAAAAGCGTCATGGTTTGATTGCAAGTTGGATCTTATAAAGTGCTTGGTGTCTTGGCCTGATTTATTCCAATAATAATCGGATAGGATATTTTCTTAGTAGTATGGGATGGGTTTTGAGAAAATTTTTAAACCTTATAGGCTTTTAATTAGGAGTCAGAAAAACTTTGATGCACAACAAAAAATGTGAATTCGATAAAAATTCCAACCAAACATATATTATATTTGACATTGTTGTATCTTTTTTATTTTGTTTAAGCTTATAGTGAAATTAAGTAATTGATCACTTGGTTGTTTATAAGATTTAAATTGATCTATTTTGTTTTAGTATGCAAATCATTCAGTTTTTAAGAGTATTTATTTTTATCCATATAAATATACAAATTATCTTTTGATTGTTCATGTCTTATAGGTCCAAGTGGAACATTCAGTTGCATTGATGTTTATTGGTTAAAATAAATTTTAAAAACCTATAAGGCTATTGGGTGGATTTTGAGCATGTTAAAAAGCTCCTATAAGGTTTAGAATGAGTTTTTGAGGTACTAAATAAAGTGTCAAGACGATTTTGAGTCTTATAAAACCCATATCAAATCCTCCCAATCACATCCCTAGTTTTAGCACTTCTAAAACCTAAGCCTATGCTTATTTTTGATGTATTTTATAATTATTATAGACCTAAATAGATTAAAATAGCCAAAATTTTGAAGATTGAGGGGTGTTGGTTGATCGGGATAGTAGTGGAATCTTAGTTTCAAAAAATTGAAATACCTTTTCTTAATTCCAACTATGAAACAATAGGTAAGTGTACCTATTGTGATTGTAATATAATGTTAAGCACTGGGTTGTCCCATAGAGATAATCCAAGTACTAGTATTAGCTTCATTCTTATTATCTGACTGTCGATTAAGAGTGATTTAAATTCTAAACTATTAACTAAATAATTGATATGATTCTCCTAAAACTAAGCAGGGATCACTAGAGCAAATAACAAGGTTCAATTCAATGGTCAAAACAACCTAGGTCTCATTCTATTCTTATTTTATCATGTGAATTATTGAATCTAAAGATTATCATCATTGAGTTCTTATGCTATAGAGTTCCATAATTCAAGCTAATAACTCTCTCAAGTCAATTAACTTATCTAACCTTAAGTTTATTAATCAGGATCTCTCCTTAATCAATAGCAACATAAGATCGCATGAGAAACATGAACTCTTCAACAATTCAGTTACCAAACAGAAAGTTTTTGTTATCCTATCTGTACAATTACAAGCAAACCTCATCAATTGCATAGATCTAATCATAGAAACAATTTCTCAATTAGCTTAGATGATATCAAGCATACATTCATACTCTAGATATATGAATATAAGGAAAGCATATCAGAGCATGCAATTGAACATAAGAACATCGATAAAATTTCATTAAGAATAGATCCTCATCACACGACAAAATAGTATTCAAATAAGACTTAAGTTTGAAGTTTACTCCTTTGTAAGATTAATAAAGAAAACATAAACTCTGGAAGAGAAATTAGAATTTATGATTACAACCTATCGAATTGAAATTTGATAATGTTGGATCTTGAATCTCCTTGATTGTTTGCCTTTGTGATTGATTGGAGATCTCTCTTAAAACCCTAACAAAGTATCGTCGAAGACTTCTCCTTTTAATGATGGATGCTATTTATATATATGGGGTCTCAAAAGTCAGAGAAAATAAAATAAATTGAGGGCACGTGACTTGATACGCCCCCCCACCATGCCTCGTGTCAAGGGTTGTATGGTTTTCTATATGTGTTACTAAGTTAATATGCCCCTTGATATGGGACGTGGTAAAGGGCGTGATGGCTTCTTATCTTGAGTATGTGCACCACTACCCTTGCTATGGGGCATATGGATCTAGGATCACACTTGTCTCTTCTTTTCTTTGTCAATTTTACTTGATTTGATCACATTTAGCTCCATTTTGCCTAAATCAACAATTTCATTACTTAAGTACCAACTCTTGATGATTTTCACTTAAAGTATCAACTAAAAGAGTCTAAAGTATCCTACAATCAAGGTTGCTATAGCAATGATCAAATTTCCTCTACACTTAAGTTTTTGCTTGACCTCAAGCAAAACAAATTGAACCATGAATTTAAACTAAGACTTCAATAAATGAACTTATCATCAAACACGACTGATATCACAAAACAATATTCGCTCAAAATCAGCATCATTAATTTTGGTCCTTAAAGTTCAATGTAATTCTTTAATCTCATGAGTATGCTTCTCACCCTACCATGGAAATATTGTAAGAAAGATACTTTAACCAAACTTCTAGAATTAGTTAGAGTAAATCAAGCTTTACCCTTATCATTTAAGAACGACTTTCAAAGTTAAAACTAAACATAAGGTCAAATAGAGCATAAAGAGACTTGGTACACCTTAGCTACCTACTTGAGAGCATATAATTCCCTTAACTATCTCTCTAAGCATGATAATTTAGAGTGAAAGTATGTTGCATCAAAATTTGCCCTAAGCTCCTCTCCTTTTGGTAATTCTTTTTGAAATTTTTATTGATTCCATTTTCTATGTATTTTAATTCAAATTGATAACAGGGATCAAAGCTTACTCATCAGGGGTACCAAGATCCACTCATATCTACTGAATTTACTATTTTAACACACTCTTTATTTAATTTAACCCTTAGAGGGGGAGGTTTTTGCCCGCTTCTTGTAAGCCTTATTTCAAAAAGATATTTAGGAAAGAATTCCAAGTGAAAAATCTTATTTGCCCTTTCACTAAAGGTTAAAGGGCTCTCAAATCTTTTGAAAAGACAATATACGTCCTAGTAAGCTTAGATATTGAACCAATTAACGTTTTACTAAGGACCTTAATCTAATTGTAACTTTAAATTCCATCATTAAATAACAAGTAAGCTTGCTTCGCAACAATTTCATCCTATAAAACTAAGTATCAGTAATCCAAAGAAGGCATGGGTGAGTGTGCATAGCATTCTTTTTAGAGGAATTCATTTACTAAAGGTTGAAGTATTATTTAATTGCAATCATGATTTCAAAGTTTGATCATCAAGCAAAAATTTAGAAGAATTTTTTCTTTTTTTCTTTTTTAATTTTCTATTCAAAGCACTAGTTAGCATCCCCTTTTCTTCAAAATGGCTCCTACTTTCTTCCCTTACACTTAATTGGGACATTGTCCTCAATGTCATATCATAAAAGTTCAAGGAGGTAAAGAGAATAGAATGAAAAAAAATTATGCACAAAGGAAAGAGAGGAACTAGTATTGCCCTTTTGGTTAGATTATATTAATCGATATTGTGAACAAGTCAAAGCTATGAGAATAGGCTCTTGTAATCATGATATAGTTAAAAACAAGAAAGATTAAGAAGTTAGTCATAAATATATATATATATATAGACATATGGATTTCTCTCTCTCACAAATATCTTTTACATCAAAAGAGAAAAAAGGGGAAACAAATATAATAAAGAAACACTAGGAGGATCAGCCATCCTCCTTGTCATCTTCTTGCTAGTGTCTACCTCTATATCCTCCACCGGTGTGCCTATTTTTTCTTCATTTGTTCCCTCTTCTGCTACATAGGTGTTAATCGCTCTTTCAAGCTCATCATCGTCATCTTCACCCACTCTAGAAGTTCTAGTTGTTAGTATTGGAAGGGATCTTTCCAAGTCACCTCGAGGACCATGTCTATCATCCTCATCAATGCTAGAGGAGCTGAGATAGTCAAGAAGCTTAATTTTCAACTTCTTTGTGAAAGCCTTAGCTATATAATTGATGTACTTTTTAAGGCTTTTGTTTTTCTTTTTCAGCTTTCTAATTTCCTTAGTGAGGTCCTCTATTTTTTCTTATATGCTCATCCCTAGCCTCGTCTTGGGAAGAATCATCTTCTCCCTTGATCTTTGAGATCCCTTGTTGCCTAAGTGCAATATCAATCATGGGGTATGATTCTCCTACTATAGCTTCAAGTTCTTTAATTGGAAACTCATTTATGTTTTTAAGAAGTCTGGTGATGTAGGCATCATAGAAGGGACCTTTCTTAGAGACTTATGCCTGCTCTTTAAGTTTGAATGCCAACTCCACAACGACATTAATTTGTTGGCCATTAATTATACTTCACATGACAAAAAGGTCCAATCGGCTAACTACTCTAACACTACTTATTTTGCCATTTAAAGAGTGGACCAGCAAGGAATGGAGGATCCTATAGCTTTTCTTTTTTAAATGAGACCCCCTTGATAGTGATGCATCATTGGGGTTTCTCCTAGCAATTAATGCCCAAAATTGATTACGTGGCAAGTCCCTTGGCCAGGAAGTGCAAAGGGACTTAAACTTGTCTGATTGCATATATTTGAAGGAGTAGAGGTCAGTGTGTTCATAAAACTTTATCATGGATATGGTATGATGTTTGTTGAAAGCAGTGAAGGAGACTTCATTTTACAAGCCAAAGTACTTGTTGGGCTTTGAAAGCTTGAATGAGGCTAAGAATTCCAAGGTGACTTCTCTACATATCTTTTCCTTGGTAGAGAGTAGGTTTTCCCAAGTTGGGCTAGATAGAAGTCTCTTAAATTATCAAGTCAGACCATAATCTTAGATTAGTTGCCAATTGACATAGGCGTTTGGCTAGAATTCCTTTCTGGCAACCATTTCTTTATATTTTTTAGCAGCCTCCCCAATGAGAGCTCTTGGAACACTTATTGAGCTATTAGAACTTGCACTTGCAGATTTGCTTCTCTTTTTGGATTGTTGTTGTTGTTTCTTTGGTGCCATCTTGGATGATGATGATGATGTTAAGTGATGTAAGGAGAGGATTAAAGGAGAAGGAGAGTAGAGAAATGATGAGTGGTGGTGAAGGAGGAAGAGAAGAGAGAAGAAGGAGAAGGGAGCAAAGAGAAGTGAACAGGAGGTAAGGAGAAGAGAAGAGATAGAAGAAAGAAAAGAAGGATGGAGAGAAAGAGACGAATGAAAGACAGTAGAGATAATGGGGAGAGACAATAGAGAGAGAGAGAGAAAGAGTGAGAGGACTGTGGGAATGAGAATGAGTGTGTGGCGGAAGAAATGAAATTTGAAAATTTAAAGGGGATGCAAAAATTTTGACGTAAATAGAGTAGGGGAATTTGAAATTTGAAATTTGAAAATTGAAATGGGGGTATAAGAATTTCGAAAATAAGGCAAGGGAATTGTTTTCCATACACCCTTCACTATGCCCTGTGGCAAGGGTCGTAGTATAATTTGTGCCCTAATTCTTGTTGAATACACCCCATATTGAGGGACATATAGATATATACGCCTTGTGGCAAGGGGCATATGTTCTTCTGTGCTTGCCTTTGGATACGCCCTATAGGGAGGGGCATATGAATTTATTAGTAACATGGTGTTGTCTGCTAGGCTCATACAACCTTAGATATGCCCCGTGGTAAAGGGTGTGGGACTCTTTAAGTCCATTGCTTGTCTCTATAGTAAGTTATACACCCTTTGTCATGCCCCCTATGAATTTTTTTTTTTTCTTTTTGAACATTTGTCTAAGTGTTGTCTTTTTTTACATGATTTAAGCTTTTCAATTCATTCTTCTTACAAATTAAGCACAAATCAAGATAAGTACCTCACTCTATAAAAAAAACTAAACTAACAAAAAAACAAAAGAAAGAAAAATTATGAAATTTAGCATGTGTTACCTCCCAAGTAGTGGCTTGTTTAACATCATTAGCTTGACACGATGAGATGGTTGAGTTTAAGTTGTAGTGGAGAAGAGTTTGAGCTCCTCGCGATCCTCAAAAGCTTCATTGCCTCCTAAATAAAGCTTGAGTCATTGTCCATTTACCTTGAATATTTCTTTTTCTTGATGCTTTAATTCAATAGTCTCATATGGAAATACTTGCTTAATTATGACTGGACCCGGCCAATGGGATTTGAGCTTTCTTGGGAATAGCCTCAACCTAGAATTGTAAAGTACGATAAGATCACTCTCTTTGAAGTGCTTTGGCTATTGTACCTTGGAGTCATGATACTTTTTTGCTCTTTTCTTGTATATTAGCGAGTTATCATACACCATCAGCCGCCATTCATCTAGCTCATTTAATTGCAACTTTCACTTTACTCTAGCTCTTTCTAGATCTAAATTCACTATCTTAATTGCCCAATAAGCCTTATGTTCAATCTCAATCAGGGAGATGGCAAGCTTTCCCATAAACTAGCCAGTAAAGGGTGGGCCCAAGTGGAGTTTTGTAGGTTACTCCATACACCCATAAGGCCTTATGTAGCTTTTCGACCCAATCCATTTTATGGTGCGCAAAAAATTTCTCCAAGATACACTTTAATTCTCTATTAGACACCTCCACTTGCTCATTTTTCTAAGGGTGACATGAGGTAGCAAGCTAATGTGTAACTCCATATCTTTTGAGCACCCTCTCAATTTGTGTGTTGTAGAAATGTGTATCCTGATCACTAATTAATGCTCGTGGAGCTCTAAATCTAGAGAAAAACTTTTTCAAGAACTTAACCACACAAGCATCATTTGTTGTCAAGGCTCATGCCTCCACCCACTTGGACACATAGTCCACAGTGACAAGTATATACTTTTGGCTAAAAGAGGTGGGAAATGGTCCTATGAAGTCAATACCCTAAACATAAAAACTTTGCACTCTTGAATATATCATTGTGGCATTTCATTCCTTCTAAAGATATTTCTAACCCTTTGACATCTATCACATTAAGCTATGTAGTTCTGAGCATCTTTGAATAATGAAGGCTAATAAAAGCCTACCTCTAGAGCCTTATGAGCTATTCTATTGGCATTGCGGTATCCTCTCATTGGTCCGTTGTGGTAGTGGAACAAAATTTTCCACCCTTCTTCATGAGATGCACATCTCTTGATCACTTGATTAGCATAAACCTTAAACAAATATGGATCCTCTTAAAAGTAATGCTTCAAATCAGCAAAGAATTTCTTCTTTTGCTGTTGGTTCATGTCTTTGGAAAGGGCTTTTGCCACTAAGTAGTTGGCAATATTAGTAAACAATGTTTCGGCTTCCTCCACTGAGCATATAGCATATAAATGCTCTTCGGGGAATTCATCATTGATGTCCACTTCATTTAACTTTTGCAAGTGAGAATTTTCAAGTTGTGACAAGTGATTAGCTGATAAATTCTCTACACTCTTTTCGTCCTTTATTTCAAGGTCAAACTCTTGAAGGAGTAAAATCCACCTAATAAGACCCGGCTTGGCATCTTGCTTTGTCAACAAAAAGTTCACAGTAGAGTGGTCGGTATATACAATGACCTTGGACAAAATGAGATAGGGTTAGAATTTATCAAAAGCAAAGATAACTGTAAGTAGCTCCTTCTCGATTGTTGTATAGTTTTCTTGTGTGAATGTAAGTGTCTTGCTTGCATAGTAGATGGTTGGAAATATTTATCCTTTCGCTACCCTAAAACAGCACTAACGGCCAAGTAACTAGTGTCACACATTATTTCAAATGGGACGTTCCAATTCAGTCTGACTATGATGGAGGCATTTGTGAGCTTTTACTTGAGAAAGTTGAAAGCATCTAAGCACTCTTGGGTGAACTCAAAGGGCACATCCTTCTCTAGGAGCTTTGTCATTGGCCTTGTAATTTGTGAAAAGCCTAATGAACTGGTGATAGAATCTGGCATAGCCAAGGAAGCTTCTAATGGATTTCATTGAAGATGGTGGTGGCAACTTGGAAATAGCTTTAATCTTTGCATCATCTACCTCAATACCCTTCTTAGAGTTCTTCTCGCCCAAGATGATTCCTTCTTTTGCCAATTTACCAAATTGGCATCTTCACAACATGGCAAAACCAACTCCAAATGGTAGAGACATTCATCAAATGAATTCTCGAAGACAAAAAAATCATCTATATACACTTCCATGCTCTCTCCAACTGTATCTTCAAATATTGAAATCATGCACCTCTAAAACGTAGTTGGGGCATTGCATAACCTGAAAGGCATACAACGATAAGAAAACGTTCAAAATGGACATGTGAATGTCGTCTTTTCTTAATCTTTCAATACAATGGAGATTTGAAAGTATCCAAACATCTCATTCAAGAAGCAATAATAAGCATGTCTAGCTAACCTCTGAAGCATGTGATCAATAAATGGAAGGGGGAAATGATCTTTCCAAGTTGTGTTATTCAATTTGCAGTAGTCTATGCATACTCTCTAGCCCATGACTATCCTCATAGGAATGAGTTCGTTCTTCTCATTGGGCACAACAATCATGCCACCTTTTTTTGGAACAACTTGCACTAGGTTCACCTATGGGCTATTAAACATAGGATAGTTCATCTCTACATCTAATAGTTTAATGATCTCTTTCTTCACCACATCCCTCATATTAAGATTGAGTCTTCACTAACGTTGCACCACTGGCTTAATGCAATCTTTCATTAGAATCTTGTGCGTGCAAAAGGAGGGGTTGATCCCCATTATATCTGCAATCTTCCATGCAATTAGCTTTTTATGTTGACTAAGAATAAATAATAACTTGTCTCATTGCTCTTGACTAAGGGCTAATGCTATAATCATTAGAAGCTTAGAGTCTTTCTCCAGGAATGCATATTGAAGATAATTAGGCAATTGCTTTAGTTCTAGCTTGAGCGGCTCCTCAATGGAGGGCTTTGATATTTGAATAGTGGTGTAAACACCCCATTTTTGCCCTAGGAATCAATAATTTTCAATAATAATCAATTTTCAATTTTTCCCAATTTTTTCCTAATTTAGCATAAATAATAAAAATATTCAAAAAAAAATAAATAAATAGGAAAACACATCAATTTTGAAAAATGATTTCAGAAATAGCAATAATAAATAATAAACAATTTTTACAAAATTTGGAATTTTCAAAAAATACAAAAAAATAGAAAAATCGTATTGCATATATGCAATTTGCAAAATTAGAAAAATCAGGAAAGTGGGCTAGCTCAGCTGGTCCGGACCATGGGGTAAGGCGCGCGGTGTGGGTGCGAGGTCAGGGGTTCGAATCGCGGGAGAAGCAGTTTCCGCGTTTTGCAATTTTTTCACTTATCCAGGACACGTGGCAGCATCCGATTGGCTGGAGGAAGCGCACGCGTCGGGCGCGTGATCGTCGTCTACCTCGGGTCCGAGATCGCCGGCGGAAGAGAAAATTCGAATTTCGGCCGTTTCGATTCGATTTTTTGCACAAATCCAACAGATCTTCAACAGAAATAAGATAAACATTATCTAATTGGAATCAAATCGCAACAAATCAAAGGATTTACACAAATCGGAGTTGGTTTTTCTAATCGAAAATCCGATCAGCTTCAATCGGAGGAAATCCGAGCTTATCCAGCTCGGTTTCAAGTGTCTATAAATAGGAATCGAAGGCAGGAAGCCAAAACAAGAAGAAAAAGTGAGAGAAAGAGAGAGAAAGGAGCGAATCGGAGTACGCCGGAGAAGCTTGAAGCCGAGACCACCGACCGGAGCTAGAGCCACCGCAAGGAGACGTTCTGGGAGTGAACCACCACTACCGTTGGAATCAGCACCCTCGAGAAGCTAGGATTCGACACCTCACCCGCTGCAAAAGGCCACCGGAACACCGTGAACGAGCCTTCCCCGCCGCCGCGTCGGACCGATCTGACCCGACCCGATTCGACCCGACCCGACCTCCTATAGTGGGAGGCATCACGCGCTCTGGGAGATTATACGATCCAAAGTATAAAGGCCCGACTGAAGAGCCCACCATGGAAAAAGGGGAAAAAGAGGAAGAAGGACTTGCTGCATTCACGAAGATGGTTAAGGCCAGTGAATACAAGATCATGGAACAATTAAATAAAGTTCCAGCGCAGATATCGCTCATGGGCCTTCTCACAACATCCGAATCTCATAGGGAAGCACTCTTTAAAGTGCTGAAAAAGATTCAGGTCCCGGAAGGTATCGCTACAGACAAATTGGGTCACGTGGCGGACTCTATCTTCGCAATGGACCAAATATCCTTCTCGCCGGAAGAGCTAGGGGAAGAGGGAGACCAACATACCAAACCACTGTTCGTAGTGGTCAGGTGCAATGACACCATTGTCTCCCGGGTACTTATCGATAATGGATCATCTCTCAACGTTTTCCCATTGGCGACACTCGACTTATTGGGGGTCGATCCAAGCAACATAAAACCTAGCTCCACGGTAGTCAGAGCTTTTGACGGGTCCAAAAGAGACATAGTAGGGGAGGTGAGCCTACCGGTGGAAATCGGTCCACAAATATTCCACATCTCCTTCCAGGTCCTCGATATCCCAAGATCTTTTAATTTGCTCTTGGGACGACCTTGGATACATGCTGCTGGAGCCATCCCCTCTAGTCTCCACCAAAAGGTCAAATTCATCGCAAACGGGCAGATAGTCACTGTACTGGGTGAGCAGGATTACGCCATATATAAGGAGACTGCCATACCTTACATTAGGGAAGAGGGTTCAGAAGACCTAGGGCTGCAAATCTTCAATGAAGTGAACATGGTAACCAGCAAGGAGGGCCATCAGTTTAAAGAGGGGCAGCATGGGACGTTTGGACTAGGGTACATTCCTACGGCTACAGAAGAAGCGCAAACGAAAGGTGTCAAAGGCAGAATAAGGGGGACGCTGATCGACACCCAGATGTGCATCCCACCTCTCCAACAATCTTTCCGAAAGGCAAACGTCAGTCAAGAGCTCTGGATAAATGAGGAGGACGACAGTAAGGGGAAATCAACTCCCCGCACGTCTAACCAGCATCCGGCTCTCAACAATTGGTTTTGTTATCCTATCAGCTACGCTAGGTTAGCTCAAAAGTAGAGAAAAATTATTAAAAAATTTTATTGAGACTCTTTATCAACTTCAATTACAGTTTGTTTTTTCTTCTTATATATATATGCTTTCATTTTACTTAGATTTCCTACCATCGAACATCAGGGATATTTCGCGCAGGTAGAAAGTAAAAACGCTGATATCGTTTCCAACGCTGCTGGGTCAGTTGTTGAAGGCGATATTTTAGACCACGAAATAATACAAGAAAATTGGCTAAAACATGAACAAGGCGGAATCTCGATCGACGAGCCTATGGAGACAGTAAATCTAGGAGGCATGGAAAACCCTAAGAACCTCAAAATTGGGACCAGTTTGAGTGTCGAGCAAAAACGTGAGATAACCGAGCTATTAACGGAATATGCAGATGTGTTTGCCTGGTCGTATGGTGACATGCCAGGGCTAGACCAGTCAATAGTACACAGGCTTCCCATAAGGGAAGATGTCAAACCTAAAAAACAAAAACTGAGAAGATTTAGGCCTGACATCTTACTGAAAATCAAAGAAGAAGTCAAGAAACTGCTAGAAGTAGGGTTCATTGAAGTATCCGACTACCCAGAGTGGGTAGCAAATGTAGTCCCCGTCATGAAAAAGAATGGAAAAGTACGCGTATGCGTAGACTTTCGGGACTTAAACCAAGCCACGCCAAAGGATAACTTCCCCCTACCTCATATTGACGTTCTAGTAGACAACACTGCGGGAAACCATCTCTTCTCATTCATGGACGGTTTCTCAGGATATAATCAAATAAAAATGGCTGAAGAAGATAAAACCAAAATGACTTTCATCACAACATGGGGAACTTTCTGTTACAAAGTCATGCCTTTCGGTTTGAAGAACGCCGGGGCGACGTATCAGAGAGCCATGGTCGCAATACTTCACGACATGATGCATCGTGAGGTGGAAGTATATGTCGACGACATGATAGCCAAATCCAAAGAAGGAGAAAGCCATATAGGTATCCTGAGAAAATTGTTAAAACGACTGAGAAAGTTCCAGCTTAAGTTAAATCCAGAAAAATGCACTTTTTGGGTCACAACGGGGAAATTGTCAGAGTTTGTCATAAGCCAGGAGGGCATTAGAATCGACCCTGACAAGGTGAAATCTATATTAGAGTTACCTTCCCCACGCTCCATTAAAGAAGTAAGAAGCTTACTGGGAAGATTAAATTACATAGCTCGATTTATCTCACAGCTCACCGACAAATGCCGGCCACTATTCCGTCTATTGAAGAAGAACGCCGCAATAGAATGGGACAACGAATGCGAAGAGGCATTCAGGACAATCAAAGACTACCTTATAAAACCTTCGGTCTTGATAGTCCCAAAACAAGGAAAGCCCTTATTCTTATACCTCACTATACTCCCCGAATCCATGGGATGTGTGCTGGGGCAGAAAGATGACGAGGGAAGAGAGCGTTCTATATATTATCCGAGCAAGAAGTTCACAGATGGGGAACAGAGGTACTCAGAGGTGAAGCCTTATGCACCGGCTAAGGCAGTATACCCTTTATTACCATATTGAACTGCTAACAAGACATGATCCCTTGAAATACTTGGCAGAGAAACCAGCCTTGATAGGGAGAATCTCTAGGTGGCAAATGCTCCTATCCGAGTTCGACATCACATACGTAAATCAGAACTCGATGAAAGGGCAAGCCTTAGCCGACCAGTTGGCGGAACACCCTGTCGAGACAGATTCTCAAGAACTACAGGCCTAATTTCCGGATGAGAATATATTGACAGTGGAAAATATGCCAGTAGAAGACTTTGGGATAGAGCAGAACCTGAAATGGAAATTGTTTTTAGATGGAGCCGCCAACGTGTTCGGTTGTGGGGTTGGGGCGGTTTTGATATCCCCGGACGACACTCAATTCCCTACAGCGACGAGACTTACATTTCCCTACACCAATAATATCGCAGAATATAAAGCATGTATTCTTGGCCTCAAAATGGCCTGCCAAATGGGAATCCGCGAATTAAAGGTATACGGGGATTCGTCGCTCATCATACTACAGACAAAAGGGGAATACAAGACTAAAGACCCCAAACTGGTACCATATCATCAACACTTGACAGAGCTGATTGAAGAATTCAAGGCAATCACTTTCACATACATCCCGAGAACTCAGAATCAGTTCGCAGATGCCCTAGCCACACTAGCATCTATGATCCAGATAACAGGAGGAGCCGAAGTTCAATCGATGAAAATAGACATTGAAAGTCGGCCCGCCTACTGTTTAACAATTGAAAAGATACAAGATGACAAGCCTTGGTATCACGACATCAAGACCTTTCTCCAAGAAGGTAAATACCCCGAAACGGCTAGCAAGAATGACCAAAGAACACTCAGAAGGTTAGCAAGCCATTTCCTATTAAGTGGGTCTATTCTCTACAAGAGATCAGCTGATACCACCTTGTTAAGATGTGTGGACAAAGATGAAGCACGCGAACTGATGAAGGAAGTACATGAAGGAGTATGTGGACCTCATATGAATGGCTACATGTTGGCCCGAAAAATCATGAGGTTAGGATATTATTGGTTAACCATGGAATCAGATTACATAAAATATGTCAAGCACTGTCATTTGTGTCAAGTCTATGCAAACCGGATAAATGCTCCGCCCAACGAGCTACATTTGTTATCGGCACCATGGCCATTCTCCATGTGGGGAATCGACATAATTGGCCCTATCACTCCGACAGCATCCAATGACCATAGATTTATACTGGTAACGATTGATTACTTCACTAAGTGAGTAGAAGCTTCATCATACACCAATGTCACAAAAGGGGTAATAGTTCGCTTCTTAAAAAGGGACATAATAGCCCGATATGGAGTTCCTGAGTCCATCATCACCGACAACGGTACCAATCTCAACAACAAATCAATGACAGGTTTATGTCAACAATTCCACATAAACCACAGAAATTCAACTCCCTACCGACCTCAAATGAACGGGGCAGTAGAAGCAGCTAACAAAAATATCAAGAAGATCATCGATAAAATGACAACAACTTACAAAGATTGGCATGAAATGTTACCGTTTGCTCTCATGGCTTACAGGACTTCAATAAGAACATCTATTGGAGCTACCCCTTACTCATTGGTATATGGTACAGAGGCAGTGCTACCAGTTGAAGTTGAGATACCATCATTCAGAATCCTGTCAGAAACTCGGTTAGCCGAATCAGATTGGGTAAAGAAGAGGCTTGATCAGCTGAATCTGATTGATGAAAGAAGACTTACCACATTATGTCATGGCCAGTGTTACCAACAAAGAATGGCCCGAGCATTTAACAAGAAGATGAGACCTCGATACTTTAAAGAGGGGGATCTGGTGTTAAAGAAGGTTCTCCCGAATGCCCAAGACTCTAGAGGAAAATTCACCCCAAACTATGAAGGCCCCTATGTGGTGAAAAAGGTTCTGTCAAGAGGTGCTCTAATATTAACTCAGATGGATGGTCCCGAGCTGAGAGACCCCATTAACACAGATGCTGTAAAGATGTACTATCCTTAGGCAAGAGAATTAAAATTTTGTCAATGTTTATGAAAGCCAATGTTCGATACAAATTTCGTTGAGTCGAGTTTTTATTTTTTACAAGCAAAGTTAATATCCCTGAATGGTCAATAATCCAAATCAATTCGCACCATAACAAATATTCTTAAACACATTACCCACCATTTCACCAATGAAAGATAAACACTAAAATGATAATGAATCTTAATATGGTTTGTGATATAATCCTATCTATTTTTGAGCATTAAAACTGAGCGCGTTATTAGGATAACATTACCATCAAAAGAGCGTTGTGTATAAAGAAAGGGAGCACATCAAAATTGTCGACCCTGTGTCAAGATAAGAAGAAATGAAGCAGAAGCAAACCAGCCCGAAGGTTCGGTTGTTTAGTTGCTATCCACGATAAACTGGCAAGCATATTAAAATAAATAACTATCATCATATCATCACATCATTTAGTTCAGGCTGCAGAAAGTATATTCAGAAGCATAAGATGAGTCAGCCCATAGTGGGGCACTTGTCTAAACATGTCCTTTAATAGGGTGGTCAGCCCAAAAAGGGGCACTTCCCTAGATCTCTCGAGGTTAGCCCACATGGGGCACCTTTTGAGCCATCATTTTCATCATAGGGTAGTCAGCCCAAAAAGGGGCACTTCCCTAGATCTCTTCCAAGGTCGGTCTATAAAGACGTCTTCCCAGATATCATTTTTATATTAGGTTAGTCAGCCCATAGGGAACACTTTCCTAAAACCTTGTCCTCATGGTTAGCCCATAGGGGGCATTTTTTGAGGCAAATTCAAATCGAGGTTAGTCAGCCCATAGGGGGCACTTTCCTAAAAACCTTGTTCTCATGGTCAGCCCATAGGGGGCACTTTTTGAGACAAGTCCAATCCAGGATAGTCAGCCCATAGGGGGCACTTTCCTAAAACCTTGTTCTCATGGTCAGCCCATAGGGGGCACTTTTTAAGGCAAAGTTCAATTCCAGGTTAGTCAGCCCATAGGGGGCACTTTCCTAAAACTTTGTCCTCATGGTCAGCCCATAGGGGGCACTTTTTGAGGCAAAGTTCAATTCCAGGTTAGTCAGCCCATAGGGGGCACTTTTCTAAAAATCTGTTCTCATGGTTAGCCCATAGGGGGCACTTTTTGAGACAATCCCATCAAAGGTTAGTTAGCCCATAGGGGGCACTTTCCTAAAAATCTACCTCAAGGTTAGCTCATAGGGGGCACTTTTTGAGGCATTCAATTCAAGGTTAGTCAGCCCATGAGGGGCACTTTCCTAAACTCTCCCGATTAGTCAGCTCTCGGGGCACTTTTCGGAAATATTCTTCCAAACAGTTGCTAGTCTAACAAGACGCTTCTGTTGACAGGTAGCCAGCTCATAAGGGCGCTTCCTAAGTAAATTTTCTTTCCAAAGGTTGCAAGTCTGGTAAAGACGCTTCCTATTATCATTTCTCATACATTCCTACACAATGCTTGAGATGTGTCCTGTCGTCAATTAGTAAGCCCATAAAGCTCTTTTTGGGAAGGAACATTACCTTAAATTGTTAGGAACATCTTCAATCGTAGGATTATTAGCTCTTGGAGCATTTTCCTACCAAAACCTAATTCAAGAGGCCAAAAATGGTGTCTTTTGTTTATCTTTGTAGTCAAGTTTTTCAAACTTTACCACAAAGAGGGGCAGCTGTAAACACCCCATTTTTGCCCTAGGAATCAATAATTTTCAATAATAATCAATTTTCAATTTTTGCCTAATTTAGCATAAATAATAAAAATATTCAAAAAAATAAAAATAAATAGGAAAACACATCAATTTTGAAAAATGATTTCAGAAATAGCAATAATAAATAATAAACAATTTTTACAAAATTTGGAATTTTCAAAAAATACAAAAAAATAGAAAAATCGTATTGCATATATGCAATTTGCGAAATTAGAAAAATCAGGAAAGTGGGCTAGCTCAGCTGGTCCGGACCATGGGGTAAAGCGCGCGGTGTGGGTGCGAGGTCAGGGGTTCGAATCGCGGGAGAAGCAGTTTCTGCGTTTTGTAATTTTTTCACTTATCCAGGACACGTGGCAGCATCCGATTGGCTGGAGGAAGCGCACACGCCGGGCGCGTGATCGTCGTCTACCTCGGGTCCGAGATTGCCGGCGGAAGAGAAAATTCGAATTTCGGCCGTTTCGATTCGATTTTTTGCACAAATCCAACAGATCTTCAACAGAAATAAGATAAACATTATCTAATTGGAATCAAATCGCAACAAATCAAAGGATTTACACAAATCGGAGTTGGTTTTTCTAACCGAAAATCCGATCAGCTTCAATCGGAGGAAATCCGAGCTTATCCAGCTCGGTTTCAAGTGTCTATAAATAGGAATCGAAGGCAGGAAGCCAAAACAGGAAGAAAAAGTGAGAGAAAGAGAGAGAAAGGAGCGAATCGGAGTACGCCGGAGAAGCTTGAAGCCGAGACCCGACCGGAGCTAGAGCCACCGCAAGGAGACGTTCTGGGAGTGAACCACCACTACCGTTGGAATCAGCACCCTCGAGAAGCTAGGATTCGACACCTCACCCGCTGCAAAAGGCCACCGGAACACCGTGAACGAGCCTTCCCCGCCGCCGCGTCGGACCGATCTGACCCGACCCGATTCGACCCGACCGACCCGACTCGCGCACCGACCCGAATCCAGGTAAATCGGGTTTTCCAGATTTTTTTTTATTTTATTTATTTTTATTTATTTATTTATTCTGAATTTATTATTTTGTTATTTCTTTAGCCATTTATTTATTTGTTGATTTAGGTTTTATTTTCAATAAATAGGAAAATGTAGAAATTAGGTTTTTTAGGATTTAATAATGTAAAATAAATAATAAAATATAGAAAAATAATAAAAAATATTAGGAAAATAATTAAAAAAATTTAGATGTAAAAAATAGGATAAAAAATTCACAAAAATCAACAAAAATTACCAAAAATCACAAAAATCAACAAAATCCTCAAAAATCACAAAAATAACAAAAAAATCATAAAAATCATAAAAGATTCAAAAATCATAAAAAATGAGTTTTAGTACTTAGAAAAATCATTTTCTTCAAATAAATCCAAAATTGATGTTTTTCCCTAAAATCATTTTCAAAATAAAATCAAAGCTTAGGTTTAGAAGTTTTTTTAGAATAAAATCCCAAAAATGGTAAGAACATAAACTAAAAGAGGTTTTCATAAATTAAAATTCACAAACAAACTTAAAGTTTTCAGAAAAGCGAACTACGGCTTGTTTGATCCTAAGTAGCAGGTACGTAGGCACCCATTCGGGTCAATCCATAAAAATGAATAAAAAATCATTTTCTTGAAATAATTCATGAACATAATAAAAAGTAACAGAAACACAATAAAACACATTTCTAAAGATGAACAATTTTAGGAGATTAGGTGGTAACCATAAAGGTTTTTATAGGTTAGCCTCCAGACTTAGAAACTCTGGTTTTCCCTTTTCCTCTTTTCACAAAAACGAGAAGAGGAAATAACGACGACTAGTAGTCCAAATTAAGACTAATCCGCTCCTTTAGTCTTAATTCAATTTTCCCAACAACAGTTGGGTGGCGACTCCAAAAATCAAACGAAATTCCTAATTCAAGTCGAGGATCTACATTAGATGAGCATAGGGTCTAGTCTAGATCGGATTAGGAATAGGAATTCAAAAATTAGACTCGACAAGTGGGACTGTTAATGGCTTTAAAATTCCCTTCTTTCTTTAACTCGGAATTGTCATCAAGCTGGTTTGCAACTAATCTAAGTGCTGAATTCCCATCTTTCTTTTGCTCCCCATTCATTAAGCAAACTTTCAAAGTATCATTACATAAGAATTTTTTGAGTGAATTTGAAATAGCCAAATTGATAAAGTCAATTGCATAACAAGTGTCATCTTGGTGCAAACTTTGCTTAAGCACATCAGGCATTTTCACCACAACTTCTTCATTGCCCACTCTTAGAACTAACTTTCCATCTCTAACATCTATATAGCTTTGGCAATAGCCAAGAATGGTTTCCCTAAGATAAGAAGAATATCTACATCTACCTCCATATTAAGAATGACAAAGTCTGCTGGGAAGATGAAGTCTTGCACCTATATTAACACGTCTTTAACCACTCTTCTAGGGAACTTTACTGATTTGTCAACTAGTTGTAAGCTCATTCTTATTAGTTTGGGTTCCCCTAGTCCCAACTTCTTGAACATCTAGTATACAATAAGATTAATGCTGGCACCCAAGTTAGCTAAGGCCCTTTCTTCAAATAAATTTCCAATCAAGCATGGAATGGTAAAGCTTCTAGGATCCTTGAGCTTCTTTGATAATTTGTTTTGAATGACAGTAGAACATTCTCTTCTAAGAGTCACAATGGAGAATTCTTCAAGCTTTCTCTTATTTGATAGTAGCTACTTTAAGAACTTTGCATATCTTGACATTTGTGCTAATGCCTCAACCAATGGAAGATTAATTTGTAGTTGTTTTAAAACCTCTAGAAACTTGCCATAGTGCTCATCCATCTTGTCTTTCTTGAGTCTTGCTAATGTGCCTAAAACCAAGATTAAGCACATGCAAAACCAATTTGAAAGACAATCAAACAATGTTAATCAAACTAGCTTTTAATCACATGAATAATAGTGTCAAATCTCACTACTTATAACCAATTCCACAACACCACGTGATCAATATTGAAAATAAACCAAGTATGTTCGGCTCTAATACCAAAAGATGATGTGCCTAAAAGGGGGTTTAAGCACATGCAATCAAACCGAATTACAATTCCTAAGAAGACAAGATCAATCTGATTCTAATGTCCCAAAGTTGCGTGAACCCTAAATCACAAATATGATCTAAATGCTATATTCCAAGATAATAAAATTCACAAATGATGAATTCCTCAATTGAAATCACTAAATATACTAAAATTCCCATGAGATTACTACATAAAAACAACAAGATCAAACCATGATCCTCCTTCCCAACAATAACCAACTTACGTCACAAAATGAAGCAAAAAATGATGGTAATAACAAGTGCTAAAACCAATCAATTTTATAACACAATAGATGATTACAAATACAATCAAAATCTGACAAAAAATAGTCCAATTCAACCCTAGATTTAACTCACTAGTGATGAAAAGGAAAATTGCAACAAAGAGAATTAATATTACTCACAATTCACTTTGAAGCCATTCGCCACAATCTCAATTTTGGGATTGAAATTGATAAGAGCAAATTGGAATTAGGAAACCTTAACCCTCAACACGTGAAGTGTTTGTTTTTTTGAAAATTATCAAAAGTTCCCCAAAAACCTACTTAAGCAAGTATTTATACTTGCTCCTTTTAGGGTTAAAAAGTCCACAAAATTACAACTATACCACTTTTAGGGTGGTCGGTTCTAAAACATAATTACAATTAAATAAAAAGTGTTCCAAAAACTTACAACATAAATAGTCCAAGTAAATGAAAAATATATAAAAATTAGTTTTCAAGATGCCAAGTCTTCAAAGTCTTTTGATTTGAGTCCTGATGAGGTTCCCAACTCACTCAAAAGTGGAGGTGATTTGGCAATCTGTAGGACTGATAAATGAACCTTTTGGAATGCATAACAATTATATGGTAAGAATGAAGAAATTAAGTTATCTTCCTCAAGATTAGGTTGCTCATGAAGGATTCTCAAAACGAAGTTGTGTAAGCCCTTAGCTCGGGCCCTGATGATAGGTCCTATGGGAATCTGATTCCTATCACTTGCTGGGTAACAAATTGTAGGCTTGTACTTTGGAATGGGCAGCATTGATGATTTCTCTACAACTAGACTTTCAAGTTGTTTCTCTTTATCCTTACTAGCAGTTGGCTCTTTCAATGGCTCAGTCACCTCACTCTTTTCTACTTGAACTTTAGGTTGTAATTCCTTTCCGCTTCTAAGTGTCACTGCTTTAACATGTTCTCTAGGATTTGTCTTTGTACTACCTAATAGTGAACCTTGAGGTCTCTTTGAAGGCATCTTGGCAATTTGGCTAACTTGAATCTCTAGATTGTGTATGGAAGCTCCATGATTTCTGAGAGTTATCTCTTGATTTTTTAAAATCATGTCTAAAGACTATTGCCTCTCATTTGGGTCTTTGATGAATTTTGTTAACAAATCTTCAAGTGGTGACTTGGAACTCTGACCAAGTAGTCTTTGATAACCTAAAGGAGGATTAAAATTGCCCTTTAGAATGTCGCTATTGTTACTCCAAGAGAAATTTGGACGGTTTCTCTAACCTAGGTTATATGTATTGTTGTATGGGTTATTCTGAGACTGAATCAAATTTCCTAAATAATCTACTTGCTTAGTGTAAGTTTTTTCACCAAAGGAAGGATCTACAAAAGCTAGTTGTTGTTACTATGAGACAGTCAAACCATCAATCTTTCTAGACAGTGCTTTAACCTTAGACATGATTGTGGAAGCCACACCTACATTTAGAACACTTATAGCTTTCTTCTCTCTACTTCTAGTGTTTGACTACTCATAATTGTTTGTAGCCATGTCTTCAAAGAGAGTCAAACTTTCTTTAGGGAGTCTTGTTGTTCAAAGTGCCACTAGCTGCAGCATTTGTCATTTGCCTAGTTTGGTAATTTAGGCCATTGTAGAAAATTTGCACTTGAAGCCACTTCGGGATCCTGTGGTGTGGACATTTCCTCATTGATTCCTTGAATCTCTCCCAAGTCTCATACAAGGTCTCTATCTCCAATTCATGATAGGACTGAATTTTAGCTCCAAGCTTAGCTGTCTTTGAGGGAGAAAAGAACTTATCCATGAACTTTTTGATCAACTCTTGCCATGTAGTGATAGAGTTTCTTGGTAAAGAGTTTAGCCATTGCCTAGCCTTACCTCTAAAAGGGAATGGAAAGGGTCAGAGGTGAATTGTGTCGTCACTCACACCATTGAACTTTGAAGTATCCCATATCTCCCAAAAGAATTGGACATGAGAATTGGGATCTTTGTCTTGTAATCCGTTGAATTGAGCATATTGTTGTTCCATTTGGATGATAGCCGGCTTAAGCTCAAAGTTATTTGCATCCACTTGAGGTTAGACTATGCTGGAGTAGACACTAACCAAATTTGGTCTAGCAAAATCAAAGTTGGTTATTAGTGGTTGAAGAATCAAATTCAAATTGCCTTGATTAAGCTCTTTAGCATAGTTTTCATTCGGATCAACCATATCTTCTTCTCAAAATTCTTCCGTAATAATTTTTTATGAAGGCTTAGCCATGTTCTTACCCTTCTTTCGATATCTCAAAATGGTTCTCTCTAGCTCAAGCTTGAAATCAAGAAGTTTCTTAGAGCGGCTCCTAGTCATGCACTGCATAACATAATGTTAAGCAATTGTTAGCACCAATATCACGGTGAGAAGGAGAAGAGAAATAATTAAAAAGAAAAATGGCTAGGTTAATAAGTATTAAGTGTTCCTAATATTAGCGTATCTCCAGTAACGGCGCCAAAAACTTGATTAGGATTATAATCGAATCTTAGTTTTAAAAAATTGAAATACTCATTCTCAATTCCGATTATGAAACAATAGGCAAGTATACCTATCGGGATTATAATATAATGTTAAGTACAGGGTTATCCTACAAAGATGATCCAAGTACTTGTATTAGCTTCGTTCCTATTATCTAACCGTCAATAAAGAGTGATTTAAATTCTAGACTATTAACTAAATAATTGATATGATTCTCTTAAAACTAAATAAGGTCACTAGAGCAAATAACAAGATTCAATTCAATTATCAAAACAACCTAGGTCTCATTCTATTTCTATTTAATCATGTGAATTATTAAATCTAAAGATTATCATTACTGAGTTCTTACACTATAGAGTTTTATAATTCAAGGTAACAACTCTCTCAAGTTGATTAACTTATCTTACCCTAAGTTTATAAATTAGGATCTCTCCTCAATCAATAGTAACATAGGATTGCATGAGAAACATGAACTCTTTAATAATTCAGTCACAGAATAGAAGGTTTTTGTAATTTTATCTCTAGACTTACAAGCAAACCTCATCGATTGTATAGATTTAATCATAGAAGCAATTTTTCAGTTGACTTAGATGATATCAAGCATAAATTCATACTCTAGATATATAAATCTAAGAAAAACACAGTAGAGAATGCAATTAAACACAAGAACATCAATAAAATTTCATTGAGAACAAATCTTAATCACATGAAAAAATAGTATTCGAATAAGCACTAAGTTTGGAGTTTACTCCTCCATAAGATTAACAAAGAAAAAACAAAGTCTGGAAGAGAAATTAGAATTCATGATTATAACATGTCGAATTGAAAATCAATTATCTTGCATCTTGAATTTCCTTAATTGTTTTGCCTTTGTGATTGATGTGAGATCTCTCTCAAAATTTCTACCAAAGTATTGTTGAAGACTCTCCCTTTTAATTTGGGATGCTATTTATATATATGGGAGCTTAAAAGCCAGAGAAAATAAAAGAAACCAAGGGTATGTGACTTGATATGCCCCCTACCATGCACCGTGGCAAAGGTTATACGACTTTCTATACACGATACTGGGTTAATACGCCTCTTGATATGGGGCGTGGTAAGGGGCATGGTGGCTTATAACCTTGAATATGCGCACCACCACTCTTGCTATGGGACGTATGGATCTGGGATCACGCTTGTCTCTTCTTATCTTTGTCAATTTCACTTGATTTAATCGCATTTAGCTCCATTTTTCCTGAAATCAATAATTTCATTAATGAAGTACCAACTCTAGATGATTCACTTAAAGTATCAACTAAAAGAGTCTAAATTATCCTAAAATCAAGGGTACTATAGCAATTATCACTAGTTCAAGCACAAAAGTTAAAGATAAGAGGGAATTTAGACTAAAGTAACAACTTCAAGGAAGTGCAACCTTCATCTAATTGAAGTTGCTAAACACAAGTTGATGAGATGTAAGAACATAACATGCTATGCTCAAATCAACAATAAGAGATATATTTGGGGTTAGATTCATTCATGAGGGCCACTCTCTCTCTATTGCACAAAAATTTGAAGATAATTTACCAAATATTTGTGCTTGGATTGTATACATCTCTTAAAATAAAAGTATCAATCACCAATTTAATCTTACAAAACTCCTAGATTGGTGATGAAATAGAAAAATAATAATAAAATAAATCACAAACACAAGTCTCTAAAACAATATAATTGGATATAATATGATATAAAGTGAAACAATACCATTAATAAAGGAAAAGAGTGGATCATGTAATGGGGCTTTCATTTGTTTAGATGGCTCTAAGGGCCATTGGAATGGAATACAAAGCCATACAAATTTTGGGACACTTCATCCGAATGGGATTGATTTTGGGTTGTCCAAATGAAGTGGTGATCTTTAACTCCTAGAAGCTATCGATCAAATTCAAAAGCCTCCCTAAGGCTATTTGAATCGGACGAATTTTGCAACTTTGATGACATTGATTGTTAAGTGTATATAAATGATGCTCAACCACATTTAAATCGAAACTTAGCTTGAAAAGTTGTTTTTCTCACCTATCTCATTCCTTTGAATTTCTACTTGCTCCTTTACTCTTCTACTAAATTTCCTACTTGCTCAATTTCCACTCCGTCATTCTCTAATCGCTCTATCTTCAATCTAAACTTGTCTTCTGTCAACAATAACCTACTCACTTCTCCATTAACACAAAGATTCACCTAATCTTCATCTCCCACTCCATAACTCACTAGCAATTGTTTCAAAGTCTTAACTAAATCTAAGAAGCTAGTCCCTAATATACATGAGGATATATTTGCATTTTGTCCTTAATTTCATATTCTACTACATAGTTACTTTGATCTCTTCTCTAATGTTTGACTCCTCTATGTGTGTGTGTGTGTTCCATTGCTATTGTTTAACCATCAATCTCACTAGTTGTCATCATTTTCTCTATGATAAAAGTAACTTTCTTAATGTTTGTTTTCCTTACACATTTTAATTTTTAACATTCTAAAACAAAAGTATAGTATAATATAGTGTATATGTGCAATGGAAGTGATTTCAACCTTTGCTTCTATTTACAGATCATTTACAAGGCATACTTTATTCAAGTCCTGGCCTTGTCAAAGAAATCACTTGATATTGTTAACAAAATTGAATTGGAGGTATAAGCAATGTTTTGTTTAAACAAGCCATGGCTTGCTATACATTAACTTTATATATCAACCTTGCCATGTTTATGTTACTCACATAATAGTAAGTTTAAATCAATTGTTGAATTCTTGAGCTATTATGTTCTTGTTGGATTTATCTAGACATTTAGGTTAAAAATAGAAAATTATCCTTTATGGCATGTTTCAATGCTATGTTTATAATATCTTAGTTGATTTAAGATTATCTACTACACATTGAAAAAACTTGAGGCAATGCTAAAGTTGCTGTACTAAAGTAAATGTGCATTTGCGAATCCATTAAGTCACCATCGACATTAGGCATTGATTTGTAAGTCAACAAAAGAAGTTGATCGCTAGTGGGCATGCATGTGCATTTCCTAACTTGATGAACCATGATAGATTAGATATCCATTTTTCCAAATCAACCCTTGATGAGCAGCCAACTCCCTTTCACCCTCCTCTTACACATCTAAATTTCCATATTGAGTCAAAATTCCATCCTTGTTCCCCTACCAATAGTACAAAATAAAGTGATATAAGCATAAATGGACTATAAAATTATTAATAATATATGTAAGTTAATTATAGAATGATATTTATCAAAGCGTCTATAACAAACATAGGCAATTATTTGGGTAAATTGCATATGCTTCATCTAAGTGCACTTAGTCCTTTATTTTTAAAATTAAGTATTTATACCCCTAAATCTTTTTTAATTATTTTCTTTAATGACAATATAGTAACTCAAGGTTTGAGAACTTTTTTTTTTTTTAAGGTTTAAGGTTTAAATGCTTAATTTAAAAAATAAGGGGTTTAAGTACATATAAGTGTATGAGTTCAAGTAGATGAGTCATGTATATGCTCTTTGGTCCTCGTACTACATATGGCCCTAGAGAAGTGATATGTGGGAGGATAATCATGGGTGAATATGATAGGGAAGAAGAGCAAGCAATTTCAATAGGTTTGAACACTTTGGTGATAGTAGTGATGATGAGAAGTAAGATATTCTTTACTAAATTGTTGATTTAATCTTTGAAGAGAGTAATTCAATAAAGTGATGATGTTTCTCCCGAAATTGTCTTTCTCTAAAATGAGCATGCCTTGAATATTTATAGAGTTTGTCTACTAATTTCACTCATTGGATGACGATAGTGATTGACACTGCAAATGCATTCTCTTTAATGGATCCTTATATGGCCTTCTGTTGAACTCAGACCCATTGAAGGTCTTCTTTAGTGCATGTGACTTACTAAGGGAGATTGGTATCGAACTAACCAATCCTATGAGTTTTACTCTAAGCCCATCGTATTAAATCTCCTTTGATTATTCAAATAACATGAGCTCGATTCTTTAGGTTCTATCATTTTAATTCAAAGTCAAATTTATTTAATTATTAGGCTTAAAGCCCATTATTGGATTTAGCCTTTTACAGTAGACGTAGAGTAAATAGAAAGAGGTTTATATGTCAATTATTCCAATTATTTTTGTGAAATAAAGGTAAGAAATAAGGTAAAAACTTCTGATATGATTCAACCAAATCGTTTTATTGGATGCAGAAAAAAAAAGAAAAAGAAAAATTTTGGTGTTTCTATTGAAAAACTTAGGAAGATGGAAAATCGAAGGTCATCTAGATGAAAAAAAAAGAAAGATATATTTCAGACGTTTAATATCAACAAATACTTTAGCACAATAGACAATCCATAAGCCTCTAAAACGCATTTCTCCCTATTTTTCCTTTTTGCAATCAATAAATTTGATGCTAAAAAAGTTTTTCATGAATCATATTGTTTGTTAAACTCATTTTTAGTTTTCAATTTCTGTCACTTAAACGCATTTATGCTTAGTTCTCATCATATTTTTCTTAAGTAATTATTTTTTATGTTGAAAACATTGAAGCTACGTGATGATCCCTATTACCATCGTAATAATTACCCTCCCTATCAAGTCATAATTGCCACAACCAACGAGTAACGTTGAGTCCGTACATCCTTCCTCTCCTCAATCCATACTAGTTGAGGAGCACTTTATGCTCCGGAAGAGTAAATTAGGAAACTTTATAATGTGATCATTAAAAATAAATATGGTATAATTATTTTTTTAGTTATAATAAAATTTTTCAAATCATAATAAAAAATAAGGTTTATTAATAGTTGATAACTTATTGTTGAAAACTTAATTTAATGATTAACAAATAGTTTAAATGGTGTTTTTGCAATTTGTCCAATGAATTATGGTTATTTATTGTTATTGAAGATATAAATGAAACAATTTAGGAATTAGGATGAATTCAATGAGCAGGTATTTCATAGAGGAAAAAATAATTAATTTGATTGAATAATATAATTAAATATACATATAAATAAAATAAAATAATAATAAGAAAAGATGGCAAAAAACCTTAACTCTACAAATGCTAAGTATAAAGATCAAATCTTTACGAAGAATATGATCCAAACCTATTCAAATGAAAGTTAAGAGCATCAATTAGCACATAATATTTTAATTTTCTGCCCTTTCTTCCTTCTTCAGCCAAGCAAAACATGGGGAAAAGCAAGAGCAACCCCGTATAGTTATCCTTCATACTCCACAATTCCCTAGCCGAATTTGCCCGTAGCTTTCAACTACGCCGTTACCTTCATAGTTCCCACCGACAGCTCACCATTGAAGCAACGTGCCAGTTGACCTCCAGATAACACCATTTCTCCATCACAGTTTCGTCCCTCCTCTCATCTTGAAATTCATTTTCAGTCTTGGATGTGAGTTGTGACTTCCGTTTCTCAATTCATTTGTAGATACATTGATTTTGTTCGTAGAAGGAATTGAAACCTGTAGATGTAAGTTTTTTATTCGACGAACATTGTTCCAGTGCAGATGGATTCGTGAAATTGGGCCGAAACGACAAGGGAGCTATTGATACTTGAATATCTATTGTAGTAGGTCCATGACATTTTTATATTAATTAAATTGTATATATATATTTATGTACATTGTTTAATTATTGTGAACATTGCATTTTCTACACCCTATATAATTAATAGTTGAAGTACCTCACTAAATCGTCTCTCCTCTTGAAGGTTTTAGACTAGCCAAGTTCTTAGGAAGCAGTCCCACCATTCTTGTTGAAGGAATTCACCATGGTACTTAACAAGCCAATTAACCTTTGACTCTAGAACAATTTCTCTATGCACTTTGTTAATAGTTTGCTACCATAACTCTAACAACTTTCATGTCTATTAATATTTAAGTATTCATATAAATGAAAATACTAAACTAAATTGATAAGATTTACTCGATTCATAACTTTGTAAATGTATTTCAAAATTATTACTTTATATCATGCTATACAATGATAGTCATTAACTCATCTCGTATAGATAAAATTTGTTGATACTTAGTATAGTTAAGTGTAGAGGAACTAAGATTTGGCACTCTTGGATCTCTCAAACCATAGTGGTACTCATGTGCTTATACCTATGTACCTAGACATTAAACAAATACCTTTAACTTAACAAGCTAAATGAATCTAAACACGAAAACATAAGATAAGCAACCGATGCATAGGTTAATCTCATTATGATATGCTTATGTAATGTTTGTTACTAAACCCTTGTAAAAATTTTAATTATTTTAATTAGAACCTTATAATAAATTGAAACTTAAATTTATAATTGAAATTTATACATGAAAACTTATATAGGAAACTAAAATAGAAAATAGTTAAAATTTGGATTAAAATGTATTTGCCTATCATAAACCCTTACTTATGGCTACAAATGTAGCAACAACTGATGTTTGCATAGTCTACATTCTAAATTGGAACCTATGTCCTATGAAAATGTGCCTAATGTTCACTCATGAAATTGAGACTGTAGTCTACATACTAAATAAGCTAAGTGTGTAGCCTAAGGTAAAATCCTACACCAATTCCATTTAAAATTACTTATAAGAGTGAAACAACATTTCAAAAGAGGAAAAAGAAAGAATGAGTAAACACAAACATGTACTTGTAAAATTACGACTTGAAGGCCTCTTTTCTATGTTAAGCCATGTTATAGATGTAAACTTGCATAATGATTGCTAATATGGATGGTTCAATAACAATAGGCACGACCTTTCGATTTTCATTAACATCCTTTAAATTGTTCCATAAAAATCTTGTTTGAAAATAAGGTCATGATGACCTCAAGCCAATCACTAAAACTGAAACCCCTTGATATGAAATCTTGATGGTTATCTTTTTGTCCATTTATTTTGTTATAGCCACTATTTGCCCATATGAGTATGAAATTAAGTAAAACTTCTATAGGTTGATTTAAAATATTTTAGGAACCAAACCTCTTTCATTTGCCTAAGTTTTGGTGGAAGATTATTGAAGTGTGCACTAGAAAAATTCAATCATGTATAGCTGACGTAGGATCAAGATCTTTGATGAAAAGTTACGGAATGTTAAAAAGATGAATCTTAAAAAAATTCAAGTGATGAATTAAGGAGTTATGAAAACTTCAATTCGGAAAATGAGACTTTATAGATAGAATGCATGAAACACTAAATCTAACTAACAAGTAAATTCTGAATACTATATATGACCTCAAAATAATAGGGGTCAAGGTTAGCTAGTGAGACAATGAGGGATAAGCTTTTAGTTGAATACCTTAAATGTAAAGTCAACATATCTATATGTATGGGTAGATATCTATAGGAGATCGTAAAAGGGGGATTATAAGAGAAAAGACTTTTCAATGTTATTTGATTTCAAAATCAATATCAAGCATCTAAAAAATCAAAATAAATAGAAAAAGCCGGTTAATCTCCTACTTGTGAACTTAGTCGATAGAAAGCTATATGATCGCACCTATTTTTTTTTTTATTCAGCAATTTAATCTATGATTTATCATTCATGGACATTGATAAGATCCTTCTATTTTAATGGGAATCCACCCTACGATTCCAGCAGTGGGAAAACCTGATTTGGATGCATGAGCCCAGACATCCACATATGGTCACATGTTATCTAATAATGTTTGATTTTTGTACTTTAGCAGACACATTTATCGGTTTTACAAGATGGCCAAATAACATGCACTAAGGATCAACTTGTGAGACATTCTTAGAGTCACATCCAATGGCCCACAAATTGTTCAATTGAAGTGAAAAACCGGCCATTTGAAAACCATTTGTAGTTGTAATTGTTGCTTATGAGAACTAGCCATTTTATTTTGTACTTGTATTTCATGATTTTGGAATTGGCCACTTAGTGGCATCTTTGTAATTTTTGGTGTATTTTTATCCTAATAGAAGGGGTTTTTGAGGTGCTTTTTTATATTTTTGAGAAAAACATACACTTTGGCCGTAAGGGTTCATCATTTACAATCAAATATCTCTTATCAATCTCTTTGTAAAATTGTGGCGAGAATCAACAAGAGTTGATTGTGAGTCATATCAACTTACTTTTGTTGTTTAACAAATTGTGTTTAGTGAGTAATATTTAGGTACAATTTATGGTTACTTGTTTATTCACGTGAATTAGGGTTGTATTTTTCTGATTTGATTATTTCAATTTGAAATTGAATCCTAGTTCAATTGCGTGTCCTTCCATTGAAGATCACATACTTGTTTATTCTTACATCCATTTGGTATTTGCATATTTAGAATCAAGTTCATAACGGCATTTTGAGTACTAATTGTGTAATTGATTCTTCATTTGTATTGTGTGCTTGTAATTGGACAAAAGCACATCATAATTTTGGTATAAGAGCAAATCATATTTGAAGCACTTGGAATCATGCCATATTGTGTGTTTTTTGTTTAATTGATCCTTCAATTGCAATTGTGTACTTGTAATTGGATGCCTTGAGCACATCATATTTAGTAGCATCTTATGATGGATCATCAAATTGCTTTTAGCCTTATACTAACCCAAAACTTACTATACAAATAGTTGCTTAACTTATAAGTTAACTTAAGCATTAAGTATTCATTGAATTAGGAATCAATATCAAATAACATCTATGATGTGGATAGATTCCAAGGTCAGAACATACTCGATTGTTGTTGAAATTCACAATTAAAAAATCTAGCATTTTATATCACTAGCCCAAATAAAATGATTAAAAGAGAATCAAGTTAGTCTAAAAATGAATGGTTTGGATTGATTCATCTCCTAGGGAAAAGCTTGTAAGCAACAATAAACAACTTATTATTATTATTTACTAATTATCATATCACCAAATATACATTGTATTAGTTATTAGTATTGCCAAAAGTTACTTGTTGGTTACCATAAACATATTCCTCCTTATGTAGATCTTTAACTTGATTATGCAAAATGTTGTTTATAATTTGGAAATTTGGTTTATCAAAATCAATTCAATAGTCCTAAATACATTTAAATAAATGATTATCTCAAACCTCATTAGAAAATAAGTTTTTTTTTTTATTGATTTTCAATTATCAATTTGGATCCAGTTTGCATTTTAACAAGGACGTGTCAAAGGTTCATGAAGAATATTTGAACATGCAATAAACATTCAATCAAAATCCCAAAAATATAATAAGCATCAACTATTGATTCACAAATATACTTAATGAATCAAACATACTATAAGATGATCATAATTGAATGTACAATCTAAACTTATCATGAATATAGTAATTAACATTGAGCATATAATAATCTATTATAACATATAATTTTGGTCGCTATTTTCACTATTGTACCTTTTCGTTTTGACTTTTTAAGAATTAAAACTATTGAAAAAATGCCAATAGTAGTTTAGTTTTTTTTTTTTAATGTTACTTCTTTATAAATATATATTCATAAATAATGTCAATCTTTTTATTCTATTTTTTTTCTCATTCATCTCTCCTCACTCCCACATTTCTACAACTACTTTTTATTCTCTCTCTCCTAAGTTGTAGAATTAAATAAAAAGAAAAGTCAACCACAAAGTAGTTCATTGAACCTATGATACCTTTACATATATCATTATACAGATTCTCAAATAAAAGTTTCTAATCAGATTTTCTATCTTTTATTGACAAAAGTTTCCAAAAATTTTTTTTATTTACCATTTTTGTTTCTTTTCTATTGTTTATAATAAAAAAAGATGTTGAATAAGCCTAACCACTTAGTGGTGGTGGTAGTTCCTAATTGCCGTGAGTTGTAATGCATTGGCCACACATCTTAACCAAAAATGGAATCATCCGATAATCCAATCTTCCACATAGAAAGAGGTTTTCCAATGTGTTCTATTTTTTCTTTTCTTTTTCTTCTTGTTCTTGTTCTTGTTCTTTTTTTTTTTATTATTATTATTTTTATTTTAGATAAGATTTCTATGAGTTCTATCGAATGTCTTCACTAACATTTTCATTGCTTTATTGATATTATTATTGTTATGTTATTTAACCTTTCATAATGGATTTTACAAGTTATTATTTCAAGGTTCAATTTTCCAAGGTTTATGTTCCTCACTTTAATATTCAATCATGTTCTTTCTAAAAATATTTGGTTTTTTTTTTAAATGTTTACAAGTTGAGGCTATTTAGTGACAATTGAGGTGGCGAACAGGACTGAAGATTAGTGGTGAGAACAAAAAGGATTGAAGATGGCAATGAGAACGAAAATCAAATCTCAAAAGATTAGAAATGATTTTCAAAGAAAATAAAAGAAAAATTGGAGAACCTAGTCAAGAAAAATGGAAAAGAGTTTGAAATATTGAAAGGAAATAAAATATTTATTGGCTTGTACTTTGTTGGGAATGTTAGCAAAGCGATGTTTGTTTTAGAGAGAGAAGGTTATTAAAAAGGTTCTTTTTTTTCGCACTTATTAGATTATAACAAAGATGGAGAAGTTTTATATGGACAATTTTTGTTATTTGTTTTAGAGAGAGAAGGTGATCAAAGATTTTTTTTTTTTCTTTTTTTGTTATGTTTATTAGATGATAATAAAGATTGAAGAGTTGAGAGTGAAAATTACAATTTTTAGTAGGACTATTCATTGAATTAAATTGAATCAAACCGAGAACTAAATCAAATTATATCAAACCGCAAAATGTGGTTCTTCTATATTTTGGTTTAGTTTATAGTTCATTTTGAAAATGGTTTAAATGGTTCAAAATTCGATCCAAGAGGTCGAACCAAATCGAATTGCTTAAACCCAAATAGAACTACTTCTTATTAAAAAAGTAAAAATTAGCGATATTTTTTTTAATTTTAAACCCTATTTATATTTTTCTCTAAACTTACTTACCATTTCTTTTCTGTTAACTCTTATTTTACTCTTAATCTCCACAATCTAGTTTTTTTTTTTTTTTAATTTACCTTCACTTCTCATCTCTCATGAAGATAAGTGTGTATTCACTATTACTTAAGATGTAATATTACTATGATATAATGTTATATTGTTAAAAATTCTTGTATATGTTTCTCAATTTGAATATTAATATTTCGCTGAAAAGTCCGATAACTATTATTATTAATTAGAATAAAGTATTATTAAAAGCATTTTGAATCGAATTGTATTTTAAGTGGTTTAGTTTAGCATCCTAAATAGTTAAAAGTGGTTCGTTTTATTAAGGGTTCCAATCTAACCATTTTAAATGTGGTTTGGTTTGGTTTAGCCTTTAAACTAAACTAAACCAAACCATGAACACCCCTAATTTTTAGTTAGTAAAATATGTGAAAGAACTAGAGATTTCATGATTTAATTAGCTTTTCCCCAATTATTAGTTTACTTTACCCAATAGCTTACTATAGTTAGTCTTTGTATATGAAAGGAAAGTAATTAAATCAATTTATAAAATAGTGTAAGGCTGATTTAAAATTTAATTTAGTTATATACACACAACTATTATCAAGTGAAAACTCATGTATTCAACCCCATGTCTCATTTTTATAACTTTTGCCATCTATAATTTTTTGTCACTTTGCAAAATGATGCAATTCATGCTACATTTCCATAGTTTTGAATAATAATAACTTTTTCTAAACAATATATTATTTCATAATGGAAAGATTATTAATATTTATATTTGCAACTTCTACCATTTTATTAGTAGTTCCTTTTAGCTATTTGTAAATTTTTGTTTTTCATTAATTTAGATTTTTACATTATTTCTATTTTTTGATTATTGAAAATTCTTTACCTTTTCCTTTTTATTATATGTATAATGGGCATGTACTATGTAAAAGTAGTGCCTATAGAAAGTTGTAACATTTTTAGTACTTAGTGCAATGTATAATTGGTAAATTGAAAATGATTTTTTTATAGTAACTGTGAACACATACAATACAACAAATAATAAAAAGTAAAATTTATCTGATTTTTCTTTATTAATGCCATGCAAATCAAGGGTCACAAATTAAAAATTTCCTACAATAGTTTTTACATATAAGATTCTAGAAGTTTTTTTCTTTTTGCAACATTCTATTCTTAATGCCTTTTGATAAGATATGTTTTTTATTGGTAGTAATAATGAATTTTTAGTAGTATCAAGATATATGTCTTTTGCATGAAGAAAAAATGGTATATATAAATGCGTTGTAATCTTTGCATAAAGGGTTGTAATCTTTACATGATTTAACCAATATATATATGTATATATATATATAATCTTTAATACATGATTTTACATTTTAAGGAATTAATAAGATTTCTTTTTACTGACTTGGAGTATTTCAATAATAATTTATGAACATAAGGATCACGATATGACATTGAGCTGGAGAATAGGTAAATTATGTAAACTTGCCGAGGGAAAATAAGAATTTAATATCTTTCATAGGCATATCACATATGGCTAGGTTATATAATAATACATTATGCAGTCTGATATGGGTAGGCATATGACATAGTGTTTTTTAAGTGTGGGTTAAAAGTTTGAACGTCTCAGAGGTCAGTCCTGGTTGTCAGGGCATCATAGGTCGTCTAGAAGCATTTTACCCAAACTGCTTTTTTTATTTTATATTTTGAACCAGCCCAGCCCAGCCCAATTTCCAAACATCCCAAAGAAAACAGTTAAATGGGACCCGTAAGGGACGTTGGCCCTCACTCTTTTCTCTCTCCTTTCTCCAGACGCCAACTTCAACTAATCCTATTCCTAATTCTCATCTATGCTCATAAGTTTCCCAATCCTACCATGAATATGCTCTTTAAACTTCTCAAACAAATAATCCAAAATTAGATCTTTTTTTTTTGCGATTCAATCTAATAGCATAAAATAAGTGAAGAATTATATGATCGGTTCCCTAAGGTTATATATTGTTTTTATTTTGGTTGATAATGTCAAATTTATATGGAGATTACAACCAAAAGATTGATTATGTATTCAAGATCGTATTAATTGGGGACTCAGCTGTAGGCAAATCCCAGCTCCTTGCTCGCTTTGCTAGGAATGAATTTAGTGTAGAATCTAAAGCCACCATCGGCGTTGAGTTTCAGACGAAAACTCTCGTAATTGATCACAAGACCGTCAAGGCACAAATATGGGACACCGCCGGTCAGGAAAGGTACGATAACGGTTCGGTCTTCGATCTTTTATCATTAAAGGTCCTTTATCTTTCATCGCGTGTATGCTGGCGATTTGTGTAACAAGATCCAGATTAGTTTATAAAAATGCATGTGAAAATTGATGATGACATTTTGGGTAATGTTGTTGGCTTTGCATGGACGCATTTACATGTTGGCGATCATGCAAGAAGAGCCTAGATTTGTATCGGGTGTCGTCTTTCTTTCGACGAGTCGACGCCTCATGATTAAGGCCAAGGCACCAACACAATAATAAGTTAAAACGAGTATCTTGACTCATTCCAATATGGAAAAATTATACATATTCCATTTACACGGTACAACTGTAACGTACATCATTTTCTTCCCTTTCCTGGAAGTCCGTCAAAGCTTTGTTTACAGAGGATGGATAAGAAATGGAGGGGAGGATTAGCTAGGGAAAGTTTCATTTATTTATTTTTTTTCCCCTGGTTAGGGAAGATATGAGATACATATACAACAAATAACATTTGGTTTGTGTATGCTTCCATAGGTACCGCGCCGTAACCAGCGCATACTACAGAGGTGCGGTCGGTGCAATGCTAGTGTACGACATGACGAAACGCCAATCCTTTGATCACATGACAAGGTGGCTGGACGAACTAAGGGGACATGCTGATAAAAACATTGTAATCATGCTTGTAGGTAATAAATCAGATTTGGGTAGCCTACGAGCAGTCCCTACAGAGGATGCCCAGGAGTTCGCGCAGAGAGAGAATTTATTCTTCATGGAAACATCAGCCCTTGAGGCCACCAACGTGGAATCTGCATTCTTGACAGTCTTGACCGAGATCTATAAGATCATCAGCAAGAAGACCCTGAACGCAGGCGAAGAATCAGATCTTAGCAGTTCAAGCCTTCTAAAAGGAACAAAGATTGTAGTTCCTGGACAGGATACTACTGATCCTGGAGGCAGGAAGGGTGGTTGCTGCATGTCCTCATAGTGCATTCTTTCCTTTCCATTAGAATATGTATCTGTCCCTACTTAATTTCATCATCTGCTGCAGATTAACATTTTTTTTTTTTTGGGCATTCTCTGTTTGTAATGTTAATCTAGGCTGTATTCTAACAACAACCAAAGGAAAAAAAAGAAAGAAAAGGAAAGCGTATCCTCCCAGTGAGTAAAGGGATTATTGACAAGGATAGTAACAGTTAGACGATAGTGTCAATGACTTTCTCTTCATTTAATTTAATGCTTGTCGATTACAAAATGTGTAAGACAGGGGCAAACTGCCTTACGAAAACTTAGAAATTTGGACTTTATCCGGATACGGCATGCTAGCTTATTACTTCGTTTTCAACAAAGTTGGATGTCTTGCTATTTCTTCGTATCTTCCACTATCCACCGTCTTTTATAGACCTTTTGTTTTGTCAACTGTCGAATGTATTTCTCAAGACCGTTTTCTTCTACTCTAGTAATCCAATGCTCCAGTTTGATCAAAGATGTAATAACATCTGTGCATTTTGTACTGTACCAGATTAAATTAAGATCCTCCTTTGGTCTGATCCAACACCTAGTACACCTTCTTAATCAAGTTGTGCGAAGTTTACTTAGTCCATTAGTCGATAAACCTTCCATCAATGCATTAGTTTAAATTAAAAAGAAGAAGAAGGAAAAGAATGACTCAAACCTTTATATTCCTCACCCCCTTATTCCAATTGAATAGCGATGTTACTGTATTCACTTACCTTTTGATGAACAGATAATATTTATTTCATAATAAATCTCTACTATACAATATATATATATAATTTTACTATTTATTTTATAATTACATATCTCTTTATAATGTAATAATGATATTAAAATATTATATCATGTCATAAGAATATTTTATGTGTAATTATATATAGTAAAAAAATATAATAATTTTAATGTATATGATATTTATATCCCTAAACAAAAATAATGTTCTATTTAAGTCTTAATATTATTATAATAACTAGTTTTATTGCTTAGCAATGCCCAAATTTCTTAAAAATATATTCAACTAATGTGCTTTTTTTTTTTTCTTTTTCCCCATATGGTAAGGTATGCATTTATGGAGGAGATATGGACTGAAAAAAAAAAAACATATGGTAGAAAGATAGAAAGAGTGATCTAATTGATGCTTATCGAGACAAAATGGTAGAACATAATTTTTCCAGGAGACATATTTACTTTTTAAATAATAATACGAAATGGTGGTATGCAATTAGCAAAGATAGTAAGAAATTAGCACATTATAATGCAAGGAAAGTTATATCATTTCAAAGATATTAAATTGTAATGATTAAGTGTTAAAAAGAATTTTAAAAAAAGGAAAAAATAATGGTGCAAGAGCTCAAATGATTGTAAATGAGAATGATGGCCGAGAGATTGAAGCCTCTTGTAATTACAAACCTAAGATTGGATTTGGTACTCCTGGTGAACAATTAAAGTAAAACATTACACATGTAATAAACTCATCTAGTTATTATACGTGAAAACTATTAAATCCATCTAGCAAGACTTAAAATAGAATTGAAGTAGTAGAGAAGAGTTTGAAGAGATGGAAATGAGAATAAAGAATAGGTTAAAGTTTTGGACTGAATTGTTATACATAACATGGAAGATAGGAAAACAAATATTTTGTTGCTAATTTTAGAATTTTTATTAATAATTCTATAAAAGAAATAGTGATGATATTTAATTGCTACTTTTCTATTTGAAGTGAGATTGTCAAATTAAATTGACTTATTAATAGGATTAATATGGTAAATTAATTATAACTAATGCTAATTAATCTAAATAAACCCAATGGGCCTAATTTCAAATTAATTATACCCATTTCTTTTTTAAGGCCCATAATCTAAATAGGCCTTAGTGAAATAAAACACTTAAATGGGCTTACATCTAATGGGGCATAAAATTAAACAAGATTTCTGAATGGGCTAAATTTAAGTATAATAAGTAGAATTAGACCTAAGAAATAAGTAATAGACCATAATGGGTAAACTTGGCAAATGGATCTAAAATTGAAAAAATTTACCATAATGCACCTGAATGGGCTTAAAATGGAAATAGTTAAGAATAACTTAAATGGATCCTAGTTAAACATAATAGGTGGAATAGGTGACAAAGGGCCTAAGGAACTAATAATAATGTATAATGGGCCTAAGGAAATTAAATGGATTTGGATTAAATAATTTGGGTCTAGAAAAATTATTATGGATAATTGGTGAATTGAATTAGGTAATAAACCATAATGGGTTTAATTAAAGTAAATAAATTAAATGCATCATTGGGGCTTAACCCAATCCAAAACAGTTAAGCAGCCCATTTCCTTTTCTTAGGCCCATAATCGATATGGGCCTAAGCTAAAAATAACATGATATGGGTTTTAAATAATGTCGTGAATCTACTAGGCATAAAGTAACAAATAATTAGTTAGGTTAGTTAATTAACTCGATTACCATAATTAATTAACTTAAGCGTAGATAGTCTACCGCGTATCCTATTTAAGTAGAAACACGCTAAGGCTTACTACAACTATTTTAGTGGGTTACTAGCCATGTTTTAATTTAGAAAAATCATTTAAGTTAATCTTATAAAATCAATTGGGTTTAGGTTGGGTAGACACAAAAGTTGCAGCGAGAATAAACATACCAAAACATCCTCATAAAAACCACAACTAGTAGGTAACTAGCCCAAGATAGCAAACTAAAGTCTAAATCCCAACAGTTAAGTCTCAAAGTCCTAGAAGATAAACATCATCACCACACTTATCAAAGAAATAGAATAGTAAACATAGGTAGATGTTTATAGCCAGTGGAAAACTAATCGTTGCTCCCATAATCTAAATACTCATTGTTAGAACCATAGCCTAAAAAGTCATAGCACAAATCATCATCACCTGAAAATAGTAAAAAGGTACGAGCAATATGTACTCAATATAGAATAGCTAAGAACATACTCACATGTCATGAATACCTAATTCTAATGCATTAGCACAGATTCATTAAGTTATTTAAATCAAAGCAAAACAAGTATTATAGGAGTCCTCATGATTTTAGACACTTTAGGGTCCAAAAGGGGTTTGACCTTACTTAATAGACGTTAGGGAACTATCATGTCATCTTCAGCTAATGTGATCAAAACCATAACCAATACCAAAACTGTTAATAGATGCAGCCTAAACTCAAGACCAATAGGAAGCCATACAATCATGACTTGTATGGGTTCAATAACCAACCCTATATGGGTTGCAAGCATTGTCACCTTCCTTATGGAGGTCGGTGACAATGACATTGTGGCTAAGCATAATGTAGAATTCTTAGTGGTAGATTGTTGGTCGCCTTACAATGTAATCCTTAGACAACCAAGTTAGAACACACTTAAGTTGATTTCCTCAACGTTGCACCTAAAGGCAAAATTCTTAACACTTGAAGGAGTGGATGTATGCCAAGGAGACCAAGAGTTGGCGTGCTATTTATATTTAAAGGCCTTAAAGCAAGAGGAGGTCTTCATTGTAGAAGTTGGACCTGAAGAGAAGCTGGACCTTAAGAGAAGTTGGATTCTAAGGGAGAATCGGTCAAGGAGACAAAAGAAATCTAACTCGATAGTAGCCCTAAGTAGACTACACAAGTAAGAACGTTAATGTTTGTAGAACTCAAATGTTAACTCATTGATTTCCTTTGGTTCAATAGCGATGTGTTTGCTTGGTCCCCATCAGACATGCTAAGCATTTCCCTCGAAATGATGATGCACCACCTCAACATCAATAGTAATGCTAAAGTCATCAAGAAAAAAAAGACACTTTACACCAAAATAACAAGTAGCCATTAAAGAAGAGGTATAAAAGTTGCTAAAGGTAGGGTTTGTAAGGGAGAAACGTTACTTGACCTGACTAGATAATTGTGTATTAGCTAAAAAGTCTAATGGGAAGTGGTGAATGTGTATAGACTACATAGAAATCAACCGTGCCTGCTCAAAGGACTATTTTTTCCTCCCTTGAATTGACTAACTCATTGATTCTACCTCCAACCCCACACTCCTTAGTTTTATGGATGCTTTCTTTAGATACAACCAAATTAACATGAAGTCAAAAGATGAAATACATACTTCTTTGGTCACCAACTTTAGGACTTGTTGATATAAAGTCATGCCTTTTAGCTTAAAAAATGCCAAGGCTACATATCAGCGGTTGGTGACAAAGATGTTTGAATAGCAAAACAAGTGAAATATTGAAGTGTTTGTTGATGATATGATTGTCAAAAGCATAAGGCTTAAGGATCATCTCCAGGGCTTTCAAGAAACATTCAACACCTTGAGGCAATACAGTATAAAGCTGAACCCCTAAAAGTGTGTCTTTGGGGTTACCTCAAGCAAGTTCCTTGGATACATGCTCACACAATGCGACATCAAGGCTAACTTGAAGAAGATACAAGCTGTACTTGAGATGTAACCCCCAATATCAATAAAAAGAAGTGCAATGACTCATAGGAAGAATTGCTACACTAAACATAATTGTCTCCAAAAGCAAAGATAAAGGTTCTGAGTTCTTTAAGGTTTTGAAAAGCTCGGCAAATTTTTAATGGATCGAATAATGTCAAATTGCATTCAAGAAGTTAAAGCAATTTTTGACAAGTTCACCTATAATCTCCAAATCGATTTTAGGTGAGGACTTATTCTTATATCTATTTGTTAGTGACCAAGCTCTCTCCTTGGTAGTAGTATGAGTTGAAAGGAAGGAGCACAAGGCAATTTATTATGTTAGTCATATCCTCTAGGAGCCCGAAATGAGATACTTAAAGGTGGAAAAAATTCGCCCTCTCAAATTTAGGTTCTCAATAAGTAATAATGAAGTAAAGTATGGAGCCCTTATTGCGAGTCTCAGGCTAGGAATGGAGATAGGTGTTAAGAAGATAGAGATATATTTAGATTCTTTGCTTGTCATCCAACAAGAGAATGGAGAATATACTATTACGGATGAAGCGATAAGTGACTACCTCTAGGTTGTTAAAAATCTCACCTCAGAATTTCCCTCCTGAAGTATCACCAAAGTTCCTCAAGTTGAAAATTATAAGGCTAATAAGTTATCGAAGCTAGCATTAACAAGTATTCTTGACTTAGACAATGGGGGAAGAAGGTCTTCATCAAGTACCTTCTAAACAAGCATTAAAAGGAAATTAACTCAAGTCATGGAAATTCATCCTATGCTAGTTAAACCATGCTAGATGGACCTTATTATGGATTAAATAAAGAGCAACACCCTTCTGTAAGATAGAAAGGAGGCTAGCAAGATCATGTACAAGGCCATAAACTACACTATTCTTGATGACCTTCTCTACAAAAGAGGCTTGAGCATGCCACTCCTTAAATATGTTTAGCTAGAAGCTGGCTAATGGTTGTTGCAGGAATTACACACGGGGATATGTAACAATCATATTAATAGTAGAATCTTTTATATCAGAGTACTCACGCTTGGCTATTACTGGCCTATTATAAGGGAAAATGCAAAGTGCTTTGTAAGGAAGTGTGTGCAATGTCAAAAACATGCACCTGTAGCATACGTATTGAGCAATTACTTGAGGTCCTTCACTAGCCATTGGCCTTTTACTCAGTGGGGATTAGACATTCTAAGACCCTTCCCCCAAAGAGTTTAGATAGAGACAATTTATCATTGTTGCCATAGATTACTTTACCAATCGAGTAGAAGCTGAAGTCATAGCTAAGATTATCGGAAAAAAATGTTGAAGCCTTTGTCCTCAACAACATTCTTGGCAGATATGGTGTTCTAAACATGTTGATAATTGATAACGGGACGCAGTTCGACAACTAAAAGTTTAGAAAATTTTACAATGACAATCACATCAAGGTTCACTACACCTCGATGGCATATCCCTAATCTAATGGATAAGTCAAGGCAGTGAATGAGATTGTCCTCAATAGCATTAAAAAAGGGTGGATCAGGCTAAAGGTAGGTAGGAAGACAAACTTTCGACCATCCTATGGGGGTATTGAACAACTCACTTGGACATCTATAGGAGAAACACCATTCAGGCTCACCTTTGGCTCTAAGGTTGCTCACCCTATTGAATTAGAGCTTCTAAATATGAGAACATAGAATATCAATTTAACAACCAAT
This sequence comes from Laguncularia racemosa, assembly GCA_037954665.1. Classification (NCBI taxonomy): domain Eukaryota; kingdom Viridiplantae; phylum Streptophyta; class Magnoliopsida; order Myrtales; family Combretaceae; genus Laguncularia; species Laguncularia racemosa. The sequence continues at coordinate 234,370 of JBBMOL010000047.1, read as the reverse complement.
TAGCTAAGATTACAAGCTAACCTTAACAATATAGAGGAAGTTTAAGACACTACTTAGATACAGGTAGCCATGTATCAATATCGAGCTACTCACTATTACGACAAGAAGGTTAAGCATAAGGTTTTTCGACTTGGTGACCTAGTTTGTAGGAAGTTAGAAGCAGCCGGATTCAGAGAAAGTCAAGGAAAACTTTCCCTAAATTGAGAGAACCCAGTCAGAATTATTGAGGACTTAAGTAATATGGGAATACAGGTTAGAACGATTGGATGGTTAACTTATTCCCCACACCTAGAATTTCAATAACCTTAGGCCTTTGATTAAATTTCTTATTTGTTTGTATATTTAACCATTTCAATAAAGAATGAAAAATTTGTACATTTTACATCTTATTGTTTTTAATTATGTTTCTATGTGTTGTCCTAACCTTTCCCGAGGTGAACGGACCAAGTAAACTTATCAAGTCCTAACCTATATAGGGTGAGAGGACTCTTGATTGCGATTATTCTTGACCTTATCACGGTTAATGGACTATTAATAACATCAAGTCCATACTTTAAAGTTGACAAGCAAATGGACTCTTAATGGCCCGATGTCCCACCCTTAGAAGAGTGGATGGACTTTTTAGCTCTTAAACTATTATCAAATAGTCAAAGTATTCGACCTTTTTAGGTCTTCTTAGAGACATTCATGTGTAACTTGTTGATAGGATTTAAGGTTTGGACATTCGAAGACACCCCACAAGCATGACTTGCAAAATAAGTAGATTAGAATAAGAATTCAAGTTCAAATGGATGAGGAACTTAAATCATGCAACGAGTAAGAGAAGTATCCAAGGTAAGCAAAACATAAAGGTAGTAAATATAAGTATATTGTACTCAAACTTAAGATCACCAATGTTTATCAAATTATACATTTTGAAAGTCAGCATACTGACTTGACAAGTAACAAATGAAAAAGTAAAAATTTTTCTTTCATTGCTTAGGGGAAGGGATTATTAGGGCCTTAGTGATCTCATCTACTTCGGTTGTAGCAATTTTCTAGGAGGGGTGTAACTCGAAAGGTGGAGGCAGATCTTCTAGAGGGCTAAAGCTTGGAGGGGATGGATGAGTATTATCCTTGGGCCATTCCTAACTTAATGCTCTCTACCTTTGTCTTGTTTTAGCTCACCTTGTGAAGGTTTCTCTTGAGGAAGATCTTCAAGCATTCCCCCTTCACCTTGTTTGATCTCATCAATTGCCCCCTCTTTGATGCCATCTTTAAGTTCATCATAGAAAGAGAGATAGTTGAGGTCATACTTTGGGTACACCTTGAGGACTTCTAACCAAGTAATCCAGATGCCCTTGGTAAATTTGTCTTCTTGGAGGTCCACCCACTCTTCACTATCCATGATTTTGTTGAAGACCTCTCTTTCCATTATGGCTTGATCTAATTGATCAGCAACGAGGAGCCTTTAAGTCCAACAGGTGGGCTTCATCACAGTTAGCCTCAAGTCAGAGTTGTTTGATCTCCTCCCAAAGGCCTCGTTCAACTTTGGCCTACCTGTTTTCCTTCTACTTATGCACCTTACATGCTTCCATGAGTTGGGTTGTAAGCTTCTTATTTTCTTCATGTATGCTCCTACTAGATCGCTTTGCTAACTTTAACCTCAAGGAAAGCTTAGTGTTTGTTTTCGCCTTAAACTCCACCGGAGCTCTCAAGGTCCTTAACTCTGCTTCTAATCGTAGCTTCAAATGTTGAAGTTTCATAGTTTGACATAGAGATTCCTTTTGAGCCATGCGGGCTTTAGACTCTGCATCCTTAACTTTCTATGATAGTACATAGACACCATTAGATAACTTTAGATACATGCCATACAACCTTTGATGTTTGGAGATAAGGAGCTCGTGCTCGGATCTTGTATCCCTTATTTGTTCAAGCTCAACACCCTATAGCTTAAACATCTTGAAGAGATGGGATGAGAATTGAAAAAATGAATAAAGAAATAAATAGATTACTCGGTGATTGCATTTTGAAAAAGGTCATAAGCAAATCTATTCTATTAAAGGACTTACATCAAGAAGCTTTGAGTAAAGCATTCTCTTGAGTGTATCCTTAGGCATGCCCTGCAAGCTTCTTTTCAAGTTAGCAACATCCTTTAGCAGGATATATCCCCTTAATAGCTCCTTACTCCATTTGGTGTCCCTAATGCTTGTGTTAGAGTTATAAACCTTTCATTGTGGTTAGAAAATGTGACCACCTAAGGGAAGAGATAGAAGACTGGCTGGGAATGAGTTTTGCTCCTCTCGCTGCTTCGAAGCAAAAAGTGGAGGTCTTATGCTACAATGACAAGCTGCTGGCTTCACATTATCCAACATGGCATCGAGCTTGACTACGATATCTAAGGCAGCTGTTTGAGGCCTCTCCTCGAAAGCTTCACTATATGGCCTTTTCCTAGCCTAGTGAGATAGCCCTTCTCTAACCTTCCCTTTTACCCTTTCTCTAGCTGCTTCTTGACAGGTCAAGGAGGTGGTGCCCATCTTTCTTTACCTTTAATCGTAAAGGGGAATCTTACATTACCTTTGCATAGGTTCCCTTTAGGGCTTAGTTGTGCTTGGAGGGATTTTCTTTCCCTTCTTAGTGGCTTGGGTCGCCCTCTTGCGTGCGAGCATTTCCACTAGGGTGCATTCTTTGAGTTGCATGTTTGATAAAAGGAAGTGTAATAAGTACATTGAAAATAAGTAATTAAACGAGAAATTACAAATGCCATGCCAAGCTAATAACTCGTAAGGAGACTCATTCCCCTTGTAGACTTAGTTGAATATAACTCTCTGCGGCAGGTTAACTTGGCATGGCTAAGGCAATGGGTGTACCTCCTTCCCCTCTACTTATTAGTTCTTCATTGTAGAGGTGTTCATTGACCACCATTAACACGTTCCATGGATTGTCCATCCTCTTATGGAGCTTAGCCAATATCCGGTCTGTAGTAGCCTATCATTGGGTCCTAGTGAACGAATGGCCGAGGTATAAATAGGCTCAGTTCATTGTTTCCAAAAGTCCAAGTCAACCTCACATATCATGACAAGAAACTTATTCTTCCAACTATGCACATAAGACTTTAATTTGACCAACAACTTCCTGCTAGGACAATTGGTAAGGTACAATTAGTTGCCATTCAATCTTTTCAACTCATAGAAATACTGAAGCAACTGTAGCGTAACTCAAATGAGAAAGTGCTCACACAGCACTTTAAACGCAATTAGTAGCTTGTATGCATTTGGTATGAGTTAAGTTGAAGACACTCCGTGATAAGTGAAAAATTCCTTTTGGAAGTTGCTAAAGGAAGCTTGTAACTCAAACTCCATGCTCTTCAAATATAGGCAAAGCCAATGACCAACCATAAAGGCAACACAGTCATTGCCTTACGGCTTCTCAATCTTCTAACCATGAGATTATAGTTAGAAGTATTTCCTCACCTCCATTAATTCTTCATATGACATAAGGCTATGGACGTCGTTAGGAGTATTTCCTTCCTCAATTGATGAATAAAGCGGTTGTGTTGGCCATTTCTCTTCACCATCATCAAGGTATACATCTCTTGAGATTTGTGCAATGGTTGCCATAATGTCGATATCTCTATCGAGACTCTCAATTGATTCTTTACTATGTTGGAACTACATCGGAGAACCTCTTCTACCATCATTTTTAAAGGGGGGGAGGGGGGTGGTGTTGTTTAGAATACCTCTCCTAGTGGCCTTTCAATTGGTTTGGTTACGGAAGGAAGAAGAAGATGTCATACTTGCTTAGCAAATAGGAGTTATGTTGTTTAGAATACCTCTCCTAGTGGCCTTTCAATTGGTTTGGTTACGGAAGGAAGAAGAAGATGTCATACTTGCTTAGCAAATAGGAGTTATGGAGAGTTATGGTTGAGTTTGAAGTAAAAGGATTTACAAGATTTGCAAAGCAAAGATTTTTTTTTTCCAATTATAGCGCAAGCTTAAAATGGTGAAAGTGTGAAAAAAGACCAAGATTATAAATATATATAGAGGAAGGTACATAGAACGAAGTGACGACTAGTGAAAGGACGCGATGCGATGTTCTCATATTCGATCTCGACACATGACCCTCAATTCAAATCAACAGCTACAATACTCATCACCTCAGATAAGCATGGTAGACTGTTATGGCCATTGATTCCCCATAATAAGTAATCACCTTGAAGATGACTATTTAATCCTCCTCATCACTTAGTCTGCTTACCATAATATGTAGCATGGGTTGACTTATGTCGAGTCTCCTACTTACTTAGGAATGCAGAGACTCAGTAAAGGGAGACTCAAGTTGGGTCACCTACCTGCTTAACCATCTAATAATGCCCTTATTAGTAAGAGGTCAAGGCTCATGACATAGAGCTCGTCATAGGAAATTCATCTCATCTTCAAGACCTTTAGAGCTCGTATAGTTGCCAACTCTTTTTGCCAACTAGTCACCAAAGAGAGTTAGGGGGGTGGGGGTAAGGGCAAGTGTTGATAGAACATTTTGGACTGACCCCCACCTTTAGGCCCATTTAACCCACTTAAACTCTTGTTCGAGCTCCTCTTGTCCATATTGACCTTTTTTTACCAAAAATTGCATGATTTGGCTTTAAGTCTAAATTTTTTAACCTCCTCTAAATCGGATCTTATGCTTATCCTCATAATGGTAAATGTGAAAGAATGAGACAGATAAGGAAATGGGTTGGTCAAAGATGCGCCCCCGCCATATTAGGAGAGGACATCGGGAATTAATGCACTTTCCAAGTTAAGATCATCCATAACACCTATAAATAGAAGATAAAGACAATCGGGTAAAGGACTTTTGAACTCTAAAATTCTCGATATTTCTTTTATTCTTCTCTTATGCTGACTTAGGTATTAAAGTAGCTATGCCGAAACAAATTCCAACATCCCCTATAACTTAATTTGTTTAACTTTGTAGGTAATTTAACCACCTTCCAGAAACTCAACATAATAGATTGCTTGGATGGTGCTTTTTTTAAGCTGATTGGGGCTCCTTAATCTTGACCCTTTTTCCTTTGGACATGGACGAGCAGTCTTTTCAACTTGAGTTTGGCCCTCCTTCTTGCCTTTGGCTATAGCCTTATTCTAGGCATGGAGTTGAGCTAAATTTTCTTTCTTTAGCTATATATCTATAAGAAAATAAAAAAGAGAAAATTTAGAAATTTACATAATTAAAGAAAAACAATTGGAATGAAAAGAGCACATAATGCTAAGCATGAGCTGCTAAGAGCCTCCCTCCCTTAAAAGTAGCTAACACGTAATCCCCTCCCAGTTGATTCACTTCAATACAGTGACTGCGGAACAAATAATATCTTCAACTATCTCTTCCTCTTGGTTCTCTTCTTCCCTCGAAGGTACCTTTTCTCGTCTCTCTTTGGGAATGGCCCCAATTTTGAACTGCATCTTTATAATGAGTTTGGCATTAAAAATTGTTGTGGCTCATCTAGTCACCTTAGAAGGAAATTTGTAGCTCACCTATTATTGTCAAGTGGTTGTATTGGCTTGATTTTGATTAACTTGACCTAGCCCTTCCATAAGTTTAGTGTGCCATCTAACTTAACCTTCATGTACTTATCTTTCCACTTATGGATGGATGAGGCAAGCCCTTCAAATAATTTTTGCTTTGGCTAGCACGTCAAGTAGTACTAACCTATTGCTAACTCATTTCTCTTAATAGTGTAGAAATATTGGAATAGTTTAGGGGTTAGCCTTATCTAGTGGTCTATGCATAGACTTTCAAAGGCTACTAAAATTTGAAAGGTGTTTAAGATGAATTGCCATGGGTTTACTATATAGCGATTGAGAAAAGCCTTCTGAAACCATGTAGATGAGAGCCAGACTTTGAACTTGAAATGCTTATAATAGATGAACTCCTAGTCCTTTGCCAAAGTAACTTGATCAAGTAAGTCGGGCTTTATGATTTGCTAACCTTGAGGCATTGGCTTGTAGTATAAAAAGAAGCTCTCCACATCAACATCTAACAATTTGCTCGCTCTGCCATTCAACTCATCACTATTAACCAAGACATTGTCGTATAATCGTATTGGTGATTTTTGTCCTTACCATTGTCTACCTAGGCATCGATCGATAGTTCTTTGATTGCCAACATTCTATTGACCTTAGCCACTACTACTGTGATAGTGGACTTAACATCTTGTTCTGCCATTGTCGTTACTGCTTCTCTTGGGGTGGGGGGCTGCTGGTTATGTGGTAACCCTCTTAAGGTTTATTGTTAACAACACTAAACCTTAGTTAGTGAGTGTGTGAGATGAGCTTGAGGCATTCTTTGACATTCCTTTGATGAAAAATGGAATTTGGAAGTAGGAAAGAATGAGAGGAGTGTAAACACCCCATTTTTGCCCTAAGGATCAATAATAATCAATAATAAGTAATTTCCAATTTTTTCATATTTTTCTCTAATTTAGCAAAAATAGGAAAAAAGTTCAAAAAATAAAAATAAATAGGAAAATACATCAATTTTGGAAAATAATTTCAGAAATGGCAATAATAAGGGTTAAATGATTTTTATAAATTTTTGAAATTTCAAAAAAATACAAAAAAAAATAAAAAAAAATCGCATTACATAAATGCAATTTGCGAAATAAATAAAATTGCGAAAGTAGGCTAGCTCAGCTGGTCCGAACCATGGTCAGGTGCACGCGGATGAGTGCGAGGTCAGGGATTCGAAACGCGGGGGAAGTAGAATCCGCGTTTTGCGAATTTTTCTTTACTTGGGACACGTGGCAGCATCTGATTGGCTGGAGTGAACGCACGCGCCGGGCGCGTGATTGTCTTCAACCTTTGTCCAAGATCGCTGGCGAGGAGAAAAATCCGAATTTCGGCCGTTTTGATTCGATTTTTTGCACAAATCCAATAGATCTTCAACAGAATTAAGATAAACATCATCTAATTGGAATCAAATCGCAACAAATCGATGGATTTACACGAATTGGAGTTGGTTTGTTTAACTGCAAATCCGATTTGCTTCGATTGGTGGAAATCCGAGCTTATCCAGCTCGATTTTGAATGCTTATAAATAGAGGATGAAGTGGAGAAGCTAAGGCATGGATCAAAAGTGAGAGAAAGAGAGAAAAAGGAGAGAATCGAAGCTCGTCGGAGTTGTTCAAAATCACGACCACCGATCAAGTGTTGGGCAACCACCAGGAAGCATTTCTGAAGCAAACCACCGCTACAGTTGAGTTTCGCACCCCTGAGAACCTAGGAATCGACACCTCAACCACTGCAAAAGGCCGCCGGAACGCCGTCAACGAGCACTCCCAGCCGCCGCATTCGATCGATCTGACCTGACCCGCTTCGACCCGATCCGACTCGACTTGCGCACCGACCTAGATCCAGGTAAGTCGGATTTTCTGATTTTTTTATTTTTATTTTATTTATTTAGTTATGTTATTTATTTCGAAGTTATTTATTTATTTATTTGTTATTTATATTTCAATAAATAGAAAATTTTAGGAATTAGATTTTCTTTTTAGGATTAGGATTTAATGATAAAATAAAAAATAAAAAAAATAAATATAATAATAAATAATAAAAATGTAGAAAATTCATAAAGAAAATAATAAAAACATTAGAAAAATAATAATAATAATTTAGACTTTAAAATAGGATAGATGAAAATCTAGGAGAAAATTTTTCAATAAAAATAAAAATTATAAAAATTATGAAAAATTAATAAAAACTAATAAAAAATTAAAAATTAATAAAAAAATTATAAAAATCATAAAAATTAATAAAAATCAATAAAATTTTATAATAGTAGAAATGAGTTGAAAATTAGAGAAAAAAATGAATTTTATCACTTAGAAAAATCATTTTCTCAAATAAATCCAAAATTGGTATTTTTCCTTAAAGTTATTATTTTCACAAAATCAAATTATTAAGCTTAGTCTTAGATTTTTTTTAACAAAATCCTAAAACGGTAAAAACATAAATCAAAAGAGATTTCATAATTAAAATTCACAAATATACTAAAATTTTTCAGGAAAAGCGAACTACGACTTGTTTGATCTGAATAGCAGGTACGTAGGCACCCATTTGGGGCAACCCTAAAAAGGAACAAAAATCATTTTTCTAACATAATCCACTAAAAAACACAATAAAAAAACAACAAAAATAAAATAAAAGACATTTCTAGATGGAGTAAATTTTAGGAGATTAGGTGGTAACCTTAGGGTTTTAATAGGTTAGCCTCCGAACTTAGAAACTCTGGTTTTCCCTTTTCCTCTTTTCACAAAAACGAGAAGAGGAAATCGCGACAACTAGTGGTCTAAATTAAGACTAATCCGCTCCATTAGTCTTAATTCAATCTTTCCCAACAACAGTTGGGTGGCGACTCCAAAACTAAACGAAATTCCTAACTCAAGTCGATGATCTATATTAGATGAGCATAGGGTCTAGTCTAGATTGGATTAAGAATAGGAAATCAAAAATTAGAATCGACAGGATGGCGACTCCACTGGGGACCAAATTCCAGTAGGCTAGCCACCTGAATCTCCTCAAAACTGCTCCTGTTTAAGAAATGTCTTTTGATTATTGTTCTGTTGCTAACTTTTCAGAAATTAGTTAAATTTTATGATTCAGTTCTTTTTTTACTTTTGGGTCTACATGCATACATTTGTGTGAATAGATACGATCGAACCCGGACCGTCTTAGGACCCTAAGACGGGGGGCCATTGTGTAGGTTTCGAGCGAAGTGATGTAATCACCGTTCGGGACCGATTAGGCTACCCCACCCAATGCTTCAATATGGCCTGAGATCCATTTCTCCGAGAATGCGGGAGGCCATAGAGCTTGGGGACCTGTTAGAACCAACCTATTTGCATACATAACGTCATGGGTTGACAATTGATGATGATGTAATATTTATTGTTTCGTTCATGGAGTTTAGAGTTATTTCCCTATAATGTTATCATAGTTTTGGTTGTAATTAGGAAATTTCTGTTGTAATAGATGGCTAGTACCGTAGTTAACCGCCTCCTCCGCAAAGAGATCCGAGTGTATAAACCTTTGGACCCGAAATTAGTGCTGGACCACTGGTTCACCTTATACAATCTAGAGGAGCAGGCCTTCATCCGGTAGAAGATAGGGCCCATCCTCTCACTAATGAAGATGGAGATGAACTTGCCCTTAGTACGGGCCATGCTCCACTTATGGGAAATAGAGCCCGCAGCTTTCTTCATCAGTCCACATGAGATCACCCCTACCCTGGAAGAGTACACTCAGCTGCTACAGGCTCGAACACTAACCAACCAAGTCTATGTACCAGACCTTGAGGCCGGGCCAGCCGGTATTTTCAGCAGACTCTTAGGTATCCGCAAAACAACAATAAACAAAGCCTTGGAAGCTCAGCTGGAGAGGACCCAAGCCAAAGTCAAAGAATTAGAAGCCGTCATCAACGGGAAGCCTGAGTCTCCACGACAGAAGACTAAGAAAGCTAGGAAATAGATTATGATTGTACTCTTTCGTTTGTTTTTTTTTAAGTATCGAACTCCAAAATTTTCCAATATTAATAAAAATAAAGTTTCAATATTACATCGTCAATCAATTGTCGACCCTTTTATTTTTAGCATCCGTGTGACACATGCATCACATTTGCATACATTATACTAAAAAAGAAAAAATGCGCGCCAAGTATCAAGATAGCTCCTAAACAACCGAACCCTCCCAGAAGCCCAATTTGCACATGTTCAAGAACAAAGATGGCAAACAGTGGAGACAACCGCAACAACACAAGTGCTGATGTTGCCTCAGACTCCAGGATCGTATCGCTAGAAGAAACGGTCCAACAGTTGGCTGCACAGGTCCACCTCCTGACTGAAAGCATCGGCCTCCTTCGCACTACCCAGCCAACCCAAGAAGAGCATTCAGGGGCCAGGAAAGGGAAGGCAGTGGAGGGACAGCCTCCAGAGTATGAAGAAATCAATTCCCACCTCAACCCGGCCTTTGAGTATGAGCCGAGGATCAACCAGGGTCCAATCTCTGATGACTTGAAGAGAGAGATGGAAGAGAGACAGAAAGAAATGGAGAAAAGACTCTTCCAATAGCTCCACGACAAAATGAAAACAATTGAAGGTCCTGATGGTTTCGAGCAAGCTGGAATCACCAGTTTGCCAGTATACAGGGAAGAGGTGTACCCTAACAAGGTCAAGACCCCGGAATTTGAAAAGTATGATGGGACTGGGTACCCCAAAATGCATACAAGGCTATACGCCCGAAAGATGAGCAAGTATGCTCAGTACGACCAACTTATGATTTAGACTTTCCAAAACAACCTCATGGGCCCTGCATTGGTCTGGTACGCCCACTTGGACTTCAATCATGTCAACACTTGGGAAAGGTTAGCCCGGGCGTTTTATGACCAGTATAAATTTAACATTGAGGTCACCCCATCAGTGATTGATCTGGGGAGTCTTCGAAAAAGACACACTGAGCCTTTTAAGGAGTATGCTCAATGCTGGAGAGCTCAGGCCGCCAGGGTAGCAACCCCAATTTCTGAGAAGTAGTTGACATCCATATTTGTTAACACCCTAGACAAGACCTACTTCTCACATCTAGTAGGCCAGACATCATCCAGCTTTGCAGAAGTGGTAGCTATAGGGTGCCAAATCGAAAGTGCCATCACCACCGGCAGACTCCAAACAATGGATTCTCCTAGGGTTATAACAACACAGAGGCCCCTAGGAGGTAATAGAGCCAAAGAGTCTACCGTCAGCACGGTCCACTCCAGTAAGGCAGAAAAGGCCGGAACTCGTGTGACATTTCAGACCACGAGTACCCCAGCCCAGCACTCTACGACCAGTTATACCCAGGCCACCAAGGTCGCAAGGCAGTTCACTCCAATTTCGATCCCACTCAGCCAGGTCTTTGCTCGGCTACGGGCAGACAACTTGATCAGTTTCGAAATCCCCAACGATCGGTACAAGCCTAGAAAAAGTGTGACTACCACATAGGTCAAGAGGGGCATTCTACAGATAGATGCTGGAGACTCCGACACAAGATCCAGGACTTAATCGACATAGGAATTGTATAGCTAGATTTTGTTAACACCCCAGCACCCAATGTCACCACCAACCCGCTGCCCAATCATAAGCCCACTATCAACATGATCACATTTGAGGAATCGGCTCCCAAAGAAGCCCCTAAGCAAAAGGTGACAGACCAACAGAAAAGGCAGTCCCTTTAAGTTCCAGAGAAAACCCCAAAGTCACATATCAAAAGAAGATGGTTAGCCGGAGACCCAACAGTCGGCACTTTGGGAGAATCATACGGGAGATTTGAGTACTTGGTGAACCATTCTTATACCCCGACTGTATATGGGCCGCCTAGCGGATGGGGGCCAGAGTTTGAGAAGGAGGACAACCCGCCGAAGGAAGAGGAGAAATCTATAAACATGATCAATTCTCATCAAAAGCCAAGGGTCATAAAATGCTATGAGGGATAGTCAACCGAGATACAGATCCCGATGAAAAGATATGTATTTAATGTCCCAATACCGGCGGAGAGATATAAGGTTGCACCTTTCGACTATCAGATCCTCGAACAAGAGCGACCTCCTGTGGTGGGAGGAATCACCCGCTCTGGGAGAATGTACGACTCAAAATATAAAGCCCTGACTGAAGAGCCTAACATGGAGAAAGGAGGGGAAGAGGAAGAGGGGCTCGTTGCGTTTACAAAGATGGTCAAAGCGAGTGAATACAAGATCATGGAACAACTAAACAAAGTTCCATCACAAATATCACTCATGGGCCTTCTTACAGCTTCTAAGCCCCACAGGGAAGCACTCTTCAAAGTGCTCAAACAAATTCAGGTCCTAAAAGGCATCGCTACAGACAAAATAAGCCATGTAGCGGATTCTATTTTCACCATGGACCAGATATCTTTCTCTCCGGAAGAGCTAGGAGAGGAGGGAGACCAACATACAAAACCACTGTTCATAGTGCTCAGATACAACGACACGATTGTCTCTCGAGTACTCATCGACAACGGATCATCCTTCAACGTTTGCCCATTGGCTACCTTCGACTTACTGGGGGTTGATCCAAGCAATATAAAACCTAGCTCAACGGTGGTCAGGGCTTTTGATAGGTCAAAAAGAGATATAGTAGGGGAGATAAACCTACCAGTGGAGATTGGTCCACAAGTATTCGACATATCTTTCCAGGTCCTTGACATCCTAAGATCTTTCAACCTACTCTTGGGAAGGCCTTGGATACATGCTGCTGGAGCCATACCCTCCAGTCTCTACCAAAGGGTCAAATTTATTGCGAATGGGCAGATAGTCACCGTGCTGGGCGAGAAGGATTACGCCATATACAAAGAAACTGCCATACCATACATTGGGGAGGAAGGTTCAGAAGACCTCGGTCTCCAAATATTTAATGAAGTGAACATGGTGACCAGCAAGGAGGGCCATCAGTTTAAAGAGGGGCAGCAAGGGACGTTTGGACTAGGGTACGTTCCTATGGCTCGGGAAGAAGCACAAGCCGAGGTGTCAAAGGCAGAACGAAGGAAAAGCCAAGCAACACCCCGATGCGTATTCCACCCCTCCAACAATCTTTCAGAAAAGCAACTATCATGCAAGAGCCTCGGATAAGCGAAAGTGACTTCAATAATGGGAGCCCAACTCCCCGCTCGTCCAATCAGCATCCAGCTCTGAATAATTGGTTCTGTTATCCTATTGATAGCTCTAGGTCAGCTCAAGGATAGAGAACAATTGTTAAACAAATTTTATTGAGACTTCTTTATTAATTCAATTACAGTTTGTCTTATATACATGCTTTCATTTTACTTTGCCCAGGTCTCCTACCATCGAACATCAGGGATATTTCACGCAGGTAGAAAATAAAAACACTGATATCGTTTCTAACGCTGTTGGGTCAGTTGTTGAAGGCGATATTCTTGACAACGAAATAATACAAGAAAATTGGCAAAAACATGAACAAAGTGGAATTTCAATTGACGAGCTGGTGGAGACAGTAAATCTAGGAAGCATGGAAAAACCTAAAAACCTCAAAATCGGGACCAGTTTAAGTGCCGAGCAAAAGTGTGAGATAACTGAGCTGTTAACAGAATATGCAGATGTGTTCGCCTGGTCATATGGTGACATGCCAGGGCTAGACCAATCAATAGTGGTTCATAGACTTCCCATAAGGAAAGATGTCAAACCTAGAAAACAAAAACTGAGAAGATTTAGGCCTAACATCTTACTAAAGATTAAGGAAGAAGTCAAGAAACTGCTAGAAGTAGGGTTCATCGAAGTATCCGATTACCCTGAATGGGTAGCAAATATAGTCCCCGTTATGAAAAAGAATGGAAAGGTACGCGTATGCGTAGACTTTCGGGACTTAAACCAAGCTACGCCAAAGGATAACTTCCCCCTACCTCACATTGATGTTCTAGTGGACAACATCGCGGGAAACCATCTTTTCTCATTCATGGATGGTTTCTCAGAATATAATCAAATAAAAATGGCTGAATAAGATAAAACCAAAACGACTTTCATCACAACATGGGGAACTTTCTGTTACAAAGTCATGCCCTTTGGTTTGAAAAACGCCGGGGCAACGTATCAGAGAGCCATGGTTGCGATACTTCATGACATGATGCATCGAGAGGTCGAAGTATACGTAGACGACATGATAGCCAAATCTAAAGAAGAAGAAAGCCATATAGATATCTTGAGGAAATTGTTTAAACGACTGAGAAAATTCTAGCTCAAGTTAAATCCAGAGAAATGCACTTTCGGAGTCACAATGGGAAAATTGTTAGGGTTTGTCATAAGCCAAGAAGGCATTAAAATCGATCTTGACAAAGTAAAGTTTATATTAGAGTTACCTTCCCCACGCTCCATTAAAGAAGTAAGAAGCTTGCTGGGAAGGTTAAATTACATAGCTCGTTTTATCTCACAGCTCACAGATAAGTGCCAGCCACTATTCCGTCTGTTGAAAAAGAATGCCACAATAGAATAGGACGACGAATGCGAAGAAGCATTCAGGACAATCAAAGACTACCTTATAAAACCTCCAATCTTGATAGTCCCGAAGCAAGGGAAGCCTTTATTCTTATACCTCACTATACTCCCTGAGTCCATAGGTTACGTGTTAGGGCAGAAAGATGAAGAGGGAAGAGAACGTTCCATATATTATTTGAGCAAGAAATTCATAGATGGGGAATAGAGATATTCAGAGGTGGAAAGGACTTGTTGTGCTCTAATTTGGCTCATGCACCAATTAATGCAATACACCCTTTACTGTCATATTGAACTGCTGACAAAACATGATCCCTTGAAATACTTGGCAGAGAAACTAGCTTTGATAAGGAGAATCTCTAAATGGAAAATGCTCTTATCAGAGTTTGACATCACGTAAATGAATCAGAACTCAATGAAAGGGCAAGCCTTAGCTGACCAATTGGCAGAACACCCTGTCGAGACAGATTCCCAAGAAATACAAGCCCAATTCCCGGACGAAAATGTATTAACAATGGAAGATATATCGGTTGAAGACCGTGGGATAGAGCAGAACCCCAAGTGGAAAATGTTTTTCGACGGAGCTGCCAATGTATTCGGTTGCAGGATCAGGGCAGTATTGATATCCCCGGACGGCACACAATTCCTTGCAGCGACAAGACTTACATTTCCCTATACCAATAATATCGCGGAATATGAGGCGTGCATCCTCGGCCTCAAAATGGCTTGCCAAATGGAAATCCGCGAATTAGAAGTATACGGGGATTCATCGCTCATCATACTACAGACAAGAGGGGAATATAAGACTAAAGACCCCAAACTGGTACCATATCATCAACATTTGACAGAGGTAATCAAAGAATTCAAGGTAATCACTTTCACATATATCCCGAGAACTCAGAATCAGTTTGCAGATGCACTCGCCACACTAGCATCTATGATCCAGATAACATGGGGAGCCGAAGTCCAACCGATGAAGATAGACATCGAAAATCGGCCCGCCTATTGTTTAACAATTGAAAAAGCACAAGACGACAAGCCCTGGTATCACGACATCAATACCTTTCTCCAAGAAAGCAAATACCCTGAAATGGCTAGCAAGAATGACCAAAGAACACTCAGAAGGTTAGCAAGTCATTTCTTATTAATTGGGTCTATACTTTACAAAAGATCATCTGATACCACCTTGTTAAGATGTGTGGATAAAAATGAAGCTTGTGAACTAATGAAAGAGGTACATGAAGGAGTATGTGGACCTCATATGAATGGCTACATGTTGGCCTGAAAAATCATGAGGTTAGGATACTATTGGCTAACCATGGAATTAGATTGCATAAAATATGTCAAGCACTGTCATTTGTGTCAAGTATACGCAAACCGGATAAATGCTCCACCCAATGAGCTACACTTGTTGTCAGCACCATGGCCTTTCTCCATGTGGGGAATCGACATAATTGGCCCAATCACTCCGGTAGCATCCAATGGCCATAGGTTTATATTGGTAGCAATTGATTACTTCACCAAATGGGTAGAAGCTTCTTCATATGCCAATGTCACCAAAGGGGTAATAGTCCATTTCTTAAAAAGAGACATAATAGCTCGATATGGAGTTCCTAAGTCCATCATCACCGACAACGGTACCAATCTTAATAATAAGTCGATGACAAGTTTATGTCAGCAATTCCACATAAACCATAGAAATTCAACTCCCTACCGACCTCAGATGAACGGGGCAGTAGAAGCAGCTAACAAGAATATCAAAAAGATCATAAAAAAAATGACAACTACTTACAAAGATTGGCATGAGATGTTGCCGTTTGCTCTCACGGCTTATAGGACTTCAATAAGAACATCTACTGGAGTTACCCTGTATTCATTGGTATATGGTACGGAAGCAGTGCTACCAGTCGAAGTCGAAATACCATCATTCAGAATTCTATCAGAAACTCAGCTAACTGAATCAGACTGGGTAAAGAAGAGGCTTGATCAACTAAATCTGATTGATGAAAAAAGACTCACTGCACTATGTCATGGCCAGTGTTACCAACAAAGAATGGCCCGAGCATTTAATAAAAAGATGAGACCTTGATATTTCAAAGAGGGGGGTCTGGTGCTAAGGAAGGTTCTCCCGAATGCCCAAGACTCCAGAGGAAAATTCACCCCAAACTATGAAGGTCCATATGTGGTGAAAAAGGTTCTGTCGGGAGGTGCTTTAATATTGACTCAAATGGATGGTCCAGAATTGAGAGACCCCATTAATGCATATGCTGTAAAGATGTACTATCCTTAGGCAAGGGAATTGAAATTTTTGCCAAATGTTTATGAAAGCCAATATTCGATACAAATTTCGTTCAGTCTAGTTTTTATTTTTTTTTACAAGCAAAGTTAATGTCTCTGAATGGTTAATAATTCTAACCAATTCTTATTACAACAAACATTCCTAAACACATTACCCATCACTTCACCAATGAATGATAAACACTAAAATGATAATGAATATTAATAAATTTTATAATATAATTCTATCTACTTTTGAGCATTAGAACCTAGTGCATTAGTAGGATAACACTACTGTCTAAAGAGCCATGCACACAAAAAAAGAAAAGAAAAGGAAGGACATCAATATCTTCAACCCCGTGTCAAAGTAAGAAGAAGTGAAGCAGAAGCAAACTAGCACGAAGGTTCGGTTGTTTGGTTGCTATCCACGATAAATTGACAAGCATATTAAAATGAATAACTATATCATGAAAAGCATCAAATCATTTAACCAAGTCAGTAGACGTATATTCAAAAGCATAAGATTAGTCAGCCCATAATGGGGCACTTGTCTAAACATCCCCTTTAAAAGGTTAGTCAGCTCGTAATAGGGCACTTTCTTGGATATCTCTTCCTAAGGTCAGCCTATAAGGGCACCTTTCAAGACATTTCTTCCTGTCATGGGTTAGTCAACTCACATTGGGGCACTTCCCTAAACATTCTCTCGCAAGGTCAGCACATTGGGGCACCTTTCGAGACATGCGTTCCTACCATGGATTAGTTAGCCCACAGAGGGACACTTTCCTGGGTATTCTCTCTTAGGGTCAGCCCACAAGGGCACCTTTTTGAAACATTTTGTCATAGGTTAGTTAGCTCATAGAGGGGCATTTTCCTAAATATCCTTTTTTAGGGTCAGCTCACAAGGGTACCTTTTTAAGACATTTCTCTATGCTATGGGTTAGTCAGCTCACAATGGGGCACTCTCCTAAATATCTTGTCTTAGGGTCAGCCTGTATGGGCACCTTTCGAGACATCTCTCCCCCAGGGTTGTGAGTCTAAGAAGACACTTCTCACTAAGGATAGTCAGCCCAAGGAGGGGCACTTTCCTAGAGACCTTTTCTTAAAGTTAGCTTAGAGGAGCACTTTTCGAATCTATCGATCAGTTAGCTCAAAGGGGCACTCTTTGAATCTATCAATTAGTCAGCTCATAGGAGCACTTTTGATAACCGATTAGTCAGCTCGTAAGAGCACTCTTCAAAGGTATTTTTCCAAACTAGTTGCTAGTCTAGTCAGACGCTTCTGTTAACAGGTGGCTAGCTCATAAGAGCTCTTCCTAAGATAATCTTCTCTTCAAGATTGCTAGTCTGATAAGAAGCTTCCTATCATCAGCTATTCTGCACTCCTAAACAAATGTTTGAGGTATTTTCTATCGCCAATTAGTCAGCCCATAGAGCACTTTTTGGGAGGATACATTACTCTAGATTGTTAGGACCATTTCCTAAGCAATACCAACCATCACAAAAGACTCGTGTGATTATTAGCTCATGGAGCATCTTCCTACCAAAAACCAAATTCCAGATAACCAGCCAAATCAAGGCGTTATCTACTCAACCAAGAGGCCAAAAATGGCGTCTTTATTATCTTTGTAGTTAAGTTTTCCAAACTTTACTATAAAGACGGGCAGCTGTAAACACCCCATTTTTGCCCTAAGGATTAATAATAATCAATAATAAGTAATTTCCAATTTTTCCATATTTTTCTCTAATTTAGCAAAAATAGGAAAAATGTTCAAAAAATAAAAATAAATAGGAAAATACATCAATTTTGGAAAATAATTTCAGAAATGGCAATAAGAAGGGTTAAATGATTTTTACAAATTTTTGAAATTTCAAAAAAATACAAAAAAAAATCGCATTGCATAAATGCAATTTGCGAAATAAATAAAATCGCGAAAGTGGGCTAGCTCAGCTGGTTCGAACCATGGTCAAGTGCGCGCGGACGGGTGCAAGGTCAGGGGTTCGAAACGCGGGGGAAGCAGAATTTGCGTTTTGCGAATTTTTCTTTCCCTGGGACACGTGGTAGCATCTGATTGGCTGGAGCGAACGCATGCGCCGGGCGCGTAATCGTCTTCAACCTCTGTCCGAGATCGCCAGCGAGGAGAAAAAGGAGAGAATCGAAGCTCGCCGAAGTTGTTCAAAACCGCGACCACCAATCAAGTGTTGGGCAACCACCAGGAGGCGTTTCTGAAGCAAACCACCGCCATAGTTGAGTTCCTCACCCCCGAGAACCTAGGAATCGACACCTCAACCGCTGCAAAAGGCCGCCGGAACGCCGTCAACGAGCACTCCCAGCCGCCGCATTCGATCTGACCCGACCCGCTTCGACCCGACCCGTGCATCGACCCGGATCCAGGTTAGTCGGATTTTCTGATTTTTTTATTTTTATTTTATTTATTTAGTTATGTTATTTATTTCGAAGTTATTTATTTATTTATTTTTTATTTATATTTCAATAAATAGAAAGATGTTAGAAATTAGATTTTCTTTTTAGGATTAGGATTTAATGATAAAATAAAAAAATTAAAAAAAATAATTATAATAATAAATAATAAAAATGTAGAAAATTCATAAAGAAAATAATAAAAACATTAGAAAAATAATAATAATAATTTAGACTTTAAAATAGGATAGATGAAAATCTAGGAGAAAATTTTTCAATAAAAATAAAAATTATAAAAATTATGAAAAAATAATAAAAACTAATAAAAAATTAAAAATTAATAAAAAAATGATAAAAATCAATAAAAATTTATAATAGTAGAAATGAGTTGAAAATTAGAGAAAAAATGAATTTTATCACTTAGAAAAATCATTTTCTCAAATAAATCCAAAATTGGTATTTTTCCTTAAAGTTATTATTTTCACAAAATCAAATTATTAAGCTTAGGCTTAGATCTTTTTAACAAAATCCTAAAATAGTAAAAACATAAATCAAAAGAGATTTCATAATTAAAATTCACAAACATACTAAAATTTTTCGGGAAAAGCGAACTACGGCTTCTTTGATCCTGAATAGCAGGTACGTAGGCACCCATTTGGGGCAACCCTAAAAAGGAATAAAAATCATTTTTCTAACATAATCCACTCAAAAACACAATAAAAAAACAACAAAAATAAAATAAAAGACATTTTTAGATGGAGTAAATTTTAGGTGATTAGGTGGTAACCTTAGGGTTTTAATAGGTTAGCCTCTGAACTTAGAAACTCTGGTTTTCTCTTTTCCTCTTTTCACAAAAACGAGAAGAGGAAATCACGACGACTAGTGGTCTAAATTGAGACTAATCCGCTCCATTAGTCTTAATTCAATCTTTCTCAACAACAGTTGGGTGGCGACTCCAAAACTAAACGAAATTCCTAACTCAAGTCGAAGATCTATATTAGATGAGTATAGGGTCTAGTCTAGATTGGATTAGGAATGGGAAATCAAAAATTAGACTCGACAAGGAGGAATGAAAGCTTCAAGAAAAATTGTAAGAGAATATAGAGGAAAATTTCAAATGAGAGTGTAAAGGTGTTTCTTTTTCTTTACCTCGAGTATTTATAAATGGGCATAAATATTGAGATAAGCAGGAATCAAAGCACTAATTTGTTGAAGTAACATTAAGTGTTCAGATCTTGACATGTGTCACAACATTGAAATAGATGCACTTAATGAGTCCGTACATAACCATCGTATCAAAAGCAATTTACTCATACAGTGGCATGTGTTTAGTTGCATTTAATGTGCTTAAATTTACATGCTTTTAGACAAATCAAATCAAAACTTTCTTTAGTAGCAAATTGTCATCCACTCAAAGGGCCTCATCAACAATCTGTCTATGCTAGGAATGTAACTAGGGTGGGTCTTAATATGGTATCCGCTCCGATCGACTTGATAAAAACCCTATAGGGTATAGGGTTGCATTTTGGGACATAGAATAAAACTTGATGAGGTTTACGGTTAGGTTATGGGGTTTAAAAAAAAAAAAACCTGATGGGAAAACCCAACTCAATAAATTTTAAAAAAATAATAAATTAATATTATGATTTATAATCAGTATATTTTATTTATTATTTTTATATTTTTAATCAGTATATTTTTATATTTTTAATTTTTATATTTAATTTCTCTCTTTTTTCCATCACAAGTAAATTAATAATAAATTAAAGAAATGACATATGGAAATAAGTTAAAGTATGAAAAAAAAAAGGATTTAATCACCATTGGGGCTAGGTTCGAGTTGGGTAAAAAAAAAAAACCTATTAGGTCGGGGTGGATTTTGGGCATATAAATCCCTTGTTGAGTCTAGTTTGAGTTTTAATGAACTCGTACCAAACCCAACTCGTTTATATCCTTAGCCTATGCCAAAGAGGTCATATCTCCTTAGCCGAACTCAAGGGAGCAATAGCTCATCCCAAAGAGGTCATATCCCCTCAACCTAATTCGGGTGGAGACAGCTTTTTTCAAAGAGTTTTCACCTTCTTAATCTTGCTTCGATTACAATGATTCTCACAATGGCTTAGTTGTGCTAACCACTTCCATGATTTGGAATCATGTTGAGCATTGGGAAACAACTTAGACTCCCTTGCCTGCTCTAACATGTTGCCTAAATCATTAAATGAATGTCTTGTGTATTGCAAGTCTTAACACTTCTCTTAAATCAACAATCACTAGATCCCATCCGAGTTTGTCCTTTCCCCTTTTTAACACTAGTCTCATCGTAGTATCTAGATATCACTTGTCTCCTTAGGCATAGCATAATTTAACCTTTTTCCCACTCCTTTAGACACTAATTTTCAACTCCCTAGTTTGTGTTGATTCTTCTTTTCATTTTAATCAATGTCAATTTGAATGAAAGCTAAATAAAGTTTAATTTTTTATTTAGTATTTTTTTATTTAATTTATTTCTTTTAAGGAAAAATCTAGTGTGGCAAGCCCAGGTGGCATTCCTATGAATTTTTAATTGAGATGAGAGACTTGTTGAATGCTCATTATCCTTTCTCTTAATGAATACCTATAACCCATCCAATTGGCTAAATATAACAACATATACAATGACTAATGGCAAAATTCATAAGATTGTAATGCTAACATTTGAGAGTTGAATTGCATTTTAAATTTAATACTACAGCTTAAGGTATCACATTGTAAATATGGTCAACATTAAAGCAACAAATATGATATTTTCCACTCCTTTGTGAAGGGCAAGTTTTACGGTGCAATCACCTATATACATAGTTATTTTTTTAACAAATAATGAACCTTATTTATTGTAAATTATACTGATTTACTGTTAAAAAAGAAACTTCTGATAGCTTCTTTTATTATTAATGACTTTATTTTTACTATAATTTAAGATATTTTATTATAATTGAGGCTAAATTAGAAGGTGACTATATTGAGTGACTTTACTATAGATGAAGTCTCACCTTAATTGGCATAACATCTAATATTTATTAGACATATGTAAGTAATATTTATTTGTACCGTACTTATTTTTTTATGCACCCGTGACATGATTGATTTTTTCGCTAGTTGATGATTATGCAATGATCTTCTATTTTAAAATTTAGCTAATTCCCTTCTTCATAACCCCATTGAAATGAATCTATTGTCATATCTCATTGTTTGCTCAATGTCCTTAATTTCATTGAATCTCAATTAGTAATGGAAAATCGTACTTTTATTTTCTATGAGCTTTTTTCTTTCTTTATTTTTTTTTACACATATGGACTAAAGGTAAAAGTTTATTAAAGCATGTAAGATACTACGAATCCTGATGGAGTCTTTAGATTACTATGTCATTATTTTAAGAACTTTTTCCTTTAAGGATCTCTTCACTTTATCCTTAAATTCTTAAAAAAAAGATTTTATGATTTATTTATATTATTTATACCATTCACCCTTCAATGTGAATTGAATGTTATAGTTTGTTTTTTTTTTTAATTTAATTTAAATATGATTTTATGGTTTAGTTAGTAATTTTTTTAAACTTAAAAAAATGATTCGATTTGGTTTGGTTTACGATTTAAATCAAGAATCTCAAAATGTTTAGAAAAAAATATTAAAGGAGGTGACATTTTTCACATCCTACATAATTTATCAAGGCACTATATATTGAAAATAACTATTAAGTCATATTATGATTTAGTTAGTACTTTAGAAGTTAGATAGCATGCGAATAAATACGAGAAATATACAAAAGAATTATTCATCTCTTATTTTTTGAAATCCACAAAATGCAAAATGGGGTATTTGAAATAATTGGCATATTCTTATTTAAAAGTAAAAGCACATACATATTGACAAAAAAAAAAATTCATAAAATTTGAAAAAAAAATGCACTATCACCAAATTTTCACAATTAGTAATATGATTACAACAAGTGTTTCTTTTTATTTTTTTAACTTATTACAATTCAATTTGGCTTGAAATGATTTGATTTGGTTTGTATTTTTTTTAAATTTAAAATAAACAGTTTGGTTTGATTCGATTTACATTTTTTTTGAACCTAAAAAACACTTTAAACTTAATTTATAGTCTACCCTGATCACGGTTTGGTCTTTGAATTGGCCAGCCGTATTAACTTTTAAGAACCGACTATAGCACGGGGTTATAGGCTTATAGCTGGAGGGAATGAGGCCCAGCAGTAAAAAGGAAACATCGAAGCAACCAGCGTTCTGCGCTGCAAGACGATGGCCCCAAAAGCTGAAGAGCGAAAGGACATTTCCGTCATTCTATCGTAACTAGGAATTACGGTAAACGCACAAATACCGCCCAAAACTAAAAATTTGAAATTCATTTCCCAATTGCGAAACACACACAGCAGAGCTAAACTCAACCCCCCTTAACATCTACTTTTAGTTTTGCGTAATGCCATACCGCCCATTTCTTCACTTTCAAAATCCGCCACTCCCCCTCCCTTCTCTCTCTCTTACAAAGCCTCCCAAACCTCACTTCACAAAACCAATTCGATGCCTACACAGCTTCTCCTCTCTCTCTAGTTTTAGAGTTTTCAAGGTAAAAATCTCAATTCTTTTTTCAAATTTCGATCCTGTTTTTTGTTCTCCTGTTTTTGGATACTGGTTTCATTTTCTTCATTTCCCCCTAATTTTTTTCCAATCAGTTTTTGGCTTTAAAATCATTTCGTTCGCTTACTAATCAAATCTCATTTCTTGTGAAGTCAACAACTTGTTGACATTTCTTTATTCATATCTCCTTTCTTTTCGATTTTTTTTTTCTTTTCTTTTCTTGCACCGGGTGGAATAATAATAATAGTAAAAATAATGATAACAGCAAGGATGCCAGTAGAATCTAGAGACAGATTATCAAGGCCGGTTGATATCGCAGCTGCATTCGCCCTGTGGCGGTCGGGTGATCGATCCGATGAGTTCCCAGGACATGCGAGTCTCTTCGAATCTTGGGACCATCAAAGAAGACCCACAACCAATGTGGTTTCGCGGGGACCGATTCCAATAGGTACTCGCACTCAAATTCAAGGACGTCTTGTTGGTGTTGGTGTTGGTGGCTCTGGAAGGGGCAGTTTAAGAACGCCAAGAGCTGCAAGCACATCACGCCCAAGGCCTATGTATGTTACGCCGTCAACAAGGAGGGAGAATACGCCTTTGGGGGCCAGTGGAAGAAGATTAGGAAGCGGAAGTGGTGGTCGTAGCAATAGTCCATTGCCTCCTTGGTATCCCCGGGTTGCGATGGCGGATGTTACCAGTGTTATTAGGGTAAATTATCTGCTCTGTTCTGCTTCTTGTCTTTTACTTTTTGTTTGCCTTTTGTTTCGATGTAAGTGTGTAGGCTTGTGATCTTTTATTCAATTGACCGAATTGTAAATTGTTTTATTTCATTGATTTACATCTCTCTCTGATACTGTAAACTGGGGAATGTGTTTTTGCTAGTCATTGGATTTGTTGGGATTTGTTTAAGACTCTGAATATGTATTTTATTAGTTTTTGATTAAAAGAGTGTAATCAGGGATTTGTTGCTATACCTACGGACTAAAATTAAATGTAATTTACATCTAAACAGCAATGTAGTCTCGATGAAACTTTGGGTGTGAACATTTTTTTTTCCCGAACTTTAGAGTTGTTGAATAAGATGTAGTAGTTTCAAGATGTTGTGGTTACCGATAGCTTTTAGCTGTAGCTAATGGGGGAAGCAAAGGTTCTAATCGAACAGCTGGTGGTTGTTAAATGCCACCATTAATGGCCGGCCATGGCTACAGTCTGCTTATATTTGCAGCTTCATGAAACTGTCTTGCAAAGTTTTGATTATAAAAAACATTAAAAGCTTTGAAAAGCGTTTTCTGCAAAAACAAATACACCCATAATTTTTGTCCTTACATTTCTTAGTTTAGCTGTCCTAGAATGTTTATGCCATGTTAAAGCCAGATTGACTTTTTCTTTTTTTTGGAGGATCAACGGTGACAATTAAAAATCAAAGAGACCACCTTTTTTCTTGTATAATAATGGGCTTTCCTACATTCCCACTATTTTGATATTGCTCTTAGATACAACGAAATTCTAAAATGCGCTCTGATTGTTACTGAAAGTTTGAAGATCTAGTGTTTGATGATTTGGCTGTGCTGCTTCCATTTGAGGTATGGATATTTATTATACATCTGACTACTGATTTGTTTTTTTCATCTTGATATCAATCTGGGTTAATCATTCGACAGCATTCTGTTGGTTCATTACTGAAAAGCTAATTCAGGTGAATGATACTTTAGACCTTTATCCTCTGCAGGCCTATGAAATTAGGAGGTCTCGCCTGAGGGAGGCGCAAGGCGATGTGCAGGATAGCCCAGTACCCCCAGCTCAAGGAGTCCTCAATACCACCTCCATCCGCCCAAGTAGTGCTCCCCTCGAGCTCGATCCTTCTTTCCGCACCCCAGTTTCAAGCGTGAGAGCCAAACCTTACCAGCCATCTTTTGGTAAAGTACGGAAGATCTTGCTGGACGTTACCAACAAGCCCGTTTATGGAGACTCGGAGTTCCTCACCCCTCAGAGGAAACTATTGAACCAAATTGACACTGTTCAAGAAGCGGTAATGGAGGAGTTGAGGAACCTTGAGAAGACCCCCAGTGCAAAGAAAACTGAACGGCAGAAACGCGTCCGGACACTAATGTCGATGCGATGATGCGCAGTATGAAGACAAAACAAGACTGCTGTCATTTGATTCTTTTTTGTTCTCTGTTCGATTTCGCTTAAAACTAGACATTTTCACCCCTCAACAACTTGCTGAAGGTCTTAGCATAGGATCAGTAGGCAAACCACTTATCTTTCTCTCGTCATTTTTTTTGCTCTTTTTCTCCCTTCCTATGTTAGGAGAAAGTCATTTTTGGGTAACTGTTGTACATAAAACCCAAATTTCTGTCACATTGCTAGTAAAACTGTCTGTCTCCTGTTGCATTCATAATACGATTGCTGGAAACACATTCATGTTAAGAGCATTTCTATTTCTTAAGTTTGTGGCGCTTCCTTAAAATCGCTTATATATTAGTTTCAGCTATGGCATGCCATGAATTTTTTTTGAGGACAATGACATACAAGGCTAACAAGATTACTTAGGGGCTTGATAATGTTGTTAGGGTTTGTCATGATCCATGAACACAGGTTTTTTTGGAACTTGGACTACGTGGTAGAATATGCAGAAAGTTCATCGGCATGGGAAAGGTTGCAAGTTCTTGGCTTTTTGAAAGAAACCTTACTGATGAGAACCATGATGGGAGCTAAGTCAGAAGATGGAATGTGGATCCTCTTAAAGTGCCACCTGGACCTATCATAAGAACTCAAGCAAAATGATTCAAGGAAACACTTAACGGGTTGATAAAGGATGTTCATGAAGTCGGAAAGGATTGGAGCAATCATGAAACTGGAATGGATTGGAACAACCATGAGAATGCCCTTGCTCTTGTACAAGTCATAATGGATACGGGTTGAAGAGGGCGTGTCTTTATAAGGCACGATCGTGTAGGAGTCTGGAGGTTACACAGAATCATACACGGTCGTATACACGGTTCAAAGGCACGACTGTGTATGTTGTCAAGATTTTCATAGAAAGATACACGACTAGAAGTATACGGTCGTGTACATTGTTAAGATTTCCACAGAAAGATGCACGACTAGAAGTACACGGTTGTGTACATTTCCAACGCCGGTCGTGTACTTCTCTAACGTCGGCTCCAAGGCCACCGGCCTTCATTCCCACGGTGCCAGCCTTCATGTCTTGTTTTGTTATTTTTACGCAACTTATTAAAGTGATGTCGTTTTGGGGCTTTATTATTACGAATTGTAAACCCTACTATAAAACTTCTAGGGTTTAGAACAGCTAGAATAGAGAATATACAACATTAAAGTTTGAAAAACACTTTTGAGAGAATTCCTCTCTTGGTTCTTTAAAGAACTAATCTAAAACTTATCGGATTTTTTTTCCATGGCGTTCATCCCGACTTATCAATCGGTCTTTCATCCCGATTGTGGCGTCTTCATATTATACCAAGGTTCTTGTCTCGCTTATAGACAACGGGTCGCGGTTTCCACTTGAGTGTGTTTGGCATCTTAGGTAGCGAATTCCGAACGTATTGGTATTGGGTTTCGTCACACCTTGGTGTGGTTCATATCAGTTAGGAATCCGAGCAAACCAATTTCGTATCAGTTTGGTATCAGAGCTAATCGATTCGTATCACTTACTTCTCGAGTTGGCATTTCTCGATAGGAAAGTTCACCTTTGATTATGGTTGATTCATCATTATGGTGGTGTAGTTTTATTAGTAGGTGTTCCTTCTAATTCATTCATTAAGGTTTCAAAGATTTTCCATTTGGTAGTTTGACCTAATGCCTATAGGAGTTTCGCCAACATTTTCTTTATTAGAAAGACTGGCACTATGCCTACAATTCCTGATAGGAAATATGAATTTCTAAGAGCAGCTATTCCGGGTGAAATTTATAAATCCAAAGAAACTTAATAACTAAGTTAGGAAAATATACTTATCTAAGTGGTATAGATTTTAGTGAGTGTCGTTTTTAAGGATCTTGAAAACAAGTATTAGTATTACCTTTTTTTACCATCTAGTTTAAATCTTAATATGTGATTAATAATTTAAATTATTTATTAACTAATTTAACAACCTTAAGATTAATTATAAGTGCTTTAATAGATGTATTCAATCACATAAACATACTCTTCATTGTGATGTGCTCTAAACTTTAGCTTTCTTATAATAAGGTTGATGAGAATCATACATCTAAAGGACCCATAACAAGAGCAAGAGCCAGATGACTACAAAACTTAGCGATGAGGATACTTTTTGAGCAATTGGAACCTAAAGACATTCGTTTAGTGTTTTCATTTACTTTATATAATTGTTTTATATTCCATCATGTACATTTTTTGGTATTACAGGACGACGAGCAAACACACTAATGCTTGGTTTGTGAGTGATTCATGAACCTACATAAATCAAGAAGAAACCGGTCATACATTGTTCTATCGATGTGGGAGAACCGCCAGCCATACATTGTTCCATTGACGTGGGAGAACCGGCCTTATGTAGCATTTTCTTTTGTTAATTTTTCCTTATTTAGAACAAGTATAAATACTTGTAAAAAGGGAACTCAAAGTACTTCTTGGAAATCATTTGTAGCCTCTTTTTTTTTTTTTTTTTCACGTGCAGGGTATTCTCTCTTCACAAAATACTCTTATTAATTTTAAGTTAGGATTGTGGCGAGTGGGCTTGATTTTGTTGTGTGTAACATCAACAATTCCAAGTCAATCCTAATTTCCACTAGTGTGTTACATCTGGTAAGGAATTGAGATGCTTTTTCTCTCTTAATTCACGTCTACTAGGGTTTATATCAATTAGGGTTCACGCCTAATTGATTGATGATTGTTAAATTGCATCTTCTATTATTGTTGTAAACTTGCCATTTGACTTGACACACATCAAAGGTATCGATTAACAAATTGTTTGCATTTTCTATTATTGTTGTAAACTTGCCATTCAACTTGACACACATCAAAGGTATTGATTAACAAATTGTTTATACTTTACATTGTAGAAATTCTCAATTAAACTAATTACTCCCTCAAGTTAATTTATTCTTAACCCCACATTGAATAGTGAAAACCTCTTCCTCATTATCGACATATAAGATTTCATTAAAGTTCATAATTCTCAAATAAATATTTAATCTTTGTGTAGAAAATTGAAGTTTTCTTATCTCTAAACAAAACATGCAATTTTTCTATTCATGAAGATCTATCATATTAGATGAAATCTCTTTTTATCCAACAAGAATCATATATACAATTAATTTGCATGTATAAATTAATCAAAAAACAATTAGAATACATGAATAGATATAAAAGCATAAACTTTTTATTAATCAATAAATAATTTAATCACATGGTTTAAAGTTTTATAAAATGTTGGGTATATAAATTTACTCCTCCATGGGATTTACAATAAGCATAAAGACTTTAGAGGAATAACAAGTAATCATGATGAAAAGAATAAACCATTATAGATGTTTTGTGATCTTTGATGATGCTTCAACAATTTCTTTCTTCAAGTTCATAACTCTACTCTCTTACGATTTTTAGAGTGATTAAGAATGATAAAAGGTTAGAAATATTCTCAAATTGCAAAATAAATCGAGTATTTATAGTTTTAGAAATAGGGGTAGCATGCACGACTTACTGCATGCATGTGCTCATGGTCGTGTACTTTGGAATAAAGTAAAATTCTAGCGTTGGCTTTGCACAACCTCCTGCATAGCCATACTAAGGGTTGTGCATTTTGAAATTCCTTCATTTTTTTCTCTAGTCAGATTTCCCCCTTTAACACTACTCTTTGCATAACTTGTATAGTAGTTAGAGCATATTTTCATGATGTATTTTGATCACTTTTTGCCCTCTAGTACTAGTGTCTGCATGGTCATGATGAAGGTTGTGTACATGTGGAAATCATCCTTTTCTATACTTTGCCAAATTTCACCTCGTTTTTGTTTGAAACTTTTTTAAATCCTTCAATTATCTTTAAACCTTAAAATCAAATATTAAGCACTTAAGTATCATTTTCTTGATAAATTCATACAAAATTATATCCAATAAGTATTAAAAATAAGGATTTTTCAACACTTATCAAACTCCTCCACACTTAACCATTTGTTTGACCTCTAGTAAACAAAATAAGGATAAGAGAAAGGCCTTATCCTCAATTATACTCATTATGAATTTCAAATCATAAGCAACATTCTTTATTCAATTAATCCTTGATGACTCGTTAGTGTCTATTGCTCAAATCTACCATAATTTTATGTGTACTTGGCACATAATAATTAGACATTTCAGATTAATCTAAGTTAAACCATTACCCTTATCGTTTAACAACCGCTTTCAAAGTCATGAAGGAAATAACAAATCAAACAAAGTCAAAGCTTCTTAGTCGCATCTCGCCACTTACTAGAGAGCATATAAAACATTCAATTATTTCTCTAAGCACAACAAGAAGTAAAAGTATATGACATTTATTATTCCCTTAGATTATTTTCCTGTCTCTTTCAAGTCTGTTCAAAAGTTTTATTTAAAATCAGTCAATTATTATTAATTTGATTTTTTTTTTTCAATTTAGTTTAGTTGCATAAAGCCAAATAACCCATTCATTACCCAAGTTAATAGGCATTATCCCCTTGATGGAGGGCATCCCTATGGATTTATTCACTCGAGTTATAAGACTTGCTAAACTTGCCTTTTTGATATCTCTTAAAGTTATGGTAATTTCATTAGTTGGTTGATCTTAGGATAGACGGCCTTAGGCGATTAGGTTTTAAAGAGACCTCATTGAACCTCTATTACCTTAACACATAGGGACTCAATAGTGATACTCATAATCTGGGTAAACCAAGTCATTGGAGTAGAGGCTTTTTTTTTTCTAGTTTAAATACTTAATTTATTTTCAAAGAAGCTGTTTCAAAGAGGGATTACCAAGTTAACAATTTCATATGCCCCTTTCACAAAAAAGTTAAAAGAGCTCTTAAAATGATTGGATATTAAGTATACTAGTTAGTCAGCTTAAAAACATAACCAATCCACTTGAAACTAAGGATTTCCATTTACTTCATAACTCTAAATTTAGCTACTAAATAGTAAGTAGATTTACCCCACTTGGATTTCATCCCAAAACTTTAGCTAAGTATACCAAGCCCAACAATAAGTGAGTAAGGCACACAAAGTCACTACTTTTACATATGTGTATACAATAATGCTACTTTTACATTTTAATGAGTACAATTTCAAGGTTCTCACTTTTCAACAATTTAAAATCAAAATTAAAGCTGAAGTGCAAACTTGTAAATGGGGGAAATTTGATCAACAACTGCATAAGTAGCATAAACAATTCAGAACCTAATTTCTTCTGTTTTTATATCCCTTCCCCACACTTATTTAAGACATTGTCCCTAATGTCTTCCAAAAGTAAGCACACATAGGAAGAAAAAAGAAAAGAAAAAAGGACACTAAGAACTTCTTCAGTTTTCATCATTTGTCGAGTTGTGAATCCATCAAGCAAAAGTTGTGCAGCATCAACCTTAAAAAAAATGAAAAGACAAAAAAAAAAATGAAAATGGAAGTTAGCCTATCCTAGTCCAGAGAATAAAACATTTGGTAGATTTAGATAGAGCATCTTCCCATAAGGGAGCTCAATTAGTTACAAATCATATGCAGAAAATAAAACAATTATTATTATGAGAAAAAAAGGGCATATGTAAGAAAGTGTAGAGCTAGCAGATAATCTAGCTCTCAATCTTCCTCCTCACTGTTGTCGTCATCTTCTATTTTAGCTTCATTATCCTCTTGATCATCCTCCTCATCTACATTCTCATCATCATCCCCCTCATCTACCTCATCAACATCATCTCCCTCATCTACCTCTTCCCCTTTGGTTTAGTTTTCTTTCTT
Source organism: Laguncularia racemosa (assembly GCA_037954665.1). Classification (NCBI taxonomy): domain Eukaryota; kingdom Viridiplantae; phylum Streptophyta; class Magnoliopsida; order Myrtales; family Combretaceae; genus Laguncularia; species Laguncularia racemosa. Next base: position 203,083 of record JBBMOL010000047.1, on the reverse strand, counting down.
GAAATTCTCGTTTCAATTTTTAAATCTCACTCTCTAGAGGTAGGGCTTAGGAAGTGGATGCAGCAAAAGGGGCAGAAACTCTTCTAGGAGGAGTAGAATACCTTGATGGAGCAGGGAGATCAATCAACTTTACGATCCCTTAAAGACGAAGTGGGCCATCGGAAATTTTTGTGGTAGGTATGCTTGGGTTAGCTAGATCGAGTGCTCAAAAGATATCATAACTGATCATGCCAAATTGTAGTCCTAATATTTTAAAGTACCCATTCCTAATCTTAACTATGGTGCAATAGGTAAGTGCACCTATCGTGAATGTAATATAATGGTTAAGCATAGGGTCCTCCTATAGAGATAAACCAATTACTAGTAATAACTCTATTCCTATTAACTAACCGTCAATTAAGATTGATTTACATCTTGAATTGTAAACTAATAATTACTATGCTACTATAAACTAAGAACAAATCACTAACAGCAAAAAATGAAAGATTAATTCAATTATCAAGGCAACCTAGATTTCATTTTATTCCTCTTCTAATATATGGATCATCAGAATTCAAGATTTTATCATTATTGAATTCTTAAGCTGTAAAGTGTCTCAATCAAGCTAACAACTTTCTCAAGTCTATTAACTTATCTAACCCTAGATTTATCAATTGAGATCTCTCCTCAATCAGTAGCAACCTAAAATTGCATGAGTAACATAAACTTTTTAACAACTCAAGGCTTTTGTTATTCTATCTCTAGAATTACAAGCAAACCTTATCAATTGCATAGATCTAATCATAAAAGCAATTTCTCAATTAACTAATATGATATCAAACATAAATTCATATTTTAGATCTATGAATCTAATAAATAGTGAAAGAATATGCAATTGAACATAAGAACTTTAATAAAATTTTATTAAGAACAAATCTTCATCACATGACAAAAGAGTTTTGAACAAAATCTAAGTCCAGAGTAAACTTTTCCATGATATTATCCATAAAAATGCAAATACTGGAAAAGAAAACAAGTTTCATGATTACAACCCTTAAAGATCGAATCTTTAATGTTGTGAATCTTCAATCTCCTTGAAAATCAACAAAACCCTCTCTTTCCTACGACTAGGGAAGTGTATGAAGATAACCTCTCCCTTTTTCACGAGCTTGAGGATATACATATATATATATATATTTGCAAGATCAGACATCTACACAATTAAGTACACAATTTGTGTATGTCAATCGTGTATGTACAATGATGATTTCCTCTTTGTCGGTAAAGTACACAAATCGGTACACAATTGTATATCTCAATTGTGTATCTCAATTGTGCATCTCTAGTTTGCTCTCAGGGTTCATGGAAAAGATGTACACGAGATAGTACATGATTTGTGTACCTTTTTCATGTATATGAATATCCTTAAACATAATCTTTACCTTAGATACACAAGTAAAGTACACTATTGTGTACTTTTTTGTGTACTTTCCATGACTTTTCAACTTACTTGTATCTTATTTAGTTCTTTCCAATCTCACTTTATTTCTTCAAAACTCCTTCCTTAAGCTCCAAAAAAGCTATAAAGGCCTGAAATTAATATTTGTTCAAATAAATATTTTTTTCTTTAATGAATTACCAACAAAATACATCCATAGAGCACAACTTCACCATTTTAGATAAGGGTCTTTTGAAATTTATCAAACTTTCACATACTTAAGTCTTTGCTTGTCCACAAGCAAAATAAATAAAATCATCAAATCAAATGAGGACTTCAACATCAACAAACGAACTTTTCATCAATTATGACTAACATTACCAAACAAAATTAACTTAAACATTAGCATTCATTAATTTTAATCCTTAAAGCTCAATGTAATTCCATAAATCTCATAAATGTGCTTCTCACCCTATCATGGGAATATTGTATCAATGATACTTTAGCCAAACTTGTAGAATTAATCAGAGTAAGCCAAGCTTTACCCTTATCATTTAAAAATAGCTTTCAAAATAAAAATCAAACACAAGGTTAAATAGAGCAAAAGGAGACTTGGTTCACTTCAACCAACACTTGAGAGTCTATAATCTCTTCAACCATCTCTCTAAGCAAAACAATCAAGAATGAAAGTATTTTGCATTTGTGTTCTTCCTAGATTCCTCCTTCTTTTTAATCAACCTCTCCAAAAATTTTATTCATTGCATTTAATTCAATATATTCATCCTATTTGAGTTCAGTTGTTTGGGATCTTGTAATCCATCTAACGAACTTTTAGCCGATAATATTGAGCTTGTCACATAAGTTAATAGACATTATCCCCTCAATTGAGGGTGTCCTTATGGACTTAATTACTCTAATTACAAGATTCGCTGAACTTTGCCTTTTTAGTGTCCCACCTTGTTACAATAATTTCCTTGATTGACCGATCCCAAGCCAAACAACCTTAGGTGACTAGGTTTTAAAGGGATACCATCAAACCTCCATCATCTTAACTTTAGGGATTCATAAAGATACTCTTAACTTGGATAAACTAAGTCATTGGAGTAGTGGAATTATCATCTTTTCAATTAGCTTGACTAGTTAGTAGCGGAGTCAAACTTCATTCTTTTGAGGGACCAAAGCTTACCTATACTAACTAATTCTTTAGTTTTAACATAACATGCCTTCATTAATTACAACTTTGACAAGATCTTTTAAGAAGGATCACCAAGTGAATCACTTCACTTGCCCTTTCATTAAAGATTAAATGGCTCTCAAGATCTTTGATGAGAAAATATACATCCTAGTAAGCTTAGAAATTGAACCAATTAACGTTTACTAAGGACCTTGGTTTAATCCTAACTCTAAATTCCATTATTATTTTAGAGGAATTCATTTACTAAATGCTGAAATATTCTTTAATTACAATCATGATTTCGACATCTAATTATCAAGCAAAAAAAAGGGGGGGGGGGGGGGGGGGGGGGGTGAGTTTGAGTAGTTCATATGATCATAACCTTTATTAAATTTCCTCAGTATCCCCTTCCCCACACTTAGATTAAGACATTGTCTCCAATGTTTCGAACATTAATAACTTGAATGACCATTAGAGAAAAGTCGATCAACTACATTAATGAAGCGTGATGCTGGAGACCATGAAGTCTATGAACCAATTAGTAAAAAATGTAAAAGAATCACAAATAAAAACAAACAAAAACTAAAAGTAAAAAATCAAAGTTAGCCAATCCATTATTATAGTTATCTAAAAATAAAGAATATAGTAGGTTTAGCTCATAAAGAGCTCCTACAAATCAAACAAGAATCAATCTGAATTATCCTCCCCTTCTTCTTCATCCCTATCATCATCTTTGTCTTCTTCATCTTCCTCATCATCTTCCTTTTCTTCATCATCCTCCCCCTCATATCATTAGTTTCTTCATTATCTTTCCTATTACTAGACTTAACTCTCTCCTCAACGTCAGGAGAGGATATATAAGTTGGCAAGTTAACTTGCCCCTATGAAAAGCATTGAGTCAATGATTGAAAAGCTTAGACTACAAATATTTTGGACTTCTTGCTCGTCTTTTTCATTCCCTGAAGTTGCTGCTTCAACTCATCTTGAGTCTTTTCAATAGCAGTTAAGAGTATTCACTTGCTCAAATAAAGGACTAGAAGACTCACTAGGTGAAGATGGCTGGGTGGAATCTCAAGAGGCGGGGTAGAAGAAGAAGGTCTATGTGTAGGGCTTGGAGCATGATGTGCTAAAATAATTCAAGCACATGAACACAATCTAATTTGAGAATTCAACAAGAAAAAATCCCTAAATTGGCGTGAACACAAAGGATGAACAATCTCAATGGTGTGAAGCCAAATTAGATGTATTACAAGGAATTCCAACACCAATCAAATTACATATAAAATGCAATTCCAATCTCTAAAATTAGTTTGAAATCCTAGTTATATGAACCCTAAATTGGCGTGAAACAACAAGTAGATAAAATCAACCTATTATCGCTAAATATTACACACTAGTAATAAAAGGAAGCAACCTAGAAGATCTTGATATTACTCATAAGAAATTCCAAACCAAACTTGCCATAATTTCTTAGAAATTGATTAGAGTGGATGTTTTAGCAAGAGGGACTCTCTCTCTCACAGCAACAATAGTGTTTTCTTCAAATTGACAAAAGCTATTTAAAAACCCTAGTTAGCAAGTATTTATAGTTGCTCTTATTAGGGTAAAACAAACAAAAAAAATTACAAAGTTACCATTAGGTGGCCGGTTCCAAAAATCAGAATTACAAGTACAAAATAAACAAAATGGATGGTTCTCATAGCAACAATTACATATTCAAATGGTTTTCAAGTGGGTGGTTCTTCAATTCAAGTGAACAATTTGTTGGACTAGTTCTTCTTTGGTTTATGTTGGTCTATAAATAACCCACAAGTTGAGTTTTAGTAAGTTTATCCATCGCCTTGTAAAAACCGACAAGTATACCTCCTGGAATGCACAATAAATAAGTAATAAAAAAGAAATTAGTATACAAGTGTTTTTGGGGTTGGTTTGTTCAAAGAGGGCTCTCATCGCCAAATTTTGTAACCCTTTGGCTCTTGCCTTAGTGATAGATAGGTCTTGTAGGATTTTGATTCCTATTAGAGCGCCTGCAGTTTTTTTCAACTTCCATCTGGAGAATGGACCATCATTGATCCTATCATTCTTGCAATAGAAAGCATCAAGACCAGGTGCTTGAAAAAGGCCTATACTCATAATAATTTGGTGATGCAACCACCGCAATATATACTCTTCGACCTAGAATCGTATGTTTGTCTCTAGATATAAAAGGCTAGTTCTAATTCAATATTTAACCTATACTGATGGAGCATAATATACAGATGAAACATCTCAAAATTGTTTACTACTCCTTCACTGCTCTTCCTAGCACCTATGGTATTAGCTAAGAGCCAATGACATACTTTTAGTTGGTGATCCTTGATTAAGGATGCTTTAGAGTTGGATGGAAAATATGTTTAATCCTTGTTCTTAGTTAACTCCACCTAGAAACTCTGTGGACTGACTCCCATAGGTCACCGATAACTCAATGCTTGAAATTTGGATGTTTGGGTGAACTCTTCATAATAAAACCCCATGTAGACACATAATTGACTAATGGTGATATTATGTTTTTTACCCATACACTTCCAAGCTAAGTGAATTGTCCAAACCTGCCTGAATGTTCTTCTTTTTCATCTACATGGTTGAAAGGCTCTAAAGTGATGTCCCTATAGGTAAGCTTTTGAATTGTGAAAAGGATCTCCTATGGTCCAGTAGAAAGCAGATCTTGGATCAGTGGCTCTAATCCATACTCTCTCATTACTTCCCAATCGAAGTATTGGTGGGCCTCGAATGGCTTTTTTGAAAGATTTTCGAATCATTTCTTGCTCCATTTTTGTTCTATAACACTTAAACTATTGGAGCTAAAGAAGAACTAGTGCCATCCTTCTTCCTCTTAGTAGGAGTTTGCTTCTTAGTGAACTTCTTCTTAACGGCATAAGTCTTTTTGTCCATCTATCACTAAGAAAAACATGATTGAGAATAGCAAATTGCATCTAACAAACAAACCAAGCTTACTTTAAACTAAGATTTGCAAGCTAAAATTTTGAGGATGCACATGGATGTTTTATCATTTAAAAAAAAATCAAGTATAGATGTTTTCACTACACTCATTAATGTGTTGCACAAAGAGCAATTAACACGATTATCATCATAGTTCAACAAATGGGGAGAATAGGGTACAAGGTTATATATACAATTGAGATACACAACTGAGGTATACAATTGAAATACACAATTGTGTATCTAATTGTGTACTTGCCTATTACAAGCATATATATCCAACTAAATGAACGACCAAAATTTCCTAGTGTATCACGTGTATACAACCTACCCAACAACTAATAGACACAAATTACACCTCAACCACACCCATAATTGATTTCAAATAAGAAAGTTTAAATCTTGAATTTTAAGACCCTAGGTGCTTAAATTCACAAATTCAACAATATGCAATTGGAAAATTGGCATAAAAAACCATATTCCTATCAAGAAAAAGATGTAAAAAAAAAATAAAAAATGAAACAACCAAGACACCCTTAACAATCAAAAGGCCCAAATTCGTCCTCAAGAACCCTAATCTTACAAATGCCATTTGAAAGCCATCCATGGAAATACAAGCATGTTTCACCAAAATTTCTTCATCAAATAAAGATAAACATCGACTTCCATCAAGAATGTAGACATCAAAATATCAAAATCAAACATCAAGAAAAGATTTAAATGTTACTTGATTTATTCTAGCACAATAGTTAGGCACAAGCAATAATAAAGGAAAAGGAAGGAGGAAAAGAGAAGAATATTTACTTGGAATCAAAGTAAAAATGATGAAAATTACTTGTAGGTTGAGTACATGATCTTGTAAGTGAAGAGTGTATGTAAATGAGAGAGAAGAACTGTACACAAGTAAGAGGAAGAACTTGTGTATGTGCAGGGGTGGGGAGTTTATATAGTCATTGCAAAATTCAGATATAAGGCTAAGTACACAATCGTGTATCCTAAGTCTTATATCTCAATTGGGTGTGCTATGGAATTTTATGTATTTACATGATCTGGTACACAATTGTGTATTTCACTCGAGCATGCAGTGGAACTCTGTGTATATACATGACTTGGTACACAATCATGTATCTTAATTGTGTATCTTGACCGTGCTTCCATAAATTTTTTCGTAAGGAAATATCTTAGGTTACTATATCTTGGCATCATGATACTTTTTGGCCCTCCCCTTGTAGAGGAGTGAGTTGTCATATGCCATATGCCTCCATTCATCTAACTCGTTAAGTGGCATCTTCCTTTGTGTTTTGGCCTTATCAAGATCTAAAATAATTGATTTAATTGCCTATTAAGCTTTATGCTCAGTCTCAACCGGGAGATGGTAAGCCTTTCCATAGACTAGCCAGTAGGGAGTGGAACTAAGTAGAGTCTTGTAAGCTATTCTATATGTCCATAAGGCCTTATCTAGCTTCTCTGCCCAATTGTGTATGTGGTGTGCAACAAATTTCTTTAAGATATGCTTCAGTTCTTTATTAGAGACCTCCACTCGTGCGCTTGTTTATAGGTGATATGGAGTAGCAAGTCAGTGTGTGTCTCCATATCTCTTGAGCACCTTCTCAATTTGTGTGTTGTAGAAATGTATGCCTTGATCACTAATAAGTGCTTGTGGAGCCCTAAATCTAGAGAATAGTTTTTTTTTTAGGAACTTTATCACTACTTGAGCATCATTTGTTGGTAAAGCCTGTGCCTCCACCCACTTAGACAAATAGTCCACAGCTATAAGGATATATTTGTTGCTAAAGGAAAGGGGAAATGGCCCCATGAAGTTAATGCCCCAAACATCAAAGACATCACACTCTAGAATGTATTGTTGTGGCATTTCATGCTTTCTTAAGATGTTTCTAACCCTCTAACATCTATCACATTGGGCTATATAGCTCTGAGCATCTTTGAATAATGATGGCTAATAGAAGCTTGCCTCCAGCACCTTATGAGTTGCATTATTGGCACTATGGTATCCCCCAGTCGATCTATTATGGTAGTGGAGCAAAAGTTTCCATCCCTCTTCTTAGGATACATACCTCCTAATTACTTGATTTGCATAAACCTTGAATAGGTACGAGTCCTTCCAAAAGTAGTGCTTAAGATTAGTAAAGAATTTCTTCTTTTGTTGTCGGTTCATGTCCTTAGGAAGGATTTTTGCCACCAAGTAGTTGGCAATATCACCAAGCCACAGTGTGTCTGTTTCTTCCATTGAGCATATGGCATACAACCACTCTTCAAGGAATTTGTTGTTGATGTCTGCTTCCTTCAATTTCTATAAATATAGGTTCTCAAGTCTTGATAAGTGATCGGCTACCAAATTCTCTACACTCTTCTTTTCCTTTATTTCAAGGTCAAACTCTTGAAGATGTAAAATGATGCACCTTAATTCCAAAGCACATGAACATAACTAATTGAAGAGTTCAATCAAACCAAGTTCTCAAAATGGCGTGATGAACAATTACCAAGTGAACCCTAATTGTATGAGCAACTTGCTCTGATACCAAAAAGATGATGTGCCATGATTTCGGATGCAAATTACACAATGTTAATTGAGGAATCAATTAAACAATCCCACAAGATACGTGATTTCAATCAAACACTTAAACCTTAAAGTTTAAGTGACATCCACGCAAATGACAATCACTTGTAAATCCGAAATAGCACAAATAAACAACACAATAGAGTCTAATTTCCAACTAAAATGGCTTGAACCTTAGAGTAGATATAGAATCCTAAATTGCGTGTAATAAGAACTCAACAAGAACAAATCCAATTCGCACTAGATATGACACACTAGTATAAAATTGGAATCAACTTAAGAAATTTGATATTACTCATAAATTCTTAAACCAATCTCGCCACAATTCAACACATGAAATTGACAAGAGATCAAATTTGCTAACAAGGACTCTCCTACGAAAAAGTGTATGATTTTTCTCAAAATGTCAAAAGTTCCCTCACAAACCCTAGTTGTGAGCAACTTGCTCTGATACCAAAGAGATGATGTGCCTTGATTTCGGATGCAAATTACACAATGCTAATTGAGGAATCAATTAAACAAGCCCACAAGATGCATGACTCCAATCAAACACTTAAACCCTAAAGGTCAAGTGATATCCATGTAAATGAAAATCACTTGTAATTTCGAAATAGCACAAATAAACAACACAATAGAGTCTAATTTCCAACTAAAATGGCCTGAACCTTAGAGTAGATATAGAACCCTAAATTGCGTGTAATAAGAACTCAACAAGAACATATCCAATTCGCACTAGATATGACACACTAGTATAAAATTGGAATCAACTTAAGAAATTTGATATTACTCACAAATTCTCAAACCAATCTCGCCACAATTCCACACATGAAATTGATAAGAGATCAAATTTGCTAGCAAGGACTCTCCTCACAGCAAAGTGTATGATTTTTCTCAAAATGTCAAAAGTTCTCTCACAAACCCTAGTTAGCAAGTATTTATACTTCCTCCTGTTAGGGTAAAATCACATGAAAATTACAACTAAGCCACTTAGGTGGCCGATTTTAAACACAAATTACAAGTAAATCAAAAAGTCCAAAAAATAAATAAAAAGTTATCGGTTCAATAATAAAATACAAGTACAAAAGATGATCTTTAAATGGCCAGTTCTTCGATTCAAGCGAATAATTTGTTGGTCCAGTCCATCTTCGGTTTATGTTGGTCCATGAATAACCCACAAGCTAAGTTTTAGTGAGTTTGTCCATCACCCTGTAAAAGCCTACAAGCATGCCTGCTGGAATGCACAACAAATAAGTAATAGAAAAGAAGTTAGTATACAAATATTTCCAAGGTCGGTTTGTTCAAAGAGGACCCTTATCGCCAAATTTTGTAATCCTTTAGCTCTTGCCCTAGTGATAGGTCTTGTACGATTTTGATTCTTATCATCTCTTCGAGCCTCAAGAAGATTTGTCCTCAAATCTGATTGGTCAAATGTAGTAGAGACTCTGTATCCTCCTAGGAAGTTATATGTAAAATTATCACTGTAGTATCCCAATATTTGAAATACCATAGGGGGTGGTTGCTTTCGCTCTTCCATCTCTAGGATATATCTCATCTGCAACATATATAAAGGTCCTTCATCCACTAAGACCTCCCCTATCTCAAACTGTTCCACCGATATTGTTTTCTCCTTTCCTGTTTCACCTATATGTCTTTGAACCTCTTAGCCCTCTGATGGCTGACTCAACTGACTATGACCCACAGGAACCTTTGATGGTTAACACATCTGCCTCTGAATAGTTTGGTCCTCTGAAGGTTGGCTCATCTAACTATGAACCTTTGATGGTTCACACATTTGCCTCTGAACAGTTTGGTCCTTTGAAGGTTGGCTCATGTGACTAAGAACCTCAAGAACTTGTGAAGGTTGGCACATCTATTTCTGAACAGTTTGGTCCTCTGAAGGTTGGCTCATGTGACTATGAATCTCAAGAATCTCTGATGGTTGACTTATCTGTCTTTGCATCTATTGGACCTTTGATGGTGACCTAGGGTTCAATACTATACGTTTAGCATCCTGTTGGAACATATAAGTATTTTTATACCCATCATGTAAGGCCATCCTGTCATACAACCATGACCTGCCAAGCAATATATGGGATGCACACATGGGTTATCACATTCAATCTCATCATAATATTTATCTCCTATATTGAAAGGTACCCTAGCTCTTTGGGTCACATGAAGACTCCCCTACTCATTCAACCAATGTAATGTGTAGGGTTCTGGATGCGGGGTATTTACAAGTTATAATTTTGATACTAATGAGGCAGCTACAACATTAATACAACTACCACCATCAATGATAATGACACACAAGTTACCTTGTACCCTACAAGAAGTATAAAACAAATTTTCTTTTTATCCATCATCAATGGTTGGAGAAGAAGTGAAGACTCGACGTAGTAAATTAGTAGAAGGATACAAATTATTTGACATGGTTGCTTACTAATTTCAATAAGCCAACAACAAACTTCACACCACGTCACAACCAATACACCTCAACCTTACACCACACTTATACTCATGGTGTAATACATACCTCCATAAAGACTTCACTCTAAAGCTACCCAACAACCACTATAAAGAAAACACCAAATGGTAAAAATTAAATACTCCACAGTTCACTTATACAATAACACTACATCAATACCTCCTATACATCTATGGTGCAATTAAGTAACCAATGCTACAAATACTTCTCTACACTTCAATTATAGTAAAATAAATGAAGTAACAATTAAATACTTCCAAGTAGTTAATATATTGAATTCAACTAAGCAAGTGTTTAAGTAATGAAACTCAATAACTTTCACACTTAAATGCTTGTTTTTGAATTTCAAACTTCACTACTTAATTTCCTTTCTTAGCCACGGCACACACACACACTTTAGTCTCCATGTGTAGCACCTTACACCACACAACTCCACAAATTCACATTGCCACACACACCACAAACATACACGGTGCAATCACTTCAACCACCACTACACACACACAACACTTCATGGTGCAAATTACCCTTCACTCAATATACACAACACAACTCCAACAACTTAATACATTCCCTTACACAGCAACTCATACACATACAACACGGTAACAATTCAAATGACACTCCTTAATGCAACTTTCCCACAAATGGTAAGAATCAATTTTAAATTCAAATGAAATGTATTCAATACCACTCAATAACTACTTCAAGATTAATAGATGTGTTTGAATTCAAATGATTTCCTTTTTTTTTTTCACATAAACTCAAATCTGAAAATTGTACACTTCCACTTCCAAAATACATAAGGAAACACACGACACACTCCACAAGTTATTTCAAATTATGGAATTCCAATGATGGAATTCAAATTCAAATAACTTTCCTTTTTCTACACACAAGGAGCTTACGGCTAAGATATTGATCATTAAAGATCAAATATGAATTTCTACTCCTAAGTTCACAACAAGAAGTAATCTACAGCATAGTTCACACATAACTACTTCAACTCCTCTTCAATCAACAACAAGTATGAAATGGAAGAATAAGAAGCCTAATTTCCAAATTCAACAATCACAAAAATTCCTTCTCAAAACCGTGCTTTGATACCAAAAAGATGATGTGCCTTAATTCCAAAGCACATGAACACAACCGGTTGAAGAATTCAATCAAACCAAGTTCTCAAAATGGCATGATGAACAATTAGCAAGTGAACCCTAATTGTATGAAAAACTTGCTCTGATACCAAAAAGATGATGTGCCTTGATTTCGGATGCAAATTACACAATGCTAATTGAGGAATCAATTAAACAATCCCATAAGATGCATGACTCCAATCAAACACTTAAACCCTAAAGGTCAAGTGACATCTATGCAAATGACAATCACTTGTAATTCCGAAATAGCACAAATAAACAACACAATAAAGTCTAATTTCCAACTAAAATGGCATAAACCTTGGAGTAGATATAGAACCTTAAATTGTGTGTAATAAGAACTTAACAAGAACAAATCTAATTTGCACTAGATATGACACACTAGTATAAAATTGGAATCAACTTAAGAAATTTGATATTACTCACAAATTCTCAAGCTAATCTCGTCCCAATTCCACACATGAAATTGATAAGAGATCAAATTTGTTAGCAAGGACTCTCCTCATGGCAAAGTGTATGATTTTTCTCAAAATTTCAAAAGTTCCCCTATAAACCCTAATTAGCAAGTATTTATACTTCCTCCTATTAGGGTAAAATCACATGAAAATTACAACTAAGCCACTTAGGTGGCCGGTTCTAAACACACATTACAAGTAAATAAAAAAGTCTAAAAAATGAATAAAAAGTGACTAGTTCAATAATAAAATACAAGAACAAAAATCAGTTCTTTGATTTAAGTGAATAATTTGTTGGTCTAGTTCATCTTCGGTTTATGTCGGTCCATGAATAACCCACAAGCTGAGTTTTAGTGAGTTTGTCCATCGCCCTGTAAAACCTGACAAGTATGCCTATTGGAATGCACAACAAATAAGTAATAGAAAAGAAGTTAGTATACAAATATTTTCGAGGTCGATTTGTTCAAAGAGGACCCTCATCGCCAAATTTTGTAATCCTTTGGCTCTTGCCCTAGTGATAGGTCTTGTAGGATTTTGATTCCTATCATAAAATCTACTTGATGAGATGTGGCTTTGCATCCTGCTTTGTTAACAATAACTTCAATACAAAGTGATCTGTGTAAACGATGACCTTAGACAAAATGAGATAGGGTCAAAATTTGTTAAAAGCAAACACAACTGTTACTAGTTGCTTTTTAGTTGTTGTATAGTTCTCCTATGTAGATGCAAGTGTCTTGCTTGCAAAGTGAATGGGTTAGAAATATTTGTCCTTTTGTTGCCCTAAAATAACACTTACAGTTGAGTCATTAGTGTCACACATTATCCCAAATGGGAGATTCCAATATGGTGTGACCATAATAGGGGCATTGGTGAGCCTTTGTTGAGAATGTTGAAAGCATCTAGACACTCTTAAGTGAACTTGAAGGGCGTGTCTTTCTCAAAGACCTTTGCCGTTGGCCTTGTAATATTTGAAAAGTCTTTTATGAACCAGTGATAGAATCTGACATGGTTAAGGAAGCTTCTAATGGATTTAAATGAAGATGGTGGTGGCAATTTAGAAATAGCTTCAATCTTCGCATCATCCACCTCAACGCCCTTCTTGGAGACCTTATGTCCTAAGACTATTTCTTGTGCCATGAAATGGCATTTTCTCCTAGTTTAGTACTAGATTGGTGTCTTCACAATGTTGCAAGATTGATTCCAAATGGTGGAGACATTCATCAAATGAATTACTAGAGATTGAGAAATCATCCATGTAGACCTCCATGCTCTCTCCAACCATATCTTCTAATATTGTCATCATGCACCTATGAGAGGTAGCTGGGGTATTGCACAACTTACAAAGCACTCGATGATAGGCACATGTTCCAAATGGACATGTGAACGTTGTCTTTTCTAGGTCTTCTAATGCAATAGGGATTTTAAAATATCTGAACATCACATCCAGGACGCAATAATAGGTGTGCCCAACTAGCCTCTCAATCATCTGATTAATGAATGGAAGGGGAAAATGATCTTTCAGAGTTGCTTCATTTAACTTACGGAAGTTAATGTATACTCTTTAGCTCATAACCATTCTCATTGCAATGAGTTCGTTCTTTTCATTTGGCCCAATTGTCATGCCACCCTTCTTAGGGACTACCTGCACTGATCTCACTCATGAGCTGTCAGATATTGGATAGATCATCCTAGCATCAAATAGTTTAATGACCTCCTTCACCACATCCCTCACATTAGGATTAAGTTTGCGTTGAGGTTATACCACCGGTTTAATGCAATCTTCCATGAGAATCTTATGTGAGCATGATCGTTGCCAATCGTAGTTTTAATAAATTGAATTCTTGTTCTTAATCTTACTACGAAGCAATAGGCAAGTGCACCTATCGTAGCATAATATAGCGAGTAAGCACAAGGTCGTCCCTCAGAGATACACCAACTACTAGTACTAACTTCGTTCCTATTATCTAACCGTCGCTTAATAATGTTGGTTGAAACTTAATTACTCTAATCTTAAAACTGATAACACACTAACAACAATGGTTCTGAAGATTTATCAATTAACAAAAGCAACCTAGATCTTATTCTACTCCTTCTCTATCATGTAATTCATTAGATTTCTGAAGATTGTCATAATTGACTTCTTATACTGTTGAATTCTCTAGTCAAGTTAACTACTTTCTCAAGTATATTAACCTATCTAATCCTAGGTTTATCAAATAGGATCTCTCCTTAGTTAATAGCAACCTAGAATTGCATAAAGCACATGAATTCGCATCAAAATAATCGATGTAAACAGAAGACTCTTGTTTCCTATCTCTAGAAGAACAATCAAATCTCATTAATTGCATTAGATCTAATCATATGAGCAATTTCTCAATTAACTAATATGATATCATGCATAAATTCATATTCCGGATCTATGAATCTAAGAAACAATTGAAGAGCATGCAATTAATCATAAGAAAGTCAACAACTTCGCATTAATGACCAAATCTTCATCACATGACAGAGAAGTTTTAAATAAAATCTAGATCTAGGGTCTACTCCTCCATAAATTGGACAAAAGAAATGCAATTACTAGAAGAATAGATAAAATTCATGGTCACAACCCTTAAAGATAGAATCTTCTTCTTCGTGGGTCTGCAATCTCCCTTGGAATCGACAGAATCTTCTTTCCCTTGCTGTTATGAGAGTGTGAGAAAATGAAAAATTCGTAACCTTCGTTTCTAGGGCAAACTGACGGTCTATTTATACATGTACCCCGATTGGATATATACACAGCGGATACACAAGTAGTGTATCTCGTTCGTGTATCTCATGCTTGCTTCCAAGTGTCCTTATGTGAATATATACGAGCAAGTACATGGGAGTGTACATTGGTCGTGTATTTGAAACGTCATCGAATAGAAGCAAAACTTAGATACACAAGCAAAGTACATGGGCGTGTACTTTGCTCGTGTACTTTGTAGAAATCCGCTTCAGTATACACAAGTAAAACAGCAAAGTGCATGGGCATGTATCTCGCTTGTGTACTTTCCAGAATTCTTTCTCTTCACATGTAATGTATCCAATTCCTTCCAAACTTGCTCCGACTCTTCAAAACTCCTTCCCTTAGCTCCAAAATACTCTAAAGGATCCTGAAATTAACATTCATTCCATTAAGCATCCTTTTCTTCAACAAATCATCTAAAAATTCAAAAATAAAGCATAATTTCATTACTCTAGATAAGGGTATTTTACAACTTATCAAACTTCCCCACACTTAAATCTTTGCTTGTCCTCAAGCAAATTAAAACATTAATCAAACTTCTCATTAATTATGATTATCGTTACCAAATAATACTACTCAGACATTAGCATTTATGAATTTTAATCTTTAAAGCTCAATGCAATCCCTCAATCTAATGAGTGTGCTTCTCACCTTATCATGAAAGTATTGTAACAAAGATACTTTAGTCAAATTTCTAGGATTCATCTGAGTAAACCAAGCTTTACCCTCATCATTTAACAACGACCTTCATGATCAAAATTAGACACAAGATCAATTAGAGCAAAAGGAAACGTCAGAGCAAAAGGAAACGTGATACATTTTAACCACCATTAAAAAGTCTATAATCTTCTCAATTATCTCTCTAAGTAAAACAATCAATAATGAAAGTACATTGCATTTATGTTTCCCCTGGATTCCTCCTCCTTTTTAGTTGATCTCTTCAAAGATTTTATTTTTTGTAATAGTTCACTATTTTCATCCCTTTTTTTTTGTTTGGTTTAACTGTTTAGGATCTTGCAACCCATGTAACGAGTTTTCAGCCGATAATCCTAGGCTCGTCACCCAAGTTAACGAACGTTATCCCCTCAATTGAGGGCGTTCCTATGGGCTTAATTACTCGAGTTATAGGACCCTCTCAACTTTTTCCTTTATGGTATTTCATTTTGTTACGGTAATTTCCTTGGTCGGCCGATCCCAGGCCAGACGACCTTAGGTGACCAGGTTTTAAAGGAACCCCATCGAACCTCTATTACCTTAACTTATTATTTTGACTAGTTAGTAGCGGAGTCAAACTTCGCTCTTCTGAGGGACCAAAGCCTGCCCATACTAACCAATCCTTTATTTTTCAAGTATAACATGCTTTCATTAAATTATTACTTTAAAGAGATCTTCTAAGAAGGATCACCGAGAGAATCATTTCATTTGCCCTTTCATGAAAGATTAAATGGCTCTCAAGATCTTTGAGTTTCACAGCGATTTTATCCCATAACTTTGACTAAGTATCAATGTTCCAAAGAAGACAAAGGTGGCATGCACAACACTCTTTTAGAGGAATTCATTCACTAAATGCTAAAATACTACTTAATTTGCAATCATGATTTCAAAATTCGATTATCAGGCAAAAAGAAAAAAAATAGGGGAAAATTTTGAATGACTCATACAATTCAGCACAACCCTTATCAAATTTCTTTAGTATCCCCTTCCTTACACTTAGATTGACATTGTCCCCAATGTCTTTATCATTCAAGAATACAATGGTCTCAAAATAAGTTAGGGTCGTCAATTACACAAAGAAAATGATAGGACTTGCATTGGGTTTTCGAAATAAGGAGGAAGATAGCACAGTTGAGATACACAACCAAAGTATACGATTGTGTACCTGATTGTGTATCTACCCATCTCATACATGCACAAATTACCATAGGAACGCTCAAAATTAGGTCTTGTGGCTTTAGTATATTATCAATCTACCTTCTTGAAGGCAAAAAATGTAACTACAACACACCTAAAGCATCCTTAAACGATAAAGTTCGAATCTTGATTCTAAGAAGCTAGGTGTGATAGTTTAGTGATCATAAAAAAAAAATGGCCTCATAACTTGGTTTCTAAGAAGAAGATCGGGAAAGAAACACAACAACATTATTAAAAAAACCCACAAAATCAAAGTCCCAAATATTCATGTTCAAACCCTAACTGTTGATTCACTTGTTGGGCAGGCACTCATGACATCAATCATACATGCATTCACATGAGTTCAAAATGTCTACCGATCTATCAACAATCGACTTCCAAACTGCGAAATCACTCATCATACCATCATCATAGATGCAAGCATGTATGGTAGTCGTAAAAGAAAACCGAGCAACAACTATATTGCAATAAGTATTGAAGAAGAAGAAGAGAAAACTTACTTACCTTGAGTCCTTGAAACGGAAGAAATTTATGGTGTAGAAAGAACAACTACGGTATGGAGGAGTAGAGTGGGAGTGAGTGGGTCAAATACACGAATGGAGAATGGGTCGTGTAAATGGTAGAGTGAAGTGAGGAGTCCTTTTATAGTACAAGCAGAAAAATTAGATACACGACTAAGTACACGGTCGTGTACTTTGGATTCCTTTCTGTAGGTTAGATACACGAGCGTGTACCTTGTTCGTGTATCGTCGGAGAGCAATCTGTGGGTCAGACACACGATCAGGTACACGAGCATGTACCTTGTTTGTGTATCGTGGGAGAGCATTCTGTGGGTCAGATACACGATCAGGTACACGAGCGTGTACCTTATTCGTGTATCGTGGGAGAGCATTCTGTGGGTTAGTTACACAGCCAGGTACACGAGCGTGTACCTTGTTCGTGTATCGAATTGTGCCTTCTGTGGGTCAGATACACGACTAGGTACACGAGCGTGTACCTTATTCGTGTATCTCTGATATGTACACAATGAGCATGTTTTGAAGTGCACGGGAGGGCACACCATGATGCATTCCTCTTTTGTATTGCAAAGTCAATTTAGACACCCTCTGGCATGTGTGAGAAACAGAATACACCACTAGTGTACCGGTTGTGCAGATCAAAGTACATACCTGTCATCACTTCATCTTGCATTCCCATGAAAAGGTCTCCCATCCTGAATTTCCCCACACTTAGAGCTTAAAAGAAGCTCTATTAAGGTGACTTTCATAGAATCCAAACTTGGTTAGCCCCTCTGTAGCTTGCTGTCTTGCAAAAGTTACTCCAAAATAACGGATGATAATAAAGAAAAAAAAAAAAACTTACCTAAGCAACATGGGTTGCCTCCCAAGAAGCGCTGTTGTTTAACGTCGTTAGCTCGACGTAATAAACCGGTGGAGCTCAAATGGAGATGAGAATGAGGTTCAGCTCCTCCTTTTCTTCCAAAACTGTTTTGTCCCCAAAGTAATGCTTAAGCCTTTGGCCATTCACCTTGAAAATGCCTTTCTTAGAGATTTTATAACTCAAAACAATACCTTCTTTTGCCATAAAATGATACTTCTCTAAATTTAGGACCAGGTTAGTATCTTCACAACGTTGTAACACTAACTCAAGATGGTGTAGACACTCATCAAAAGAATTCCCGAAAACAAAAAAAATCATCCATGTATACTTCCATGTTGTCTCCTACCATACCCTCAAAAATAGCCATCATGCATCGTTGAAAGGTGGCTGGAGCATTGCATAATCCGAACGGCATGCATCGATAAGCGAAGGTCCTAAAAGGGCATGTGAATGTCCTCTTTTCCTGGTCTTCGGGTACAATAGGAATTTGAAAATATCTTGACATCCCATCAAGGAAACAGTAATATGCATGACCTGCTAACCTTTCAAGCATTTGGTCCACAAATGGAAGAGGAAAATGATCCTTTCGAGTTTCATCATTTAGCTTGCGGTAATCTATACAAACTCTCCATCCAGTGAAAGTTCTCATCGAGATGAGTTCATTTTTTTCATTCGGTACCACTATCATACCGCCTTTCTTCGGAACTACTTGAATGGGGCTCACCCATGAGCTATCAGAAATCAGGTAGATCATTCCTGCGTCAAGCAATTTGATGACTTCCTTTTTTACAACATTTTTCATATTTGGATTAAGTCGGCGCTGCGGTTGTACCACTGGCTTGACACAATCTTCCATCAGAATTTTGTGTGTACAAAACGATGGGCTAATCCCCTTTATATCTGCAATTTTCCATGTAATTGCTTTCTTGTGTTGCCTCAGGACATGCAATAACCTTTCCTGCTGATCTCAATCCAGATTTGATGCAATTATGACTGGAAGTTTAGAATCTTCTTCCAAAAATGCATATTGAAGGTAGTTTGGAAAATGTTTCAATTTTAGCTCAGGTGGTTCCTCAATTGAAGGTTTCAATCTTTGAATGGTGGATCTATTCATATCTTTAAAGCTTCTTTCTTCTCTCAACTCAGGATTGTTATTGAGCTGATTGACAATTGCTCTAATCGCCATATTTTCAGGTTGCTCTTTCTCCCATTCATCAAACACAATTTTAATGCATCACCAATCAACAGGTCTTGCAATGAATTCGAAACTGCAAAGTTAAGGTAGTCGATTGCATAGCATGTATCATCATGGTGCAGGCTTTGTCTAAGGACGTCAGGCATTTTCACTATGACCTCTTCATTTCCCATTCTTAACACTAACTTCCCATCCCCAACATCAATTATGGCTCTAACAGTAGCCAAAAATGGCCTCCCCAATATAAGAGGGACCTCCACATCTGCTTCCATGTCAAGCTTGACGAAATCCTCCGGGAAGATGAAGTCCTGCACCTTCACTAATACATCTTCAACTACTCCTCTTGGGAATTTGACTGATCAATCGGCTAACTAAAGACTCATTTTGGTTGGTTTCGGCTCTCCAATACCCAATTTCTGGAACATCTTGTATGCCATCAAATTAATGCTGGCTCCCAAATCAGCCAATGCCCGTTCTTCAGATAAATTCCCTATCAGGTAAGGGATGGTAAAGCTCCCAGGATCTTTTAACTTCTTTGGGAGTTTGTTCTGAATTACCGTAGAGCATTCTCCTCCTAAAGTTACAGTGGAGAACTCTTCAAGCTTCCTTTTGTTCGATAGCAACTCTTTCAAAAATTTTGCATATCGTGGCATTTGTGATAATGCCTCAACCAGTGGAAGGTTGATATGCAATTGCTTGAATATCTCTAAAAATCTGCCATAGTGCTCATCTGTTCTGTCCTTCTTGAGTCGTGCTGGGTAAGGAACATTGTGCTTGTATTCTGGGATTAATGGAGGTGATGATTTCTCTTTAGGTGATTTTTCTGAATGCTTTCCCCCTTCTTTGAGAACTACTTGTTCTTTTGCTGGTTCAGTCATCCGACGCTCTTCTTCTTGAACCTTTGGTTGTAGTTCCTTACCACTTCGTAATGTGACAGCCTTAACATGTTCTCTAGGGTTGGTTTCTGTGTTTCCCGGTAGTGAACCTTGAGATCTCTCTGACAGAAGCTTAGCTATCTGACCGACCTGGTTTTCAAGATTGTGTATTGATGCCTCATGATTCCTCAGAGCCGAGTCTTGATTTTTCAGAATCAAATCTAAGGACTTCTGTCTGTCTTCTGAATCCTTGATGAATTTTGTGAGGAGATCTTTAAGTGGCGGTTTGGAACTCTGGACCAGTGGCCTCTGATAACCTGGTGGAGGATTCAGATTGCCCTTCTGAATGTTACTGTTGTTAGTCCAAGAAAAATTTGGGTGATTTCTCCATCCTGGGTTATAAGTATTGCTGTATGGATTGTTCTGGGGTCGAATTGGGTTTCCCAAATAATCCACTTGCTCTGTTTGCCCTTCCTCACCACCTGAGGGTTCCACAATAGCCAGCTGATGTTGTGAGACAGTGATGGGACGATCTGACCGTTCTAACAAGTTTAAACCTTTACTCAATCCTAGCTTACGATCAGTTCTTAGGCAAGTGTACCTATTGACTAGCAGTATAGCATAGGAGTACAGGTATCTATCCCACGAAGACTTATAAGTACTAGTACTAACGATTCTACTACTATCTAACTTCTCACTATTGATGATCTCAACTATCCTAATTATTGCCTAAACCTGAAAGAAACAAATAAAATGAACAAAGTAAATGTAATCAAACACTCCCTTAATTAATTCAATGATCTAAACATACCCTGCCCAAGATCCACCCCCCTGATTCTCATGCAGCTTCTATTCAATCCCAAACTATCCAATGATTAATACCCAAACTTTGATCTGCGGAGTTTCTTACACTAGATTAGAGTCTTTCTCAAGATCAATAATCCCTAATCCTAATTAAGCCAATTAAGATCTCTCTTCAATTAACATAATCAAGATTGCAATAGAATTTTAGGACTCTCAATTGAACCAGACCGCAATGACCTCGTTCAATACAGAAGACCTCCTATAACCTATCTCTAGGATTACAAGGGTCTTTTTATTCATGCAAGATCTACTCTATTACCGATTTCTCAATCTTAATAACAGAGATATAATTCCATCCTAATATTGCGCACATATCAAGATGAATAAACTATAATTGCAACATGAACAAACTCAAAGAATAGAATTAAATTATTGAACATCAACAATTCTGTCACATGATACTCAGGGGTTTCTCAAGGGAACGGGTATGAAACAATTAGCCACTCATGAATCTAATAAGAAGAGCAAAACATAAAATAATTGAGTCCATAAAGAAAATTCGAACACGAAATATCTTGGCTTCCAATCCGAAACTATTCTGGCAATAGCTCCTGGCAGCGGCTTCTCTTCTCTAGGGTTTCTCTCGTGCCGCCTCCTCCCTTTTCTCATTAGGGTTGTTCTATTTATACTTCTTGAGGCATGGCCGAGCATCTTCAACTGGAAAGATACGATTCTATCTTTCCTTTTCCAAGTGAATCTCGTCAAGTGAATAACGGTCGCCTGGCACGCCTAATGGCATGGCCAGATTTCAAACCGTGTCTCCCTCTGGTCGAAAATATGTAACTCCTCAATCTTGCTCAATGTTTGGCACGGCTAGGAACACGGCTAGCAGCACTGGTAGCAACACGGCTAGAAGCACGGCTAGACTATAACCCGTGCCAAGTTCTGGAGCTTTCCACGTCTTCACAGCGTATGCCACGGCTTCAAACACACCCATATCACAAGCCGTGCTTCCTTTCCAAGTGATGCTTTCATCTTCAGGTGCGCCCACGGTTTATGACACGGCCGTGGCCTTCCACGTGTTGTCCATGAGTAACTTTAACTTGATCTTTTAAGCTTCAATTATGCTCCTTTTGTGATCTTTCTCCTTCTCTTTGGTATTATACCTTGAAACATATATTTATTTGTTAAATACTGAATCTGCATTGATTTTATTCAAAAGATTATACAAATTCATCAGTAATGCCCATGATTTACCAGGGTTAATTTACTCTTATCAGACAGCCAACCCGTTGATCTTTCTAGATAAAGCCTCAACTTTGGACATGATAGAAGTAGCCACATCCACTTCAAGAATGCCTGCCACCTTCTTTTCTCTGCCCCTACCATGTGACCATTCATAATTATTCGCGGCCATGTCTTCAAAAGAGTCAAACCTTCTTTAGGAGTTTTATGGTTCAAGGTGCCACCAGCTGCGGCATCTACTGTTTGTCTCGTTTGATAGTTCAACCCATTATAAAATATCTAAACTTGAAGCCACTCTGGGATCCCATAGTGTGGGCATTTCTGCATTGAGTCCTTGAATCTCTCCCAGGTTTCATACAACGTCTCCATGTCATACTGATGATAAGATTAAATCTCAGCTCGAAGTTTAGCGGTCTTTGAAGGAGGGAAGAATTTGTCCATAAACTTCTTAATCAGACCTTGCCATGTAGTAATGGAGTTCCTCGATAAAGAATTCAGCCACTGCTTAGCCTTGCCTTTCAAAGAGAATTGGAAGAGCCTGAGGCGGATCGCATCATCACTAACTCCATTAAATTTGAAGGTATCGCATATCTCTAGAAAGAGTTGGATATGCGCATTTGGATCTTCATCCTATAAACCATAAAATTGAGTATATTGCTGCACCATCTGAATCACGGCAGGCTTAAGTTCAAAATTATTTGCCTCCACTCGAGGACGGACTATGCTAGAGCTAACGCCTATCAAGTTTGGCCTGGCAAAATCAGAATTGGTTCTAGGTCGCTCATTAACTCGGCCATCTCTATTATCAACCAGTTGATGATTCGGGGGATCCACAACAACATTTCCTTGATTCAGCTCTTGAGCACGATTATTGACTTGATCAGCCATTTCTTCCTTCAGTGATTCTCCTTGAATACCAAATGATGTTGACTCAGTCAAGTGTTGCTTTTTCTGATAACGACGAATAATTTTCTCTGGCTCAGGATTAAAAACAGCAAGTTCCTTGGAGCGACTTCTAGTCATGCACTGTTAACGTAATACAAATCAATTATGAGCTCCAAATTCTTAGGAAGGAAAGGGAAAAAAGATAAGAAAGAAATAAATTGGTTAAATTAATAAGTAAAAAGTGTTTCTAATATTGGCATGTCCCTGGTAACGGCGCCAAAAACTTGATCGTTGCCAATCGTAGTTTTAATAAATTGAATTCTTGTTCTTAATCCTACTACGAAGCAATAGGCAAGTGCACCTATCGTAGCGTAATATATCGAGTAAGCACAAGGCCATCCCTCAGAGATACACCAACTACTAGTACTAACTCCGTTCCTATTATCTAACCGCTGCTTAATAATGTTGGTTGAAACTTAATTACTTTAATCTTAAAACTAATAACACACTAAAAACAATGGTTCTGAAGATTTATCAATTAACAAAAGCAACCTAGATCTTATTCTACTCCTTCTCTATCATGTAATTCATTAGATTTCTGAAGATTGTCATAATTGACTTCTTATACTGTCGAATTCTCTAGTCAAGTTAACTACTTTCTCAAGTATATTAACCTATCTAATCCTAGGTTTATCAAATAGGATCTCTCCTTAGTTAATAGCAACCTAGAATTGCATAAAGCACATGAATTCGCATCAAAATAATCGATGTAAACAGAAGACTCTTGTTTCCTATCTCTAGAAGAACAATCAAATCTCATTAATTGCATTAGATCTAATCATATGAGCAATTTCTCAATTAACTAATATGATATCATGCATAAATTCATATTCCGGATCTATGAATCTAAGAAACAATTGAAGAGCATGCAATTAATCATAAGAAAGTCAACAACTTCGCATTAATGACCAAATCTTCATCACATGATAGAGAAGTTTCAAATAAAATCTAGATCTAGGGTCTACTCCTCCATAAATTGGACAAAAGAAATGCAATTACTAGAAGAATAGATAAAATTCATGGTCACAACCCTTAAAGATAGAATCTTCTTCTTCGTGGGTCTTCAATCTCCCTTGGAATCGATAGAATCTTCTTTCCCTTGCTGTTATGAGAGTGAGAGAAAATGAAAAATTCGTAACCTCCGTTTCTAGGGCAAACTGACGGTCTATTTATACATGTACCCCGATTGGATATATACACGAGTGGATACACAAGTAGTGTATCTCGTTCGTGTATCTCATGCTTGCTTCCAAGTGTCCTTATGTGAATATACACGAGCAAGTACATGGGAGTGTACATTGGTCGTGTATTTGAAACGTCATTGAACAGAAGCAAAACTTAGATACACAAGCAAAGTACATGGGCGTGTACTTTGCTCGTGTACTTTGTAGAAATCCGCTTCAGTATACACAAGTAAAACAGCAAAGTGCATGGGCGTGTATCTCGCTTGTGTACTTTCCAGAATTCTTTCTCTTCACATGTAATGTATCCAATTCCTTCCAAACTTGCTCCGACTCTTCAAAAATCCTTCCCTTAGCTCCAAAATACTCTAGAGGATCCTGAAATTAACATTCATTCCATTAAGCATCCTTTTCTTCAACAAATCATCTAAAAATTCAACAATAAAGCACAATTTCATTACTCTAGATAAGGGTATTTTGCGACTTATCAGAGAAAAACGAGGGGTTGATCCCCTTTGTGTATGCAATCTACCATGCAATTGCCTTTTTGTGTTGACTAAAGACATATAGTAGCTTGTTTCACTGATCTTGACTAAGGTCCGATGCTATAATCACTGGAAGTTTGGAGTCTTTTTCCAGAAATGTGTACTGTAAATAGTTAGGCAATTGCTTTAGTTCCAACATAGGTGGCTCTTCTATAGAGGGTTTTGATCTTTGAATAGTGGACTTATTGATGACTTTGAAATTCCCCTCTTTCTTCAACTCATCATTATTACTAAGCTGGTTTGCAACTAAATTGACTATTAAATTTCCAACTTCCACTTGCTCCCCATTCATCAAACAAAGTTCTAGGTCATTATTACTCAAAAGTTCTTATAGGGGATGTGAAATAGCCAAGTTGAGATAGTCAATTGCATAACAAGTGTCATCATGGTGCAAACTCTATTTAAGCACATCAAGCATTTTAATAATAACCTCTTCACTACCTACTCATAAGACTAGCTTCCTATCTCTAACATCTATTATAGCTCTAGCAATAGCCAAAAATGGTCTTCCCAAGATAAGAGGGACCACCACATTTGACTCCATGTCTAAAATGACAAAATTTGTGGGGAAGATGAAACCTTGCACCTTCACTGACACATCTTCAACCACTCCTTTAAGAAACTTTATTAATATGTCAGCTAGCTGTGAACTCATTCTTATTGGCTTTAGTTCCCCTAGTCCTAGCTTTTTAAACATTTATTATAGCTTAAGATTAATGCTGACTCCTAAATAAGCTAAGGTCCTCTCATAAGATAAGTTCCAATTAAACATGGGATGGAAAGCTTCCTAAGTCCTTAAGATTTTTTGATAATTTATTTTGGATCACTGTAGAACATTTTCCTCTAAGAGTCACAGTTGGGAATTCTTCCGGCTTTCTTTTATTTGATAGCAACTCTTTCAAGAATTTTTCATATCTTGGTATTTGTGACAAAGCCTCAACCAGCGGAAGATTAAGGTCCAACTGCTTGAAAATCTCTAAAAACTTGCCACAGTGCTCATCCATCTTTTCTTTCTTGAGTTTTGCTAGGTAGAAAATGGTAGGCTTGCATTCTAGGATTAACTGTGATGATAGTTTCTCTACAGTTGAGTTGTCTAATTACTTTTCCCTGTCTTGATAGTAAGTTGCTCTTCTATTGACTTAGTTGATTCACTCTATTCTGCATGAACCCTAGATTGTAATTCTTTGCCATTTCTCAATGTTTTTGCCTTGAAATGTTCCCTAGGATTTATCTTTGTGTTTCCTGATAGTGAGCTTTAAGGTCTTTCTAAAAGTATCTTGGCTATTTAGCCATCATGATTTTTCTAAATTGTGTATGGAAGCTTCATGATTCCTAAGAGCTATCTCTTGGTTTCTCAAAATCATGTTTAAGGAATTTTTCCTCTTGTCTAAGTCCTTGATGAATTTTGTCAAAAGATCCTTGATTGGTGGCTTAGAACTTTTACTAGGTGGTCTTTGATAACTTGGAGGAGGATTAGGATTGCCTTTTTAAATATTGCTGTTATTACTCCAGGAGAAATTCAAGTGATTTCTCCAACTTGAGTTATACGTATTGCTGTATGAATTGTTTTGGGGTCGAATCGAATTTCCCTGATAATCTACTTGCTCAGTACATGTTTCTTCACTAAAAGAGGGATCTACAACAACCAATTGCTGCTGTGAAACAGTCAAGCCATTAATCTTTCAAACAAGACTTCAACCTTGGCCATGATTGTGGCAATCGCATCTATATCTAGAACACTTGCAACTTTCTTCCCTCTACTTCTGATGTGTGACTACTCATAATTATTTGTAGCCATGTCTTCAAAGAGAGTGAGGCTTTCTTTAAGGGTCTTGTGGTTCAAGGTGCCACTAGCTGTGACATCTATCATTTGTTTAGTTTGGTAATTTAAGCCATTATAAGAAATCTGCACTTGAAGCCACTTTGGGATCCCATGGTGTGGACATTTCCTCATTGACTCTTTAAATCTCTCCCAAGTTTCATATAGAGTTTCCATGCCATATTGATGGTAAGACTGGATTTCAGCTAGAAGTTTAACAGTCTTCGAGGGAGGGAAGAACTTATCCATGAACTTCTTGATCAACTCTTGCCACGTAGTGATAGAGACCTTTAGCAAAGAGTTCAACCACTGCTTGGCCTTGCCTCTAAAAGAGAATGGAAAGACCCTTAGGCAGACTACATCATTATTAACTCCATTAAACTTGAAAGTGTCGCATATCTCCAGAAAGAGTTGGATATGCATATTCGGGTCCTCGTCTTGCAGACATCAAATTGAGCATATTGTTGCACCATCTAAATGACACTCGGCTTGTGCCCAGAGTTATTTGGATCCACTTAAGGTCAAGCTATACTAAAGTTGACACCTACTAGGTTTGGTCTAGTAAAATCAAAATTGGTTCTTAGTCGATTAGGAGTCCTGGCCTCTTTATTATCAGTCACTTGATTATTCATTGGGCCTACAATTAGATGTCTTTGATTTAGCTCTTCAATGCGATTGTTAATTGGCTCAACCATCTCTCCTTTCGGTATCTCTTCCTTAATTCTTGCTGATGAAGATTAAGCTTTGGGTTTGTTCTTTTTTTGATGCCTTAAAATTATTCTCTTTGGCTTTGGATTGAAGTCAACAAGTTCCTTGTAGCGACTTTTGGTTATGCATTGTAAACACAATGTCAATAAATTATTAGCTCTAGGATCATAATAAGGAAGAGAAGACAAGTAAACAAAGAAAAGAATGGTTAAATTAAGTGGTAAAAAGTGTTCCTAATATTGGCATATCCATGGAAACAGTGCTAAAAACTTGATCATGCCAAATCATAGTCTTAATAATTTAAAGTACTTACTTCTAATGTTAACTATGATGCAATAGGTAGGTGCACCTATCGTGAACGTAATATATTGGTTATGCATAAGGTCATCGTATAGAGATAAACCAATTACTAGTAATATCTCTATTCCTATTATCTAATTGTCAATTAAGATTGATTTATATCTTGAATCGTAAACTAATAATTACTATGCTACTAAAAACTAATAATGGATCACTAACAGATTGAGTTCTTAAGCTGTGAAGTGTGTCAATCAAGCTAACAACTTTTTCAAGTCTATTAACTTAACTGACCCTAGATTTATCAATTGGGATCTCTCCTCAATTAATAGCAACCTAGAATTGCATGAGTAACATGAGCTTTTAACAACTCAATTATAAAACATAAGGCATTTTTTATTCTATCTTTAGAATCACAAGAAAACCTTATCAATTGCATAGATCTAATCATAAAAGCAATTTCTCAATTAACTAATGTGATATCAAACATAAATTCATATTTCGAATCTATGAATCTAATAAATAGTGAAAGAATATGCAATTGAACATAAGAACTTCAATAAACATTTATTAAGAACAAATTTTCATCACATGATGGAAGAGTTTCAAACAAAATCTAAGTCTAGAGTATACTCTTCCATGATATTATCAATAAAAATGCAAATATTGGAAAAGAAAATAAGTTTCATGACTACAACCCTTAATGATCGAATCTTTAACGTCGTGGATCTTCAATCTCCTTGAAAATCGACAAAACCTTCTCTTTCTTGTAGCTAGGGAAGTTTATGAATGTTAACCTCTCCCTTTTTCGTGAGCTTGAGGATATGTATATATATATATATATATATATATATTTGCAAGATCAGACATATACACAATTAAGTACACAACTTATGTATCTCAATTGTGTATGTGCACTGATGATTTCTTCATTGCTAGCAAAGTACACAATTGTGTATCTTAGTTGTGTATCTCCAGTTTGCTCTCAAGGTTTATAGTAAAGATGTACAAAAGTGAGTACATGATTTGTGTACTTTTTTCGTGTATATGAATATCTTAAAATAGAACCTCCACCTTAGATAAACAACCAAAGTTCCATGAATCTTTAACTTACTTACAACTTGTTTGATTCCTTCCCATCTCCCTTGTTGATACGAACCACGCCAACGTGTGACGAAACTCAATACCAATATGTTCGGACTTGCTACCCAAGATGCCAAACAATTGAGTGGAAACCGCGACCCGTTGTCTATAAGTGAGACAAGAACCTTGGTATATTATGTAGACGCCACAATCGGGATGAAAGACCGATTGATAAGTCGGGATGAACGCCACAGAAGAAAATCTGATAAGTTCTAAAGTAGTTCTTTAAAGAACCAAGAGAGGAGTTCTCTCAAAAGTGTTTTCAAACTTGTATGTTATATATTCTATATTCTATGTTGTATCTAAACCCTAGGAGCTTAACATTCGGGTTTACAATTCGTAACAATGATGCCCCAAAACGACATAACTTCAATAAGTTGCGTAAAAATAACAAAACAATGACTTAAAGGGCGGCAGCATGGGAATGAAGGCCGGCGGCCTTGGAGCCGGCATTGGAGATATACACGACCGTGTACTTCTAGTCGCGTATCTTTCTGTGGAAATTCTAGACACCATACACGACCGTGTACTTCTAGTCGTGTATCTTTCTGTGGAAATTCTTGACACCATATACGGCCGTGCCTTTGAACCGTGTATACGATCGTGTATGATTCTGTGTAACCTCCAGACTCCTACACGGCCGTGCCTTGTAAAGATACGCCCTCTTCAACTTGTATCCGTTATGACTTGTACAAGAGCAAGGGCATTCCTATGGTTGTTCCAATCCTTTCCAACTTCATGATTGCTCCAATCCTTTTCGACTTCATAGACATCCTTTATCAACCCGTTAAGTGCTTCCTTTAATCATTTCGCTCGAGTTTTTGTGATCGGTCTAGGTGGCACTTCAAGAGGATCCACATTCCATCTTCTGGCTTGGCTCCCATCATGGCTCTCATCATTCCTCACCTCTTGAAAAGGATTTGTCCTCAAATCGTCGCCTGCATCAAAAGGACTCAAATAAGTAACATTAAATGTAGCACTTACTTGATACTCACCTGGTAAATCTATCTTGTATGCATTATCATTGATGCGCTTAAGAATTTGAAATAGTCCATCGCCTCTAGGAAGTAGTTTAGATCGACGCTACACAGGAAATCGCTCTTTGCGCATGTGAACCTAAACCCAGTCTCCAGGTTCAAAGACAGCTTGTCGACGACCCTTGTTGGCTTGTTTCACATACTGCTCTGTTCTTCGCTCAATGTTTAGCCTTGCCTTCTCATGGATCTGTTTAACAAATTTTGCTTTCTTCTTGCCATCTAGATTAACATACTCAGAAATAGGCAGAGGTGATAAATCCAAAGGAGTTAGTGGATTAAAACCATACACAATTTCAAAAGGAGTAAACTTAGTAGCAGAATGCATTGTGCGATTATAGGCAAATTCAACATGTGGCAAACAATCCTCCCAACTTTTAATGTTCTTTTTAATGACAGCCCTCAACAAAGTAGATAAAGTTCGATTTACTACTTTAGTTTGACCATCAATCTGTGGATGACAAGTAGTTGAAAACAATAACTTAGTTCTTAACTTAGCCCACAAGGTTTTCCAGAAGCAGCTCAAGAACTTAGCATCTTTATCTGATACGATTGTTCTAGGCATACCATGTAATCTCACAACTTCCCTAAAGAACAAATTAGCAATATTGCAAGCATCATCTGTTTTGTGACAAGGAATGAAATGTGCCATTTTAGAGAATCTATCCACGACTACAAAAATAGAATCTCGACCATGTCTAGACCTGGGTAATCCTAACACAAAATCCATGGAAATATCTTCCCAAGGCTCATGAGGAATGACACTAGACCCATATAACTCATCTAATATGTCATCTAAGCGAGGAATGGGATGACGATACTTTACCATGATGTTGTTGATGGCGCGGCAGTCAACACACATTCTCCATGACCTATCCTTCTTAGGCACCAAAATCACAGGCACTGCACATGGACTCATGCTTTCTCTCACGTACCCCTTCTCCATTAATTCATCGACCTGCCTTTGGAGTTCCTTTGTCTCCTCTGGATTGCTCCTATAAGCCGGTTTGTTTGGAATTGATGCTCCGGGTACTGGGTTAATCTGGTGCTCAATACCACGAATAGGTGGTAATCCCTTTGGAATCTCTTCAGGGAAGACATCTTCAAAGTCCTACACAATAGACACAACCACACTAGGTAAAGAGTTAAATAGTTCATTAGTATTCAAACAAGTTTCCTTAAAAACCAGCAACAACATAGGTTGCTTCATCACTAACGCTCTCCTCACTACACTCGCTCTTGCCACACAACTCTCCTTTTGCAAGGTTGCACTCTCCTTTTCACTCACCACCAAAGTTGATCCCCCTTCAACTTGGTCTCTCACACTCTTTCCAACCTTCCTCTCTTTTTCCTTTTGATATTGACTTTTGTGTTCCTTTTCTTTCTCGCTGTCTTTTGCTCTCTCACTCTCCCTCTGTTTTTCACTCACCTTATATTTTGCAAAAGACTGTTGTAGCTGCAACTGATCCTCATACACTTGTTTAGGTGTTAAAGGTTTAAGATTAAAGCTTTTCCCTTGGTGAACAAGTGTATACTTGTTAGAAAAGCCATCATGAACAACCTTCCTATCAAATTTCCATGGCCTCCCAACAACACATGATACGCTTGCATCGGCACTACATCGCATAACACCTCATCCTCATACCTACCGATGCGAAAAGCAATCAAGGCTTGCTTACTCACCTTAATCTCGCCACTATCATTCAACCACTGCAATTTATATGGATTAGGGTGTTTAGTAGTCTTGAGTCTCAACCTCTCAACAATAAAATTACTCACCACATTGGTGCAACTTCCTCCATCAATGATCAAACTGCAAATATGATCACCTAGATAACATCTAGTATGAAAGATATTCTCTCTTTGCACCTCCTCTTCTTCCTTCACCTACACATTTAAAGCTCTCTTCACTATTGCCACTAACCTCCCTATTACAGGCTCCTCATCATCACTAACGTTCTCTAATGGAGGCATATCATCCTCTTCACTATCCCCCTCAGTCTCATACTCACCATCATCACGTAGAATCATAACACGCCTATTCGGACATTGACTAGCAATATGGCCTCTACCTTGGCATTTTAAACATCTAATGTCACGATTTCTAGGAGTAGAAGAATCAGGTTTACCTTAGTTACCAGGAGTAGAACCCGCTTTCCTCTACTCTCCTTTTGGTTTGGTGGGTAAAGGCTTTTCTTCCTTCTTCCATTGGTTAGTCTTCCAGGCGGATGAACCAGCACCCTGTTGAAACCGTGCAGTACTACTACCTTTCCTCCTGTGTTGGTTCTCAATCTTTATAGCCATATGAACCATATCTTCCAATTCTACATAATGCTGCAATTCCACGACATTTTGAATTTCTCTATTCAATCCAGCAAGAAACCTAGCCATGGTAGCCTCTCTATCCTCCTCTACATTCGCCCTAATCATAGTAACTTCCATCTCCTTGAAATACTCATCCACACTTCGGCTTCCCTGCCTAAGAGTTTGCAATTTGTTGTGTAACTCACGATAGTAATACGCAGGCACAAACCGCTTCTTCATCACCCTTTTCATCTCTTCCCATGACTCAATAGGTGGTTCGCCATTCCTTCTTCGATTCAACATTAGTTGATCCCACCACACTATGGCATAATCCAAAAATTCAATGGCAGCAAGTTTCACTTTCTTTCTCCCACTATAGTTGTGACAATCAAATACCATCTCTACCTTCTTCTCCCACTCTAAGTACGCCTCAGGATCATTCTTCCCTTGGAAAGGAGGAATCTTTATCTTTATACTACTCAGTTGATTATCCTCTCTATTCCTATCTCCTCTATCTTCCCAATCCCTAGTTCCTCTATTCCTACCACTATAACCTCTATAACTCTCGACAGAAGGTTCATCAAATTCATCATTCGACATTTCATCTCCACCCCTTTGTACTCTCCTAGAACAACTCTCCCTCTTATGCCCTTGGAAGACGTTTTTAAATTGCTCTAGTCTTTGCTCTACCGTCTCATGAATTTGTTCCATTCCCTCCTGAAACATTCTCTTCATCTCACCCCTTAACGCCTCAATCACTAACCTAGCATCAAACCTTCCCCTCTCACCTTCAGGAGAATGTTGCCTCAACATAGTTCCTGTTGAAAAAAGATTAGCACTAACACAAATATATATAATTAAGCCTCACGATACACTCCCTTATGTGTTTCGCTCAAAGGATGATATCACACAGTTACTCATGTATTCTCACAAGCAATGATGATATTAACTCACCAATTCCTCTTCTCAATTCTCTTGGAACTAACCCAAACTACACCAATTCCCTTCCGTAGAATTCAAAGCAACTCTAGGGCTCGAAATTTTCCTCTTTTTTCTTTCCGATTTTTTTTTGTTGCCTTTGTTTGTTGCTCTTGATCACGTTCCTTTTTTTTTTTTTGTCGTGATTCTTCCTTTTTTTTTGTAACAAAATTGAATAGAAGGCACTACACTTTCAATAGACAATTAACGCTATGAAATTGAGTATGAACAATTGATATGAACGATTGGAGTTAAGGTTTTGATGTTACCTTCCTCAAATCGAACTGATGTTTTAACAAACCTAGGCTCTGATACCAAACTCATACGAATCACGCCAACGTGTGAGGAAACCCAATACCAATACGTTCGGACTTGCTACCCAAGATGCCAAACAATCGAGTGGAAACCGGGACCCGTTGTCTATAAGTGAGACAAGAACCTTGGTATATTATGTAGACGCCACAATCGGGATGAAAGACCGATTGATAAGTCGGGATGAACGCCACGGAAGAAAATCCGATAAGTTCTAGAGTAGTTCTTTAAAGAACCAAGAGAGGAATTCTCTCAAAAGTGTTTTCAAACTTGTATGTTGTATATTCTATATTCTATGTTGTATCTAAACCCCAGGAGCTTTATATTAGGGTTTACAATTTGTAACAATGATGCCCTAAAACGACATAACTTCAATAAGTTGCGTAAAAATAACAAAACAATGACTTAAAGGGTGGTAGCGTGGGAATGAAGGTCGGCGGCCTTAGAGCTGGCGTTGGAGATATACACGACCGTATACTTCTAGTCGTGTATCTTTCTATGGAAATTCTTGACACCATATACGATCGTGTACTTTTAGTCGTGTATCTTTCAATGGAATTTTTTGACACCATACATGGTCGTGCCTTTGAACCGTGTATACGACCGTGTATGATTCTGTGTAACCTCCAGACTCCTACATGGCTATTCCTTGTAAAGACGCGTCCTCTTCAACCCGTATCTGTTATGACTTGTACAAGAGCAAGGGCATTCCCATGATTGTTCCAATCCTTTCCAACTTCATGATTGCTCCAATCCTTTCCGACTTCATGGATATCCTTTATCAACCCGTTAAGTGCTTCTTTTAATCGTTTCGCTCGAGTTCTTGTGATTGGTCCAGGTGGCACTTCAAGAGGATCCACATTCCATCTTCTGGCTTGGCTCCCATCATGGCTCTCATCACTTATTTCCTCAAAACACCTTCCTTTAGCTCCAAAAAAGCTCTAAAAGGCATGAAATTAATATTTGTTCAAATAAATATTTTTTCTTTAATAAATTACTAATAAAATACATTAATAAAGCACAAATTCACCATTCTAGATAAGGGTTTTTTAAAACTTATCAATAACCCTTTAGGAACTTTGTAATATAGCTCCTACAGTATATTCCCTTGTCTCTAGGATGAGTAGGTCGCTTGTATAGGAACTTAGCAACTTCTAGACCTACATTGATCTTAAATTTAGTAGCCATGCTATAGAGATGAATGATTTCAAAGTTATTTACCACCCTATGGCTGCTTTTGCATCCTCTTATGGTATGTGCTAGCAGATGATGAATAACTTTTAAATCCACATTTATGATGGATGAGGCCTTGGACTTGGATGGATTTTAATGTATTTCTGCCTCGCAAAGTTGCTTCTAATATTTCTGAGCTATTATATCATCTGGCCAAGTGGATGGCAATCGGTGAAATTCCACTAAATTGGATTTAGAAATGGAATATAAGCCAAAGTACCTACCAAACCTATAGGAGGGGACAATATGTTTTCTTCTGTATGCTTGAAATGTCATACTTGACTCATTAATCTTGACAAAAGTGGCCTAAGGCCCAACGCTTATTAGCTCACGAATCCTTTTGTTAATCCCATATGCCCAGAGGATTTTCTAGTCAAGATACTCATTGTTCCCTAAGGTCATTGATTCTAGCTAGATATAGGAGAGGGCCAATTTAGGCTTGTGAACCGGCTCGATCGATTCAGGCCCTTGAACCGGCTCGTCGGAGAGATTAGCTCGGTGGTTTAATGGCCGGGTTGCATTACGTAACCCAATAAATCGGTGGGTCTAGAATTAGTTGTGAACCTACCGATTTGGCTCGTCAGTTCATGGTCAACTTGAACTGGTGGGTTAGGCCGGTCGTATATGACAAAAAAAAAATCGAAAACATTGCATGCTAGAGTGCCAAACGTTCACATTGCAACATTAAAAACAATGCTTGATTGTCAGAATGAAGAAATTGTCAAAGGAGCACCTCTGTAACGCTTGAAAAAGAAGGAAAAAAATTGTCAAAGAAGTAGGAATAGAGTGAGGAAAATTTTCTTGCAACTCTACAACATTAGGGAAGAAAAACAAAGAAAAAGAGAAGACAGATGAAGAGAAATGCGGAAGGAGGATGTAGGATAAAAACAGTGAAATTTGAACTTAGAGAATTTGAAAGCATGGAGCGCATTTTGAAAAAAAATTACGCGTAGGTTTATAGGATTGTAGGTAGTGAGGAATAGGTCTTAGCTGTTGATGTAGGTGCAACGTGCAGGTGTTGAAATTTTGAAATTTGATTGTTGCAAAGGAGCAAAAGAAAATAAGTGTATTGTTAGATGTTGTATAAATTGATAGTGTAGGTTGAAGAACAAAATTGTCAATGTAAAAAAACTTCACTCACTCTTGACTTCTACTCTCATCTTCAAATTTTCTATACTCTCATCTTCTATTTACTATGCTCACATCTTCTATACTGTCAATACCTTCCGAATAATTTCTATTATATTTCTTACCAACTATTAAATAAATTCTGTCCCCTTATCTACCCATATCAGTATTTTATAATTATCTTAATATTAAAAAATATCAAGTTATTTTGGTGGTTCAAGTTATTCTAAGAGGGATTGTTCTGGCAAAGGTGATAAGGGGAAATCTGTGTAAGAGGCACCCTAACAATATTTTGAAGTGGATGATTTCAATATCCACGACTTTACTAACGAATGCCTAGAAGACTTGATGATGCCACTCTCAGGCTTTCATGAAAGGCCTTTTGTTAGATAAAGCGAATTGCTGCCATGATAGGGCAGTGAGGAAGAGGTTGAAGGAGAAGGGCAAGATGATGTGCAAGAAGTGCCAGAGGAAGAAATTCCAGGGCACTTACGTGGCCCATCCAATTCTACAAGTAAGCCACCGACACCACTCGAATAAAAAATTTTTACTAAATATTTTTGTAAAATTACAAGGGAAGAGGGCAACAGCTGTGCTTGTTGCAATTATTGCCAATCAAGTTATGCGTGGAAAAAGGGAGAGTGGTATGACACCCTTAACAGGCACATGCGAGCGAAGTACCCTATGGAGTTTGGCATAGATAAATCACAGCAACAAATTTCGCAATCAACAGGATTGTATGGAGGAGGCTTATTTCGTTATCCTACTGATAGACAACAAGTTCTATTTGCAGAATACTTAGCAAAGTGTAACTTGTCATAGAGTCACGTAGCTTCTTCGCATCGGCTGGAGTATAAGCAAGAAGTGCTGAATTCAAGCTCACGAACTTACGGCCCAAAAACCATACAAAAAACCATTATTAAGTTGTATCATAACGGTAAGTATGAATTAGCCGCTCTTTTCAATTCTCTTAAGACACATGTTTCCATTTGCGCAAATATATAGACCGATTCGTAGTAAGAAGATACATACATGGGAGTTACATGCTACTAGATAGATGATGTGTGGTAGGTACAAAAAAGACTAATAGCTTTAAGGGTTTTCAATGATCGTCATACGATGCAAAACATATTCCATATTATAAGTATTATTTTAAGTGAATATGGTTTGACAAAAAAATATTTTTTCAATTGGTTTTGACAATGCGACCGCTAAGACGACATCCATTGATAAACTTCAAACTTTATGTCAACCTACGTTAGGTGGGACATTTTTCTACATTTGATGTGCC
The DNA here is from genome assembly GCA_037954665.1 of Laguncularia racemosa. Taxonomy (NCBI): domain Eukaryota; kingdom Viridiplantae; phylum Streptophyta; class Magnoliopsida; order Myrtales; family Combretaceae; genus Laguncularia; species Laguncularia racemosa. Next base: position 165,740 of record JBBMOL010000047.1, on the reverse strand, counting down.
TGCTACATTTTAAATCTTTGTGTTAAGGATGATATGAATTGTTTAGATTTTAAAATATCCCCAATAAGACAACTAGTATGTTTTTAATTGACCATCCATCCATAAATAAGGCATGGTGGAGATTTTGTATTGAAAATGGAATGCAACCTAAAAAATTTAGAAAGAATGTTAAGCATAGGTGGAATTCCACCTATCGAGTTTTAGAAAGTACACTTGCTTATAAAGTTGCATTATGTTCTTTTGCTACCATCAATGTCCTAGACAATCCACTCTGCCCCAGTGATTGGGATTTATGCAGTAGAATGTTGAATGTTTTGAAATTTTTTCATGACCGTACTCTAACATTTTCGCAAGTGTACTAGGCTAGTGTTCATCTTTTCCTTATGAATGTGGTAAATATACTATCGGTGCTGCTCAATTCCCCAACACTTGTTTGCAGGTGGCTATAAATGATATGGCTATAAAATGGTTATAGTATTATATACAAATTCTAGCAATTGATCTAGTTGCTTCTATTTTAGATCCACGATGTAAAAAAGAGATGTTATTAGAATATCTTAATTTGTATTTGATATGATTCCAAGAGCTAAGATACGAGCACCAAAGAAATCGAAGTCAATTCGAGCTATAGGTGGCAGCACGGGGTCCAAAAAGGGAGGACATAAGCGTCAGGAGGACATAAGGCAAAGTTTGGCCAGGTCGGTTGAGTTAACTTCAAGGCCACCGGCCTTGGAGCCGGCCTAAAAGTAGGCCGCTGGTCGAAATGAAGGTTGCCGGCCTTTGGTGCTGGCCTATGTATTTAGGCCACCGGCAGTGAGCCGGCCTTGAATGGCTTCACACAATTTTTTTAGGATGATATAAATAGTCGTCCTTAGGGTTTTTCGGGGGAAAATGTTATCCTTGTTGTAAATAGAAACACTTTGAGTGTGTGTATGAATCCTCTTTAGGACTCTTGAATATTGAGAATTGATTTTCACTTTATTCGTGTTGTTCTTATCAAATTCTTGGTTCCTATAGAATTTGTGGCGAGCATCGTTATTGGATTCTTGGAATTCTTTAACCTTAGTGATTGATTTATAGAACGTGGTCTCTATCGTTCTATGATTTGATTGCAAATCAGTTTAATTTTATCAATCTTGGCATCTATAGATTGGTAATTTTATCCATATCCTTGTTTTTATTTGTTAGTACCAAAATCCAGAAAACCCTAAAAATTTGTAACATTTGATTGTTATTGACGATTTGATTTGTGTGGAAGGATTCGATTCCAAATCCGTGTCATTTGGTATCAGAGCAATACCAATTTCGTATCATTTGGTATCAGAGCATATCAATTTCGTATCATTTGGTATCAGAGCATATCCAATTCTTATCATTTGGAATCGGAGCATACCAATTTCGTGTCATTTGGTATCAGAGCCAAAAGGATTCATAAGGAGCAAAGGTTGGATTCGTAAGGATTCAGAGCGAAGGACTCGATCAGAACGCGGGTTAAATCGGTAAGGCTGTTGAATCTTAACTCAATTGTAGTTTTAATTCAATACTGCTGTTGGTTAGAAAAATTTGGGAATTTATTTTGATAAGTATTGCTGTGAATTCGATTGTTGGGTGTTGAATTGGTGTTTGGGCTGTTGTTGAGAATTGGGGTTTTGTGAATATCTTTGCTGAATTCAATTGTTGGGTGTTGAATTGCTGAATTCAATTATTGGTGTTTGGGGCTGTTGTTGAGAATTGTGTTCTTGTGAATATCTTTGCTGATATTTTGATTGGTAGAGATGTCTTCGCATGGAAGTGTTCATAACAACAACAATGGCAATGATGCTGATAATGGGGGTGAGGTTGTGACTAGGGCTGAGTTCAATCAATCTAAGAAAATATTAGATTGATTATGGAGAGATTGGAGGTTAGGGATAAAAGAAGCCATAGTGGTGCAGGAATTAGGAGGAGACATTCTAGTGGTGAATCTGATGCTGGTAGTGAAAGGAGTAGGAGAGGAAACAATGATGACAGGCGTAAGGGGATTGAAAATATCAAGCTGAAAATTCCACCTTTCACTAGTAGTAATAAACCAGAGGAATTCCTAGACTGGGTGCCACGAGTTGAGAAGGTATTTGACTGCTATGAGTGGGATGAGTGCATGAAGGTGAAAATGGCGTCTCTAGCATTTTCTGAATATGCTAGTTTGTGGTGGGATAAACTACAAACTGAGAGACATAGGGAGGATGAGGAGAAAGTGTGTTCATAGGCTTTGATGAAAAGGTTGATGAGACGGAAATTTGTGCCAGATTACTATAAACAAGAGATGTTGATGGAATTGCAATCCTTGAGGCAGGGTAAGAAAAGCATAGAAGAGTATGTGAAGGAGTTTGAGACACTAATGGCAAGGTGTGATATTAGGGAATCATCAGATGAATCCATAGCTCATTTCATCAATGGGTTGAAGATGGACATTGCCAATGTAGTGGAACTCTAGCATTATCAGACTCTAGAGGATGTGATTAAATTAGCCAGTCGGGTTGAGCGGCATCAGCGCATGCGGGATTAGAAATGGCGGGATCAGAAATCATATCACCACCATAAGTCAGATGATGGTGAAAGGGAGAAGGAAAGGAAGGAAAAGGGAAAGGCAATCACTAGTGAGGTTGTTGACCAAACACAACAAAAGAAGAGCAGGGATATCAAATGTTTTAAGTGTTTAGGACTTGGCCATATTGCTTCTCAATGTCCTAATAAAAGGGTTATGGTCATAAAGGGTGACAAAGTCGAGAGTGAGGAAGAAGAATAGAAGGGTACTGAGGCAGAAGATGAAGATGAAGACATTATAGCAAATCCAGTACAGGGAGACTTGCTAATGGTTAAGTAGGATGAAGCTGTTCCTAATCAGAGAGCCAATTTATTTCATATCCAAGGCATTTTATAGGGGAAGACTTGTTTGATTGTGGTTGACACAGGCAGTTGCACTAATGTTGCTTTAGCAAGCTGGGTTACTAAGTTGGGTTTACAGGTGGAGCAGCATCTAAGACCTTATGCACTTCATTGGTTGAGTCCACAGGGAGCTGTTCATGTACAAAAACAAGTTCGTGTTCCATTACTTATTGGTGATTATACTGACGAGATTATTTGTGATGTAGTTCCTATGGAAGCTACACACTTGATCCTTGGAAGACCTTGGCAGTATGACCTCAGAGCTAAGTATGATGGATACACCAATAAGTATACCATTCAGCAACAGGACAAGGCATACGAGCTTCTTCCTATGAGTCCAATTGAGGTACAACAAACAAGGTTGATTTGCCTTAAGAAGCCCAAGGGAAAGAGGAGTTTGTTTATGTGGTCTAGTAGGATGGACGATACAGATTTGAGGTCAAATCTTTTTCAACATGGAGGGAATGATACGATTCCAAGAGCTAAGATACGAGCACCAAAGAAATCAAAGTCAATCCGAGCTATAGGTGGTAGCACGGGGTCCAAAAAGGGAGGACATAAGCATCGGGAGGACATAAGGCGAAGTTCGGCCAGCCTTAAGCCGGCCTTGAATAAAGGTCGGCCGAGTTAACTTCAAGGCCGCAGGCCTTGGAGCCGGCCTAAAAGTAGGTCGCCGGTCTTGGTGCCGGCCTAAATGAAGGCCGTCGGCCTTGAATGGCTTCGCACAATTTTTTTAAGATGATCTAAATAGCCATCCTTAGGGTTTTTCGGGGGAGAATGTTATCCTTGTTGTAAACAGAAACACTTTGAGTGTGTATGTGAATCCTCTTTGGGACTCTTGAATATTGAGAATTGATTTTCACTTTATTCGTGTTGTTCTTATCAAATTCTTGGTTCCTATAGAATTTGTGGCGAGGATTATTATTGGATTCTTGGAATTCTTTAACCTTAGTGATTGATTTATAGAACGTGGTCTCTATCGTTCTATGATTTGATTGCAAATCAGTTTAATTTTATCAATCTTGGCATTTATAGATTGGTAATTTTATCCATATCCTTGTTTTTATTCTTTAGTACCAAAATCCAGAAAACCCTAAAAATTTGTAACATTTGATTGTTATTAACGATTTGATTTGTGTGGAAGGATTCGATTCCAATTCCATGTCATTTGGTATCAGAGCAATACCAATTTCGTATCAGAGCATATCAATTTCTTATCATTTGGTATCAGAGCATATCCAATTCTTATCATTTGGTATCAGTGCATACTAATTTCGTGTCAGTATTATTCCATTATTGTCGCATTCTGTAACATGGAAGACACTTATGCCATTACCGCTATGCAAGATGCCGAGTAATCTAGGTAACAAAAGAATTATATTCTAACTTTTACATTGCATTCGGTGGTCAAGTGTCTCGAACTCCCTCACCGTCCCTCGGCTCACATGGTAACACCCATGATCCCACCCTCATTGGGCAACGAATGATGTTGCAAAAGTTGAAGCGGCACCATTTTGGGTCAATAGAGTACATTTAACTTGACGATTACTTTAACACACACTTCGAATTTAGTGACAGCAGTATCATGGATTTCAACATCTTTGACTGGTGGAGGAGGCATAAGAAGATGTATTACATACTCTCTCATATGGCTCGCTGGGTTTTGGCTACTCTTGGATTAATGGTAGCTGTTGAACTGGCATTCAGCACAATGGGCCTTATCCTATCCCAACAGTGATCAAGACTATCACCCGTCAACGTTGAGGTGCTGGTTGTGTGGACGATTGGTCGAAGGCAAGGAGTCACACACAAGAGTCGTACAGGACGTCCAATGAAGAAGACGAATACTTTAGCGACTTCTTCCCATCGGGTGGAAGCTCTGCTGGTTTGGATCTTGATATTGGGTAAGCCAAATAATTTTGTAAGTGTAGTACTATGTTTTTTTTTTTGTACTAGGTTAGAGTTAGACATATTTTGTATAGGGAGTAGTACTCCCTTGTTTATTTCTGTTATTTACTTATACTGTATTATTATCGTGTACAAGAGGTAAAGGCAAATGTCCCCCCTTTTTTTTGTAATAATTTTATTCAACCCCCCCTCCCCGCGTGTACAAGGTATTGCCACTAATTAATTTTGAAAAATTGTATATTGCCTCGAGAAATTGTAGATTAAATTTCAATATTTATAAATTTAAGGAAAAAAACCAAACCATCTAAAATAATACATACGAATAAATGTCAAATAAATTATTTGGGAAATTTTTTTTTAAAAAATAGGGATTAAAAAAAGTTATTCTGAAAAAAAAAACGCGTGAAGGGCTAGTGCAGGGCTCGAACCAACCTGTGAATCATTGAGTTAAGTCTGAGCTGGTTCAAAATTGGCCTAATGTCTAATTCCAACCTTTTTCTTCTATCCTTGCCCCACTTTTCATTAGAATATTTGACAAGCAAATCGTCCACCACTTCTTGTTGTTGTTGAGCTCTTAACCTCTTTTTAGAGTGAGAGGCTGTTGCTTGTTACTGTCGAGATGTGGAAGCTTGTTGCTTCATCTTCTTGTTAGCTATTTGTTTAGTTCTCATCTTTGCATGAAAACAAAAATGTATATATGAGCTCATGATAACAAGAATCGACACCTAGCTTTCATAACTTAATGGATGCTTATAATAACTCATGTTGATGCTCAATCTCTATAGAAGGCATGTATAATCAAGGTATGACTAAACAAAGATCAATTCTTGAGAATAAAATCACAAGGGTAAAGCGTATAAGTCAGCACAATCTTCTGCATGGCCATGTAGGAGGTGGGGGTAGAAACAAGAATAGGTAAAAATTCAAATCAACATGAGTGTGGGAAATTGGTCATAGACAAGATTTATATGAGTTCGAAACAAATGTTTGAACTAAAACCAGCATTAAAGTTCCACGAATTTCTATCTTAATAATTAGATTCACAAAAAACCCAATTTCACATACTTAGGAACCTTAGATTTTCGAATTAAGCACTGTAAGCCTAAAAAATATGGAAGCTACTTGTATTAAATGATTTCAAGAACAGTTAATTGCACAAAATTGGCAAAAGCCCCAAAAGTTAGGAACTTTAAAAAATGCGCATGAACCTAATTTTGGATGGGATTCAGCATGTTTCTGGATAAAACTCATGTAAACATCACAAATACACAAAGGAAAACATTTCATGAAAATTAAAAATCATCAAGCAAGCATTCAATATCACATTCTAATGTATGCACAAGAAATCTTATACGTAAATCACATAAAGTAGAGGGAAAAGAGAAAACTTACTTGGATGTGGAGTGTAGATTTTAGTGGACAAAGTAGAAATGGATGAAGAAGTGTGTAGAGTGTAAGAATGCAAATTCGTGGAGAGGAGGTATGGGGGAAATATATGCGGTTGGGGAGAAATAAAAGAAAGAATGAGGGAGGAAAGGAAAGCATAAATATATAGATGAAAACTTTGCCGAGCTTTTGCATGACTGTGCTCAAGGCAGTGTAGAGCCTTAAAAAAATGTATAGAAAGCAAGTAAAAACTCTCCAAGCTATTTGATCCATGTGTTTGTTCAATATGTACCTTACCATAAGTGTAAGACAATGAAAATGACTTACCAAGTACACTTGAGAAGTAAAGCTTGAATTTTCTTATTTTTCATTGATGCTTTCCTACACTTAAAGATCAACTCTCATTTCCTTCAAATAAGCTGACTTACTCCCCCACAAATCTACAATTTATTTTTAGTAAGAAAGACTTTGGATAGTGAAACAAAAAATGAAACAAAAGGAACTTAACATACCCAGATCAGTCATGAGTTGCCTCTTAAGAAGCACACTTTTTTAATGTTGTTGGCTCGACATCCTTCACTATTGTTGCTAAATATTTGGTAATTGGAGTCTAAACTCCTCTCAATATTCATGTTCTGTTCCATCTCACATGTATTGCTTCAATTTATGGCCATTCACTTTAAAATCATCATGCTTTGGATGTTTGAGCTCCACTATGCCATGTGGGAAGACCTTCTTGACTATAAAAGGACCAAACCATCTTGACTTCAATTTTTCGGGAAAAAGTTTCAATCGAGAATTAAACAAAAGAACTTGGTCACCTTCTTTGAACTCCCTTGGATGGCAAATGTGGATATCATGGTATTTCTTTGTCCTCTCTTTATATATCTTCATATTCTCATATGCTTGCCTACGCCTCTCATCAAGTTCATTTAATTGTAGTCTCCTCTTCAATCTAACAGCTTCTATGTCAATTTTCCATTTTGGTTGCCTAATATGCCTTGTGTTTAATGTCCATCAGAAGATGGCATAACTTCCCATAAACTAACCCATAGGGAATAGTCCCTAAAAGTATTTTGTAGGTTGTTCTATATGCCTACAAGGCATCATCAAGCTTCTTTGCCCAATCTCTTCTATGATGCTAAACCGTTTTTTCTAGAATTCTTTTCAACTCATGATCGGAGACTTCCACTTGTTCGCTTGTTTGAAGGTAATAAGGAGTAGCAATTTGATCCGTAACACCTTATTTCCTTAACACCTTTTCCATTTGTGCATTGCAAAAGTGTGCTCTCCTATCACTTATAATGGCTTTAGGGGTTCCAAAATGAGAGAACAACTTCTTAAGGAACTTCACAACTACTTAAGTGTCATTTGTAGGAAGAACTTGTGACTCAACCCATTTAGACACATAGTCCACTGCTACCAATATGTACTTGTCCCTAGAAGAAGTAGGGAAATGGTCCAGCGAAGTTAATGCCTCATAGGTCAAAGACTTCACATTCTAGAATAAAGTTCCGAGGCATCTCATCTCTCCTTGATATGTTCCCTATTCACTAACATCTATCACATGTGACACAACGACAATGAACATTTTTAGATATTGTAGGCCAATAGAAACCAACCTCTAAAACTTTGAGTGTAGTTCGATTAGTTGAATAATGACCATCGGTAGGGTCGGAGTGACAATCACCAAAAATCTTCCATCCCTCTTCATGTGCGACACATCTCCTTATTACTTGATCTCCATAAACTCAAAAAAGAAAAGGATCCTCTTAGTAGTAGTATTTAAGTTCTTAAAAGAACTTCCTTCTTGTATGATAATCAAGGAGAACTCTTGCTGCTAAATAATTTGCAAAGTTTGCAAACTATGGGGTTTCTAGGTTCATGAGCTGATAAATTGCATATAACTTTTTGTCAAGGAAAGAGTCATTAATATCCTCCTCTTTAAGCTCCTCCAAATAAGGATTCTCAAGTCTTGAGAGATAGTTAACTACTAGATTCTCTATCCCCTTGTTGGCTTGTTTCACATACTGCTCTGTTCGTCGTTCAATGTTCAGCTTTGCCTTCTCATGGATCTGTTGAACAAATTCGGCCTTCTTCTTGCCATCTAAATTAACATACTCAGAAATAGGCAAAGGTGATAAATCCAAAGGAGTTAGTGGATTAAAACCATACACAATTTCAAAAGGAGAAAATTTAGTAGTAGAATGCACTGTACGGTTATAAGCAAATTCAACATGCGGCAAACAATCCTCCCAACTCTTAATATTCTTTTTAATTACAGCCTTCAACAAAGTAGATAATGTTCGATTCACTACCTCAGTTTGACCGTCAGTCTGTGGATGACAAGTAGTAGAAAACAATAACTTAGTTCCTAACTTAGCCCACAAAGTCTTCCAAAAGTAGCTTAAGAACTTAGCATCCCTATCTGATACAATTGTTCTAGGCATACCATGCAATCGCACAACTTCCCTAAAGAATAAATTAGCAATATTACAAGCATCATCCGTTTTGTTACAAGGAATGCAATGTGCCATTTTAGAAAACCTATCAACAACTACAAAAATAGAATCCCGACCATGTCTAGACCTGGGTAATCCGAACACAAAATCCATAGAAATATCTACCCAAGGCTCATGAGGAATGGGAAGTGGGGTGTAAAGCCCTTGAGGTTGGACTCTAGATTTCGCTTGCTTACATGTGACACATCGCTCACAAATCCTCTCAACATCTCGTTTCATGTGAGGCCAATAGAAGTGTTCCTACAATACCCCTAATGTTTTAGCTACTCCAAAGTGTCCCATTAAACCTCTTCCATGAGACTCCCTCACTAGTAATTCTCTTAAGGAACAAATTGGAATGCACAGTTTACTCTCCCTAAACAAGAATCCTTCATGTTTATAAAATTTTCCATGCCCACTCTTCTCACAATACACATACTCACAAAAATCTCGATCAGCAGCATATAACTCCTTAATGTGCTTAAAACCAAGCAGTCTAGAACTAAGAGTAGAGATAATAGTATACCTTCTAGAAAGTGCATCAGCAACGACATTCTCTTTACCTTGCTTGTAGTGGATGACATATGGAAATGTTTCGATGAACTCCACCCAATGAGCATGCCTTTTGTTTAGCTTGTGTTGCCCCTTCAAATACTTCAAAGATTCATGATCAGTGTGGATCACGAACTCTTTTGGCCAAAGGTAGTGTTGCCACGTCTCCAGGGCTCGAACCAATGCATATAGCTCCTTGTCGTAAGTAGGGTAATTCAAGGTTGCCCCACTTAGCTTCTCGCTAAAGAATACAATCGGTCTTCTCTCCTGCATAAGCACTGCTCCAATACCTAATCCTGAAGCATCACACTCAATTTCAAACGTTTTAGTAAAGTTAGGTAAAGCAAGTAACGGCGCCTGAGTTAACTTATTTTTAAGCGTCTGAAAGGCCTTCTCTTGTTGCTCTCCCCAACTGAACCCCACGTTCTTCTTAATTACCTTAGTAAGTGGTGCTGCAATGGTGCTGAAATCCTTCACAAATCTCCTGTAAAAGCTCGCTAGTCCATGGAAACTCCGCACATTACTTACATTGGTTGGACTAGGCCATTCTTGGATCGCACGAACCTTTTCTTCATTAACCTGTATTCCCTGCGCACTAACAACAAAACCAAGAAACACAAGTTTGTCTGTGCAAAAAGTGCACTTCTTGAGGTTAGCATATAATTGTTCCTTTCGAAGCACTTCTAAAACATCCCTCAAGTGTGACATATGATCTTCCAAACTTTTGCTGTAAATAAGAATATCAACAAAATAGACAACCACAAATTTTCCAATAAAAGTCCTCAAAACATGGTTCATAAGTCTCATAAAAGTACTAGGTGCATTAGTTAAACCAAAAGGCATTACTAACCACTCATACAATCCATATTTTGTCTTAAATGCAGTTTTCCATTCATCACCCTCTTTCATTCTAATTTGGTGATATCCACTTTTCAGATCAATTTTAGAAAAGACATTAGACCCATGTAACTCATCTAACATGTCATCTAAGCGAGGAATGGGATGACGATACTTTACCGTGATGTTGTTGATGGCGCGGCAGTCAACACACATTCTCCATGTCCCATCCTTCTTAGGCACCAAGATCACAGGCACTGCACATGGACTCATGCTTTCTCTCATGTACCCCTTCTCCATTAGTTCATCGACTTGCCTTTGGAGTTCCTTTGTCTCCTCCGGATTGCTCCTATAAGCTGGCTTGTTTGGAATCGATGCTCCGGGTACAAGGTCAATCTGGTGCTCAATACCACGAACAGGTGGTAATCCCTTTGGAATCTCCTTAGGAAAGACATCTTCAAAGTCCTGCACAAGAGACACAACCACACTAGGCAAAGAGTTAGATAATTCGTTAGTAGTCAAACATGTTTCTTTAAAAACCAGCAACAACATAGGTTGCCTCATCACTAACGCTCTCCTTACTACACTCGCTCTTGCCACACAACTCTCCTTTTGCAAGGCTGCCCTCTCCTTTTCACTCACCACCAAAGTTGATCCCCCTTCAACTTGGCCTCTCACACTCTTTCCAGCCTTCCTCTCCTTTTCCTTTTGATCTTGACTTTTATATTCCTTTTTCTTCTCATTGTCTTTTGCTCTCTCACTCTCACTCTGCTTTTCACTCACCTTGTGTTTTGCAAATGACTCTTGTAGCTGCAACGGGTCCTCATACACCTGCTTAGGTGTTAACGATTTAAGATTAAAGTTCTTCCTTTGGTGAACAAGCGTATACTTGTTAGAAAAGCCATCATGAACAACCTTCCTATCAAATTGCCATGGCCTCCCCAACAACACATGACATGCTTGAATTGGCACTACATCGCATAACACCTCATCCTCATATCTACCAATGCGAAAACCAATCAAGGCTTGCTTACTCACCTTAGTTTCACCACTATCATTCAACCACTGCAATTTATATGGACTAGGGTGTCTAACAGTTTTGAGCCCTAGCCTTTCAACAATAAAATTGCTCACTACATTGGTGCAACTTCCCCCATCAATAATCAAACTACAAATGTGATCTCCTAGATAACATCTAGTATGAAATATATTCTCCCTTTGCACCTCCTCTTCTTCCTTCATCTGCACATTCAAAGCTCTCTTCACTACTGCCACTAGCCTTCCCATTGCAGGTTCCTCATCATCACTAGCATCCTCTAATGGAGGCATATCCTCTTCTTCACTATCCCCCTCAGTCTCATACTCTCCATCATCACGCAAAATCATCACAGGCCTATTTGGACATTGATTAGCAATATGGCCTCTACCTTGACATTTAAAACATCTAATGTCACGATTTCTAGAAGTAGAAGATTCAGGGTTACCTTGATTACCAGGAGTAGAACCCGCTTGCCTCAGCTCCCCTTTTGGTTTGGTAGGTAAAGGCTTTTCTTCCTTCTTCCATTGATTATTCTTCCAAGTGGATGAACCATTACCCTATTGCAACCGTGCATACTACTACCTCTCCTCTTGTGCTGGTTCTCAACTTTTATAGCCATGTGGACCATATCCTCCAATTCTACATAATGCTGCAATTCAACAACATTTTAGATTTCTCTATTCAACCCTGCAAGAAATCTAGCCATTGTAGCCTCTCTATCCTCCTCTACATTCGCCCTAATCATAGTGACTTCCATCTCCTTGAAATACTCATCTACACTCCGGCTTCCCTGCATAAGAGTTTGCAACTTGTTGTGCAATTCACGATAGTAATACGCAGGTACAAACCGCTTCTTCATCACTCTTTTCATCTCTTCCCAAGACTCAATAGGTGGCTCGCTACTCCTCCTTCTATTCAACATTAATTGATCCCACCACACTATAGCATAATCCAAAAATTCAATGGCAGCAAGTTTTACTTTCTTTCTCCCATTATAGTTGTGACAATCAAACACCATCTCCACCTTTTTCTCCCACTCTAAGTACGCCTCAGGATCATTCTTCCCTTGGAAAGGAGGAATCTTCATCTTTATGCTACTCAATTGATCATCCTCTCTATTCCTATCTCCTCTATCTTTCCAATCCCTAGTTCCTCTATTCCGACCACTATATCCTCTATAACTCCCGACAGAAGGCTCATCAAAATCATCATCCGACATTTCATCTCCACCCCTCGGTACTTTCCTAGAACGACTCTCCCTCTTACACCCTTGGAATACGTTTGTGGATTGCTCTAGTCTTTGCTCCACCATTTCATGAATTTGTTCCATTCCTTCTTGGGACATCCTCTTCATTTCTCCCCTCAATGCCTCAATTACTAACCTAGCATCAAACCTTCCCCTCTCACCTTCAGGAGAATGTTGTCTCAACATAGTCCCTGCAGAAAAGATTAGTATTAACACAAATATATATATAATTAAACCTCACGATATACTCCCTTACGTGTTTTGCTCAACTGACGCTATCACACAGTCACTCGTGTATTCTCACAAATAATGATGATATCAACTCGCCAATTTCCTCTTCTCAATTCTCTTGGAACTAACCCGAACTACACCAATTTCCTTCCGTAGAATTCAAAACAACTCTAGGGTTCGTAAATTTTCCCTCTATTTTTCTATCCGAATTTTGTTTGTTTGTTTGTTTGTCTTGGTTGTTGCTCTTGATCACGTTTTTCTTTTCTTTTCTTTTCCTTTCTTTTTTTTTTGGTCGTGATTTTTACTCTTTTTTTTTTTAACAATCTCCTAGGCGATATTACACTATCAAAAGACAATCAATACTACGAAATTGAATACGATAATTGATATGAATGATTGGAGTTAGGGTTTTTGATATTGCCTTCCTCAACCGAACTTGATGTTTTGACAAACCTAAGCTCTGATACCAAACTGATACGAACCAAGCCAACCCGTGATGAAACCCAATACCAATACGTTCGGAAATTCGTTGCCTAAGACGCCCAAACACCTAAAGTGGAAACCGCGACCCGTTGTCTATAAGCGAGACAAGAACCTTGGTATAAAAACGAAGAGGCCACAATCGGGATGAAAGACCGATTGATAAGTTGGGATGAACGCCACGGAAATCAATCCGATAAGTTCGATTTAGTTCTTGAAGAACTAAGAGAGGTGCCTTTCAAAAGTGTTTAATGTTCAAAGATGTATGTTGTTCTTTGTTCTAAACCCTAGGAGCTTTTATACTAGGGTTACAATTCGTGTAAAACAAGTCCAAAACGACGTAGTTTAGATAAGTGGCGTAAAAACGCGAAAACAGAACAAGCTGGCCGGCAGGGGATACGCGGCCGTGTACCTTTCTGTATAACTTCTGGCAACATACACGGCCGTGTACTTTGACCGTGTACTTTTCTATGCACATTCCGGTCACATACACGACCGTGTACTTCTGTTCGTGTATCTTTCTGTAAATTTGCTTATCTCCATACACGCCCGTGTACTTTGGCCGTGTATCTTTCTATGGATTTGCTTGACTCTATACACGGCCGTGCCTTGAAAGTATACGCCCTCTTCAACCCGTGTCCGGTGTGACTTGTATAAGAGCAAGGGTCTTCCCATGGTTGTTCCAATCCGTTTCAACTTCATGATTGCCCCAATCCTTTCCGGCTTCATGGACATCCTTTATCAACCCGTTAAGTGCTTCCTTGAGTCATTTCGCTTGACTTCTTGTGATTGGTCCAGGCGGCACTTCAAGAGGATCCACATTCCTTCTTCCAGCTTGACTCTCATCATGGATCTCATCAGTTAGCCGTATATATAAAAGAGTAGTGAATTCTCTAGCAAGTATACTAGGTCGGAATCAAGTAATATAGAAGTGAGTAGAGTGTCGATCCCTCGAGGACTAAAGAGATTACTAAACCTATAATAACTTTTACTGATATCTAGGCAATTCAAAGAAAGATCCTTTTAACTACTTAATTAAAAACTGAAATAAAATCTACTCAAACAAGAACTATGAGAATATTATAAAATAAACCTTTCAATTGAGAAGGTGGGAATTAAGAATCCACCCTAGACACGTTAATCAAATTGCCATCATGTAGAGTAACCTATGTATGGTTATTCAAATGGGTTTATAACCATAAACCTTCAATTAATTAGTCAACTTCCGTATCTCTAATTAACAAAGGATTCTAAATTACATCCATACACTTCCCAGTGCTATGATTGCTGATAAGAGTAAATTAACCCTGGTAAATCATGGGCATTAATGATGAATTTGTATAATCTTTTGGATAAAATCAATACGGATTCGGTATTTAATAGATAAATATATGTTTCAGGGTATAATACCAAAGAGAAGGAGAAAGATCACAAAAGGAGCATAATTGAAGCAAAAAAGATCAAGTTAAAGTTACTCATGGACAACACGTGGAAGGCCACGGCCGTGTCATGAACCGTGGGCGCACCTGAAGATGAAAGCATCACTTGGAAAGGAAGCACGGCTTGTGATATGGGTGGTTTGAAACCGTGGCATACGCTGTGAAGACGTGGAAAACTCCAGAACTTGGCACGGGTTATAGTCTAGCCGTGCTTCTAGCCGTGTTGCTACCAGTGCTGCTAGCCGTGTTCCTAGCCGTGCCAAACACTGATCAAGATTGAGGAGTTACATATTTTCGACCAAAGGGAGACACGGTTTTAAATCTGGCCGTGCCTTTAGGCGTGCTAGGCGACTATTATTCACTTGACGAGATTCACTTGGAAAAGGAACGATAGAATCGTATCTTTCCAGTTAAAGATGCTCGGCCATGCCTCAAGAAGTATAAATAGAACAACCCTAATGAGAAAAGGGAGGAGGCGGCACGAGAGAAACCCTAGAGAAGAGAAGCTGCTGCCAGGAGCTGTTGCCAGAATAGTTTCGGATTGGAAGCCAAGATATTTCGTGTTTGAATTTTCTTTATGGACTCAATTATTTTATGTTTTGCTCTTCTTATTAGATTCATGAGTGGCTAATTGTTTCATACCCGTTCCCTTGAGAAACCCCTGAGTATCATGTGACAGAATTGTTGATGTTATGTTCAATAATTTAATTCTATTCTTTGAGTTTGTTCATGTTGCAATTATAGTTTATTCATCTTGATATGTGCGCAATATTATGATGGAATTATATCTCTGTTATTAAGATTGAGAAATCGGTAATAGAGTAGATCTTGCATGAATAAAAAGACACCTTGTAATCCTAGAGATAGGTTATAGGAGGTCTTTTGTATTGAACGAGGTCAATGCGGTCTGGTTCAATTGAGAGTCCTAGGATCCTAACGCAATCTTGATTATGTTAATTAAAGAGAGATCTTAATTGGCTTAATTAGGATTAGGGATTATTGATCTTGAGAAAGACTCTAATCTAGTGTAAGAAACTCCGCAGATCAAAGTTTGGATATTAATCATTAGATAGTGTGGAATTGAGTAAAAGCTACATGAGAATTAGGGGTGGATCTTGGGCAGGGTATGTTTAGATCATTGAATTAATTAAGGGAGTGTTTGATTACATTTACTTTGTTCATTTTATTTGTTTCTTTCAGGTTTAGGCAATAATTAGGATAGTTAAGATCATCAATAGTGAGAAGTTAGATAGTAGGAGAATCGTTAGTACTAGTACTTATAAGTCTTCATGGGATCGATACCTATACTCCTATGCTATACTGCTAGTCGATAGGTACACTTGCCTGAGAACTGATCGTAAGCTAGGATTGAGTAGAGGTTTAAACTTGTTAGAACGGTCAGATCGTCCCATCAATTGCCTAATACCCTAATGCAATTACCCCTAATTCCTTAATGGATAATTAATTAGAACATTGCTTTAAACTCCAAATAAACCCTAATTCAACTAATTAATGCCGCTTCCACTTTGTTATATTAATCCAATTAAGAATCCCTAACAAATTCCATCTTAACTCCCGTATTGATAAAATTTCTAACAATTAAAACCTTTAAGAATTTCAATTGAAATTATAGGAATTGCAATTATGAATAATCCACAAATACCTTAATCTAATAACATGACTACAATTATCACTTTAGCAATCTAGGGTTTCATTCTTCTTCCCACCAATTGAATCTAGCCAGCCATAGATTTAACAATGAATGCACAAGTTACAATGGAATATTTGAGAGAATCCATGAATAATATAAACACAAATCACAAAATTGCATAAATAAATAAAGGTCAGAAATCACCAATTTTGTGATACAGTTGGAGAGAATTCAAACACAAAACTCCAGAGACCACTTCCCAAAGCCAACTATAATTACTTCTCAATTGATTACAAGGAAAACTTCTTTCAATCTCTTGTTCTTGCTATCAAAATGAAATATTCTCTCAAAGAAGAAAAGTCTGAAAACTGAAAATTTCCAAAAGTCCGTTTTCCTCCGTTTCTTCTCAAGGGAATATATAAAAACAGTCAGGAAAATGAAGTCGCATTTTTCGCAGGTGTTCCACCACATGAGGCACGGCCATGTGATAAGTGGTGTTGCCACCATCACATGAGGCACGATCGTGGTCTCACCCCATTGCCTTCTCGGTATTTTTTGCAGGTGTTCCACTACATGAGGCACGGTCATGCTACATGGGGTTGGTCCATCCGTAGATAGCCAAATGACGTGCCACGGCCATGTGATAAGTGGTGTTGCCACCACCACATGAGGCATGACCGTGGTCTCTCCCCATAAGCTCCTCGGCCTTTTGCAAACTTCATTTCTTTTGGTTCCAGCCTCTTCCCACGGCTGTATGTTATCCCTTGCCTACTGATTTTCTTCATTTCTTTATGTTTTTCAGCTCCTAATGCACGCTTTTCCGGTTTGAGTCCATTGATTCCTAAAATATCAAAATACAAGCACTTCAGTATCTTTATCTTAGTGATTTGTTTTCAAATTTAATAATAAAAACCACCAAATCACAAGATAAATCATGAGATAATATGCTGTTATCATGTACCACTAGTTGCAGCATCTACCAACTGATGACTGGCCAGGTTAAGTTCATTCGAAAAGGTTTGAACTTGCATCCATGTAGGTAGCTGATGGTGTGGGAACTTTCTCAACAATTTTATTCATCTTTGCCAAGCATCATATATGGTCTCACCATCCTGTTATATGAATGATGTAATGTCATTTTGGAGCTTGGCTATCTTGCAAGGAGGGAAGTAGTTATCTAGGAATTGCTTTATTGTGTCATCTTATGTAGTTAAAGCTTTAGGAGCTAACGTTTGAATGTAAGTATAGGGGTCCTCATCTAGTAATCCATCGAATTGATAGTATTGCTACAAGAGTTGAATCATTACACCTTTGATTTCGAAATTTTTAGCCCTAAGGGAGGCTTCACAATGGTTAGCCCTATTTCATCTAGGATGGGCCTTACATAATTTAGATTGGTCTTAGGTAGATCCTCAACCATTTCTTGCCGTGTTTTCTCTTTAATATTCTCTAATAATTCTATCCCATTGTCTATAGATTCTTTAGATAATTCCTCTTCCTTTACTTCTGCCTCAACTTCTATATCGGGTGTTTCTCCCTTAATCGCTAATTACCCAAAAGATCTAGCAGCCGTGTTCTTCTGAATCTTGCAAATTGTTCTCTTGGTCTTAGGGTCTAGATCAAGAATGTTAGAAGGGAGAGCCTTTGTCATGCACTACAAAAGCAAACAATCATGAGTTAGAATATTTAAAAGATAGGGAGAATGAAAAGAAATTAAAAAAAAAATAATTGACTAAAGTAGCAGATAATAAGGTTTTTCCTAATATTTCTTTGCCAGATCCCTAGTAATAGTGGTAAAAACTTGATGTATGCTCTTCTAATCATATCAATTTATAAATTTATAAACCCAACGAAATCTAATGCTCGAGTTATGCGAGTACACCTATCTAATGTAGTAGAAACTTTAGTAAGTGTCGTTCTCAAGGATCTTGAAAACAAGTACTAGTATTACTATTTTCTACTATTTAGTCTAAATCTTAATATGACGTTAATAATTTAAACTACCGATTAACTAAACTAAAAACCCTAAGATTAATTATAATTAATTTAATAGATGAATTCCATCATAAAAATATACCCTTCATCTTGATCCACTCTAAACCTTAGCTTTTTTATAATAAGGTATCGATTAACAAATTGTTTGTGATTTGCATTGCATGAATTCTCAATTAAACTAATTACTTCCTCATGTTAATTGATTCTTAACCCTACATGGAATGGTGGAAACCTCTCCTTCACTATCACCATATAAGATTTCATTAAAGTTCATAATTTCCAAATAAAGATTTAATCTTAGTGCAAAAAATTGAAGTTTTTTTACCTCTAGGAAAAACATGCATTTTTTCTATTCATGAAGATTTATCTCATTAGATAAGACCTCTTTCTATCTAATAAGAATCATACATGCAATTAATTTGCATGCATAAATTATTCACAAAATAATCAGAATACATGAATAGATATAAGGGCATAAACTCTTTATTAATCAAGAAATAATTTAATCACATGGTTTAGAGTTTCACAAGATGTAGGGTATATAAATCTACTACTCCATAGAATTTACAATAAGCACAAAGACTCTAGAGGAATAACAAGTAATCATAATGAAAAAAATAAACCCTTGTAGATGTTTAGTGATTTCCAATGATGCTCTAGCAATTTCTCTCTTCAAGTTTGTAACTTTGCTCTCCTAGGGTTTTTAGAGTAACTAAGAATGATAAAAGGCTAGAGCTCTTTCCAAATTGTGAAATAAGTTGAGTATTTATAGTTTTAGAAACAGGGGTAGCATGCATGACCTATTTCACACCTGTGCTCGGGGCTATGTACTTTGGAACAAAGTAAAATTATGGCGTTCAAGGCTCTACATTGCCTCCTATATGGCCGTGCTTGAGGTTGTGCACTCTAGAATTCCTTCATTTTCTTCTTTGGTCTTATTTCTTCCTTCAGCACTGCTCTTTGTACAACTTGTGCAGCAGCCAGGGCACATTTTCAAGATGTATTTTGATCATTTTTTTCCCTCTAACACTAGTGTCTACATGACCATGTTGAAGGTTGTGTATACATAGAAATCACCATTTTCTAAACTTTGCCAAATTTTGCCTCGTTTTTGCTAGGACCTTCTTTAAATCCTTCAATTATTCTCTTTAAACCCTAAAATAAAATATTAAGCACTTAAGTATCCTTTTCTTAATAACGTCACATAAAATTTATATAAAATTATATCCAATAAGTACTAAAAATAAGAATCTTTTGACACTTATCAGCTATCAATAGGACATGGGGTTTACTGGGTGAGGTAATCCATATTATTTAAATAGTAGTAGTGACTTAACATGTGCTTAGTATCTTTGTTTGTACAAATTACCTTGAAAAACAAAAATCATACTCTTAATGAATAAAGCAAGCCATTGGTTGTTATAAATGGTGTTTTGTATTTAGATCTAAATTGGTTTGTACTTAATTTTAATTTTAACTTACAATGTGGTTCATGTAATAAACTATTTATGATTTAAGCCATAGTTTTACTTGCTTAATAAACGAGTTATACATGTTAAACTTGCTTATCAATTGTGTGTAATGGAAGTGTTTTTGTCTTTACTAGTTATCTTATTATCTTATTATACATGTTAAACTATTTATTGATTTATGTACTTTTAATTATTTAACCATATAAAAGATAAATAATCTAAATAAGCATATCCATCTAAAATAAATTAACATATCTAATTACCTATTATGATAAAATACACATTTATTTGAAACTATTAATATGAGAATTCTAATTGGTTATATAATTCACTACCATTGATTCACATGATGTGTCATACCTTGAACAAAAGATATGAATAGTTTGACACATACTTTTAGATGTGATAATAAATTCCACACAGCCTTTGCAATTTCCAAGTAATTAAAACATTGGGAAAATCTTATTAACCTAAATCTAACCAGATCCATCTATTATCCAACAATTACATTTTGCTCTTACTCCAATCCAAAGGTCTAAGTTACATACTTCACCTCAAATTTAGAATCTTAAAATGGGTGAGCAATGACATTGGCACAATAATTACTACATGCATAACATAAGAATGCCATAGCATAAAATCATATGTGTGCTTTATTATTAGTGCAACTATCACATATCATTATCTTGAGGGTATAGTAACTAGATGAGTATCAACATTCCAAGACTTGGAGTGACTTATACTTTATAAGAAAATTTTTACCCCTAGAATTGATGTGCCAAGGATCCAATTATAAGTACACAAAGCCAATTGAAGAATCAACTAAACAAAGTTCACAAAAATGGCGTGATTCCAATTGCCACGTGTACCCTAATTGCACGAATCAATTTACTTTGCTATCAAATTATGATGTGCTCAATTGGAATTCTAATACCAATCAAAGAAACAAGCACAATTGATTCTGATTTCCAACTAAATGGCATGAACCCTAGATTAAAAAATGGACCTTAATTGCATGAAACAAGAACAAAATAAGAATAACTAATTCCTTACCAGATATTACGCACCGGTTAGAATTAGGATCAACTTATAATTTATTGATATTACTCACAATAAATCTAAGTTCCACTCGTCACAACCTTAGAAGAAGTTGATAAGAGTCTTATGAAATGGAGAAAAAGCCTCTCTTTTCACATGAAAATGGCAGCTAAATGTATATCTACAAAAGTCCCCTTCTAGCCTTACTTTGCAAGTATTTATACTTGCTTTAAATAGGGTAAATTTAACAAAACAAAATTACAAGTAAAAAGCAACAAGCGATCAGTTTTAACACCAAAAGAAAATTATAAGTAAACCTATCATAAGCGGTCGGCTCTTCACTTCCGTGGAACAATTGTTGGACCGGTTCTTTTGGTTGATGTAAGTCTATGAATGACCCACAATTGATTACTCCCTGTCCTGTAAAACCGATAATTTACTTGCTTCAATGCAAAGACAAATTGTTATTAGATAAATAAAATAATATGTGGATGTCTGGGCTCATTTGTTCAATTTGATTTCCCCACTGCTGGATCTAGAGGTTTGATTCCCATCATCTCCTCAGGCCTCTGAAGGATTTGTCCTGAAATCTAAAGGGTCTTTTCTTAGACTAACACCTGGTGTTTGCATATGCTTATTGGCTTAAAGTCTTGAGAAGCCATTAGTTTTACTAATTTGTTCTTGAAATGTGCGAACTTCAGATGGAGACATAGGAGTTAAGATAACCCGTGCACCATCTTTTTGAAACATATAAGTGTTTCTGAACCCATCATGTAGCACCTTCCTGTTAAATAATCAAGGCCTACCCAACAGTATATGAAAGGCGTACATAAGAAGAATATCATAGATAATCTCATCGTTGTATCTATCTCTCATACTGGATGGCACCTTTACCCTCTGTGTAACATGCAAACTATCTTGGTCATCCAGCCAATGTAATTTATAAGGGTGTGGATGTAGACTAGTGACTAGTTGTAAGTTATTTACTAATGTAGCAGATACGACATTAGTGCAACTATCACCATCGATGAAAAGAACACACAAGTTACCTCGAATCTGACAATGTGTGTGGAATAGGTTCTCCCTCTATATGTCCCTGACATCTGGAGATATGGTCATAACCCTGTGTAACACATTAATAGGCAAGTATTTATCATTCCCCTTGTCCTTATATGTCTCAGCATCATGATCATGATAATATTTTTGTAGAACTATGGACAAATCTGTAGGCTTGACAACTTCTTCTTGATCATCTTCATTGTTTCCCTCCATGACAGTCATCACCCTTTTATTAGGACACTATACGGCCATGTGTCCAAAACCCATGCATTTGAAACATTTAATTTGGCGCATTTTCCTACTGGTTGACCCTAGTACTGTCTGCTTGAAATCAGCCCCAATAACCTCTTTTCCTTTCCCAAAAGTATCCCACTCCCTATTAGTGTTAGAGATATTCTTGTCTAGAGCCTTAGCATGTTCCCCTATTCCTTTTTGTCCTCCCATCTAACCATTTAACCCAAGAGGTTTGGTAGAAGTTCCATACCTGTTACTAGTTGCTTGGAAAGGGTTGGATCGCCTCTACCTCTCCACTTTCAAGGCTAATTGGATAGCCTCATCAAATGTATTATACCTCTGTAACTCTACAACATAGGCAATCTCATACTTCAACTTAGACACAAATTGTGCTAGGGTTCAGGAGGCTCGACTTATTCACATCTGATCATCAATGTCTCAAACTCCTATACATAATCATCAATTGTTTTGCCTCCCTGCCTCAGTGTTTGGAGACGCATAAACAGTGCCTGCTTGTAATGCTCAGGTATAAACCTTTTCCTCAACACTTGTTTCATGTCCCACTAGGTATGTATATCAGCTTCACCATCCCTTCGTCTGCTAACAACAAGATTTTTCCATCATAAGGTGGCATAACCTATGAATTCCACAGCTACAAGATGAACCTGAGTGTTCTCATCAATCTCATAGCACTCGAATAGACCCTCAACCTTATCCTCCCAATCTAAATAATCATTTGCAGAACCCCTGCCATCGAATGAGGGCATCTACAATTTCACATACTCTAATCCTTGAGGTGGTTTGAACTCCCTGTTTGGGTAAGGGTCATTCTCAAAATTATCATCTCTTTCCTCCCTAAGAGCATGATAATCTGCCTCCATTCTCCTGTTCCTATTACCTCTAACAGCTCCCTCCCTGTGAACATTCTGAGGAACTACTCTAGGTGGAGGTGCTTGAGGATTTGCCATTGGTGGTTGTGGCATTGTCATTCAATCTATCCTTGTTGCTAATGTGGCAATAATGGTGATGAGATCCTGTAACTGCTCCTTTAATGTTCTTCCACCTGCAGTTTAATGACCCTGATCGCCACCAACTTGACTATTGGCCTCATTGCCAATTCCCCCATTAACACTATCATTTGACATGGTTGATGAATTGATCTATTGAAACATAAAAATAATTTAAGATAATCGCAATATACTTCATGTCAAATGCAATACATAATAATCACTCCACAGTATACACTCACACTTATGGCTTCACACACAATTCGAACTTCAACACACACTCACTTAACACTTCAATATATACTTACTCCACGGCACACACACACACTCACGGTGCAGCACCCTTTAAACCACAATACACACACTGCTACGCCACACACACATACACACTTCACCTATGGTGCAACAACCTTCAAACCCCAACACACTCACTACGCCACATACACACTCTTCTTCCACGTAATGAAAGAAAATCTAGAAATGAAAATGTGTTCTAATTTTGAAATCCCCAAGAAAATGCAATTCCCTTCTTCCTCAAACAAGAAACTCACGGCAAGATGAAGAATAGAAAGATCAATTGTGAAATTTCCACTTCCAATTCCGCAACAATAAGGTATATCACAATACAATCACATATAATTACTTCAATTCCACTTCAAGTAACTTCAATTAAGAAATGGAAGATCAAGAACCCTAATTTCCAAATTGAAAAATCATGCAATCCCTTCTCAAAACCTTTGCTCTGATACCAAAATTATGATGTGCTAAGGATCCAATTACAAGTACACAAAGCCAATTGAAGAATCAACTAAACAAAGTTCATAAACATGGTGTGATTCTAATGCCACGTGAACTCTAATTACACGAATCAATTTGTTTTGCTACCAAATTATGATGTGCTCAATTGGAATTCCAATACCAATCAAAGAAACAAGCACAATTGATTCCAATTTCCAACTAAATGGCGTGAACCCTAGATTGAACAATGGACCTTAATTGCGTGAAACAAGAACAAAATAAGAATAATTAATTCCTTACTAGACATTACGTACCAGTTGGAATTAGGATCAACTTGTAATTTGTTGATATTATTTGCAACAAAACTAAGTCCCACTTGCCACAACACTAGAAGAAGTTGATAAGAGTCTTATAAAATGGAGAAAAAGCCTCTCTTTTCACATGAAAATGGCAGCCAAATGTATATCTCCAAAAGTCCCCTTCTAACCCTACTTTTCAAGTATTTATACCTGCTCTAAATAGGGTAAATTTAACAAAACAAAATTACAAGTAAAAAGCAACAAGTGACCGGTTTTAACACCAAAAGTAGGCCGGCGGTGTAGACATGAAGGCCGGCGGCCTTGGAGTCGGCCTTGAGTCAGTGTTGAAAATACACACAACCAGCGTTGGAAATGTACACGACCGTGTACTTCTAGCCATGTATCTTTCTGTGGAAATCTTGCCAATGTACACGACTGTGTACTTCGAGTCGTGTATCTTTCTGTGGAAATCTTGACAACATACACGACCGTGCCTTTGAACCGTGTATACGACCGTGTATGATTCTGTGTAACCTCCAGAGACCTATACGGCCGTGCCTTGTAAAGACATGCCCTCTTCACCCTGTATCCGGTATGACTTGTACAAGAACAAGGGCCTTCCCATGGTTGTTCCAATCCTTTCCAACTTCATGATTGCTCCAATCCTTTTCGACTTCATGGACATCCTTTATCAACTCGTTAAGTGCTTCCTTGAATCGTTTCGCTCGATTTCTTGTGATTGGTCCAAGTGGCACTTCAAGAGGATCCACATTCCCTCTTCTGGCTTGGCTCCCATCATGGCTCTCATCAAATTTGCATAGGAAAGCATCCATTATAGATTAGCAATCATAAGGAAAGGTGAATTTAGGATAGTGCCCCTATAGGTTGACCAATGGGAAAGTGTCTATTATAGAATGGCAATCTTAGGAAAAGATGAATTTAGGATAGTGTCCTTATAGGTTAACTAATGGGAATGAGATAGTGCCCCTATAGGCTGACCAATGGAAAAGTGTTTATTACAGACTAGCAATCCTAAAAATGATATTTAGCAAAGTGCCCTTGTAAGCTGACTAATTTTTATGAGAAAGCATTTGTTATAGACTAGCAACCTTAAAAATGATTTTTTTGGGAAAGTGCCCCTATGGGCTGACTAATTCTCATGGGAAAGCATCTATTACAGACTAGCAACCCTAAAAATGATTTTTAGCAAAATGCCCTTGTGAGTTGACTATCTTAAAGCATATTAAAATTTAATTATTTATGCATGACATATTTTTAATGGTGAAGAATTTTACTTGGTTTTGCAGATAGTGCCTAAACAATGAACCCTCTTTCTTGAAGTTCAACACACTCATTTACTTGTCTCTATCTTGAATCAACTCTTTCTATTGTTGGATGAACCATGCTTGTGTTAGTCATTTTGGCTCTAGAATTTCAATTCTTCCAATCCATTTTGCTCAAATTATCTCTGCTCTTGTTATCTGGTACTTTAACCTAAAATAGCTAAAGAAACTCCCTTTCGAAAAAGATGAAACCATGATGGAGTATTTGAAGAGTTTTCATCACTCATGATTGTTTTATTCCTTACAGCTTCCCTCGTGTTTGAGTGTATAAGGAAAAACAGGAGTAAAGGAGAAAGAAACTTATTGATGAGGAGGGAGATGATCGATCTGACGACCAGTGGGGATATCCACTTTATACATAGATGGTAAAAATTAAATCACAAAGAGACCAATGATATTTTCGATAAAAGGTAAGATTCCATCGATTCATCAAGTATAATACATTTTAACTGCATAAGAATTTATAAGGTCCTTCAAATTTGGACTGTCCATTTGTGACAAAATTAATGCCCCTCCAGATAACACTCTCTTTACAAAATATGGCCCCTCATAATTAGGAGTAAACTTCCCTCTAGGATCTTATGCATTTAGGAGGATCTTCCTTAAAACTAAGTCACCCTCTTAGAAACTTCAAGGTCGCACTTTTTTATTAAAGGCTCTAGCCATTCTTTGTTGGTAACATTAGCCATGGCATAATGCTACTAAGCTCTTTTCATCAATTAGATTCAATTGGCCAACTTTCTTTTTCACCTAATTAGCTTCATCTAGTTGAGTTTCTGACAATACCTTAACTGATGGAATCTCAACTTCAATTGGTAATACAACTTCAATGCCATTTACCAAAGAGTAAGGGGTAGCTTATGTTGATGTTTTGATGGAGGTCCGATAGACCATGAGTGCAAATGGTAACATCTCATGCTAGTCTTTATAAGTAACGACAATCTTTTCAATAATCCATTTGATATTTTTATTGGTCGCTTCTATAGCTCCATTCATTTGTGGCCGATATGAAGTGGAATTCTTGTGATTGATTCCAAAATGTTAGCACAATGCTATCATGAACTTGTTGTTGAGGTTCGTGCCATTATCTATAATAATTGACTCAAGAGGCCCATATCAAGCAATAAGGTCCCTTTTGATGAATTTGACCACTACTCCTTTGGTAACATTGGTATATGAGGAAGCTTCAACCCCTTTGGTAAAATAATCGATTGACACCAATATGAATAGATGACCATTGGATGCTTTTAGATTAATTGGTCTAATTACATTTAAACCCCATATAGAGAATGGCCATGGTGAAGAAAGTGTATGAAGTTCTTAAGGAGGGGCATTTATTTTGTTGGCATAAATTTGACATGGATGATAGCATCTTACATGTTTGATGTGGTCGGATTCCATAGTTAACCAGTAATAACCTAATCTCATGATCTTCTTAGCCAGCATGTAGTCATTTATGTGAGGACCACATATTGTTTCATGTACCTCTTTCATAAGGGTGTCTACTTCTTTTTCATCCACACATCTTAATAATGTGCTGTCAAATGGTCATTATGTAGTGTGGATCCACTTAACAAAAAATGACTTGCCAATCTTTTGAGCATTTTTTTGTCTTTCCTATTAGCTTTTATTGGATATCTTCCTTCTTAAAGTGGGATCTTGATGTCATAATACCAAGGGTTATCATCTTTCATTCCTTCAATAGTTAAACAAAAAGAAGGTTTATCTTCAATCTTGATCCTGAGAGGTTAGATTTCTATCCCTTTTGCTATTTAAGTCAAAGATGCCAATGTAGTTAAGGCATCAGCAAACTGATTTTGCACCCTTAGTACATATGTCAATGTAATCTCTCTAAACCTCCCTATTAATTATGACAAGTGTTGGTGATAAGGTACAATTTTTGATCTTTTTTCTTATACTCTCCTTAGGTTTGACAAATGATGAATGAGGAGTCCCTATGTACTTCTAATTTATGAATTTCCATATTCGAGGCCATTTTGAGACCTAAAAGGTATGCTTCATATTCTACAATATTGTTGGTATATGGAAACATGAGCCTTATTGCTATAGGGAATTGGTTACCTTCAAGTGAGACTAGCATTACTCCTATTTCATAGCTAAATACATTAGTTGCTCCATGAAAGTACAATTTCCATTCAAGAATCTTTTCTTTTTTAGAATTAGGATCATTTTTAGTCACCAATATATCTTCATATGGAAATTGTGGTTCTTGAGAAGTTCTTTCAAGTGGATGCTTAGCCAATTGATCAACTACAACTTGACCTTTAATTGAACTTTAGTTCATGTAGGTGATGTTAAACTTAGATAATAACATTTTCCATTTAGAAATCATACCAATGAGGGTTGGTTTGTCTTTCAAATACTTCAAGGGATCATGTCTTGTTAGTAATTCAACTCAATAGTAGAGTGTATATTGTTTGAGTCGATATATGACCCAAACTAATGCACAACATGTCCTTTCTACTTCAGAGTATTTTTGTTCCCTTTAGTAAATTTCTTGCTTAGGTAGTAAATGGCTTGTTCCCTTCCCCTTTCATCCTTCTGGCCAAGCATACACCCCATAGATTTAGGTAGTATTGTTAAGCATAAGAATAAGGGCTTGCCAAATGTAGGGGTCACCAATATAGGAGATTTCATGAGATATTGCTTGATTTCCATGAAAGCTGCTTCACATTCTTCATTTCATTCCATGAAAGAATTTTTCTTTAGTAGCTTGAATAAAGGGAGACATTTATTTGTGAGTTGTGAGATGGACCGAACAATGTAATTCAGACGCCTAAGTAGTCCTATGACTTCTTTAAGTGTACAAAGAGGTGGCATTTCTAGTATTGCTTTGACCTTATTTGGGTCCACCTCAATGCCTTTTTGACTGCCTACGAAACCTAGTAATTTCCTAGAGGTAACTCCAAATGTACATTTTCCTGGATTAAGTTTCAATAGGAACCTCCTTAACTGTTCAAATAGCTTTTTCAGAGTGTCTACACGGTTTTCCCCTTCTTTGGGTTTAGCAATCTAGTCATCAACATACACCTCAATTTCTTAGTGCATCATATCATGAAATAATGCAACCATCGCTCTATAATATGTTGCCCCAACATTCTTAAGACCAAAAGGCATAACCTTGTAATAAAAGGTGCCCCAAGTTGTCTTGGTCTTATCTTCTTCTGACATCTTGATTTGATTATACCCTGAGAAACCGTTCATGAATGAGAGAAGATGGTTTCCAGTTGTATTATCTACCAAGACATCTATGTAGGGTAAAAGGAAGTTATCTTTTAATCTCAGTAAATCCAACCTCCAATAATTTCTTGATTTCTTCTTTGATTTTCAGTAAAATATCAGGTCGAAATCACCCTAATTTTTATTTTTTGGGTTTGATCTTTTCTTGTGTGGGCAACTTATGAACCACAATTGATGGGTCAAGTCCTAGCATATCTTCATAAGACCATGCGAATAAATTAAGGTATTCAAATAATAGCTCGGTTAACCTTCCTCCATGTACATCATTAAGATTGCCCCCAGTCTTGAGATTCCTAGGGTTGTCCTCATTTCCTAGATTGATTATTTCAATTAACTCATCAATGGAAATCCTACCCTATTCATATTTTTGCTAATTCTCTTGAATTACTTTATGGTCATCAATATCATCCCCAATGACTAATCCAGTAGGGTCGGAGGTGATATTAATATTTTTACCTTCTATGTGTGCGAGATATCCCTAATTTTCATCACTAGATTTAGATAAATGTATAATGAAAAGAAGCAAATAAGTAGAAGGGAAAAGATGGAACAATATTAAGGAAATGACTCAAGACTTCATTGATTTTATCCATGTGGTTTACACTTATTGAATGAAAAGGAAAAAAAAAAATAACTCAACAAATATTAAATCATGCTCTACCCTTACTCTAAAGCAGGCCTATTGCTATTTAGAGGATAAGAGAACCAATTTTGGAGTGATTGAGAACTACAGGATATGCCCGTTGGTTTTTGTTGCTACTTGACTATGAGATCATCAGAGTTGTCTTCTCTTGCAGATACCAGTGTCTCAACACTAGCTGGATGGGTGAATGAAGTTTGGATTGGTGGAAAATTTATTGGGGTATTGTATAATCTGTCTCCCTTTTTTCCTTGCCCAAACTTCATCTGAAATCTTTCTTCTGGAGTAAGGACATATCCAAAACTAAATGTCCTTGTTTAACCTTCTTTAAACTATACCTTTCCATATCCCCATTTCTCGAAACTAGTAATCATGTACACCTCATCAAATATTTGGAGTCATCTGAGCCTTCTTCTCCTATTTAGGGTATAGTCGTTTCTTTATAAATGGCGTAATCTTGTTTGCCCAAGATAGTGATGACTTGACCATTAAAAATGAATTTAACCTTCTAGTGGACGCTAGAAGAAATGGCCTGCATTGTATGGATCCAAGGCCTCTTAAGAAGCAAGTTGAAAGACTTTGGTATTCCTAAGATTTGGAAAAGGATTTCAAATAACTGTGGACCAATTTCTACCATCAAGTCAATTTCCCTAATTAACCCATCAAAAGCCCTTACTATGGTAGAACCTGGTTTGATGTTAGATGTATCAACACTTAGTAGGTTAAGAGTAGCTAGAGGGCATACATTAAGGGAAGACCTATTATGGATGAAGACTTTGGAAATAACCATGTTGTTGCATTTCACTACTATGAATAGTGGTTTAGTTTGTTGATTACCTTCTTCTCTTAATTCTTTCGTTGAAAAGGATATTTGATCAATAGCAAAAATGGAATTAACAATGTGTCCCGATTTTTTAGTAGATATTCGTTGTGGAACTTTAACTTCCCTCAAAGTTCTAAACAAGGCTTCTTTATGAGGCTTGAAAGAGATTAAGAGACCAATAAGGGAGATTTGGGTTGGAGTTTTTGATAATTGGTCCATGATTTTATACTCACTAGACTTGATCATCTTTGAAAAAATTGATAGCCCTTTTTCTTCTTCTACTATAAGCTTTATAACTTTCTTGCTTAACTTACCGGTTTCAGGTTTTTTCGTGGCCTCTTCTTTAGGGCTATAAATCCTTCTTGATCGGGTGATTCCTCTAATAATAGAACTTGAGGGTTTCTCTTAATTAACTGTCGCATAATTAAATGGGGCAGCTTTATAGTTTTCAAGTGCCAAAGGAACATGAAAAGTATATTTCTTAGCTTTTGGGACTTTTTGCTCTTGTTCAGGTTCTTTGTAACATTTTAGAATCATTAGTTTAAAGTCAAATCCTATCATGTTAACCGTTTGATCATTATCCTTCTCATTCTAGGGATTATCTTCTTCTTCAAAACCAGAAACCTAACCTTTTAGGGTAGGTTCTTCATGGATTGACAATTGGATGGAATAGTCAACAAAATAATCAAACTTCCTTGAATATTGTCCTAATAAACCAATTATAGGATCACCTGCATACCATCTTTTTTCCAACTCCTTTTAAGTTATTAGCCTGTAAGGCTTAGGAGTTAACATTTCTTAAATGTTAGATGACTGGATTTTGCCTTCCAATAATAATTGATAGATGGCTGACTCAACTAGTGCTCTGTTGTTTGGGTTGATTGATAGTAGAAAACCAACTTATTGCAAGTTCCATGCTACTTACTCTATCGGTAACCTATCTAAATCAATTTCTAGTTTAGGTGCTTTTGAAGTGATCATGTTAATGGTAAGACCTTGATTGGAAAGTGGGTTATTGTTGACATTAGGAGTGGGTAGCTCAATGAAGTCTAGCTGCACTACTCCTGCATTAATCAGATCTTGGATTTTATTCTTAAGTGTCTAGCATTTGTTTGTAGAATGTCATACCTACCCTATATGGTATTCGCATTTGAGATTAGGGTCATAGGTTCTTGGCTTATATGTCTCATTGGGAATTTCAAAATTGATTAGATTATTAGCTTTGAGGCTAGTAAAGACTTGGCCGAAGGGTACTGGGAATTGGGTGAACTATCTGAGAGGTTTGTTGATCTAAGGTTACTTGTTTGGATTGAAGTGCTTATGGTTGGGTTTGGTGTTTAAAAGGAAAGGTGAGGAGTTGGTTGTTGTTTCTGTTGGAATTAACCATGCTAATTGTGGCTTCTTTTCCTTTGATATTATTTAATGGCTTAGCTGATGTCATTCTAGGGGTTTCATTGATTGGCAATTTTCTAGAGGTTATGGCATTTTTAACCCTGCGTCTTGTAGCTACCACTTCTGCAAAACTTGAAGATGTTTGCCTAATTAGATGGGTCAAATAGGGTTTCTCTAGTGTATTGGTAAATATAGATGTAAGCTCTTTCTCAGAAATTGGGGTAATAACCCTTGCAATCTAAGCCCTCCAATTTTAAGCATATTCTTTGAAGGATTCATTGTGCTTCTTGCGGATGCTCCCTAAGTCCTATATTGAAGGAGCAACTTCATTGTTGAATTTGTATTGCTCATAGAAAGCCCTAGTTAACTTTTCCCAATTATTGATTTGATTGAGGTCCAGTTTTGTATACTAAGTTAGAGTAGGTCTTGCAAGACTGTCTTGGAAAGTTTGCACCATTAATTGGTCATATTGTACATATTTGCCCATCTTTCGAACATATAGTCCGGTGTGCATTTTTAGACATCCAATGCCATCATATTTCTCAAATTGTGGTACCTTAAATTTTTTAGCATAAGCAATGCTATAAAAAATCGTTAAGTCAATGATCCTAATTTACTCATATCTATTCGATCCTTCTAGAGCCTTCATTATATTAGCTAATTGTCAGAAAAGATTTCTTTCTACTTCTTCCTATCTTTCCTCAAATTGCCTTTGTAGATCTTTAAAATGTTAGATTGAACCTAGAGTTAATTTCCTCATTTTCGGGAGGGTGGGGTGAGATAAATCTCAACTGCTTTTCCCTTTTGCTCCCTTGAATAGCCTTCTTGAACTGGTTAAGTTGATTGAAGAAGAGTCAAATTTTCCATTAAGAATTTCACTTGATCAATGAGATTTTGCATAGCTTGTTCTAACGAAACCATTCTCTAATCAGTAATATTGCCACTGGTATTGTTGCTGCTGTTACTTTACGTTTTAGCTTTGGAACGAGTGTAGTATAGACTTCTTATGGCGTTCGATTGTTTAGGGGCTATCTTGAAACCTGATTTGATCAATATTGGTTAACTTGTTAGTATAAATAAATAATTTTTTTTGAATGCATGTGTTAAGTAGATGCAAACATGAGATTAGCAAATAATCCATAATTTGGAAAAATAGAAATTTTATTAATACTACAACTTTAGAGTTTGATTACATCTTTCGAAAAGAAATTACTAAAAAAAAAATATATTCTAAAATCTAAATCTTCCTCTTCTTGCGATGACATGATCCTTTTTTTTTTGTTTTTTCTTTTATAGGGGTTTCTAACTCCTTGATCTTTTGCCAAGTTTTCTCAGTTGGTCTTCTAAAGCTTCAACTCATTGGTTAGAATCTTGACATCTATTCTTCCAAATATCTCCCTTTCTTTCCATGTTTTCCATATGGACCTGCATTCGTGCTTGCACTTCTTCCATATATGTCTTCACTTTAGGAGTGGGATTTGCTAGTGCAGGTTAGAGTACAATTGAGGCACTATATTGTTTTTCACCTATCCTTTTGAGTTGGTGAAAAATGTACTCTTTGGTTGCAAGATATTTAGCTAATCCGCCCCTTATATTTCCTATGTCAATAGTAGGGCTTATTATTCGAGTCTCCCATAGGGTTTTGATCTTCAATAGTTTAGCTATCTTATCAGCTATTATCATATGAGGGTTGTGGAAATCAAGTGTGATGGATTTGAGTGAGGGTTTATGGACTATATCTTGAATAGGTCCCAATTGACATAGTAGAGCAGCTGAGTAGTAATTAGTGCACCAGTTAAATCCAATCAAGGGAATTGCCTCATAATTTTTACAAGCACATACCATATTAGTATAAGAATTCCATCTAACTACCTTCAGCACAAAAGTCTTGTAAGACATCAATCTAGTAGTAGGTAGGAATATCCTTAGGAAATGTGATTATAGAGGCAAAGGAATTAATAAGTTCAGTATGTTGTGCAAATGCCCCTTAAATGAAGTCAAGTCTATAGCATCGCATATGGCTAACGAACCATCAATGCCATGTTAGTTTTTAAATCGCCATGTCTTTTTTTCTTTAAGGGGTTGAGTGATCTGATTTGCTTAGCAAGGAGTGTAAGGATGTAGGACTTTCCTTCTAGAAATTGGGCCACTATTTCTATGACCCTAAAGTGGATATGAAAATCCTATTTGGAAAAAAATAGTCTCAAAGGCCATTAAGATGAATGCATGAATCCAGTGCTGTTGCCATGCATTAAAATCTACACAAAATAGTGTTTACTTTTTATGATAACTAGATTGAGCTACAAACCATGTTAAAAAATCATTAGTCTTAATACAATTCCCATTACAGTTTGCTAAGGCTTTATTGATTTTAACCTTATGAACCCCTATCAATTTACTGAAGATTTTTACAAGCCTTACTTCAAGATCTGGGATATATATGCTTTCAATACTGGGTAGAGCCTTAAGCAATTGGGCATATTCTTCCATTGTTAGGCCTAATTGATGGGGGCCCAAGCAAAAAGAGATAGTTTCTGGATCTAAAAACTGAACTAAGGCTCGAAGTAAAGTGATGTTGGCAAAAACCTTCTATAGTGAGAGGATTGTTCAATCTTATCTTAAATGACCTCTTGTTGACTTGGGTTGAAGAACCGGATCCATCGATCAAGTACTACCTTTAACTTTAGGGGCTTATGAACATGGACTTCCTTGAGAAGAGCTTGCATGCAGTATGAACTTGCCATTACTACAAAATTTATGAAAGTAAATACATCATGATTATACTGTTTACAAGAAAGTCCATTTATTACAAAGAATTTACAATAACAATGTTACACATTATAAAGAAATAGAAAAATGACTCCACTAAAGTTGCAATTTTTTTTTATATTTGCCACATCATGTTTATTCACCAAGTTGAAGGACTCGTCAATGCAATTGGGTAAGTTTTATAGGTCCCCAAGTTCTGTGACCTCACTTATTTTCAAAGAAAGTGGATCACAGGTCATGTCAAAACTTGTGTGGGTAGCCTAATCAGCCCTAAGCGGTAGTTGCCCTACAACACCCGAAGCTTGCATAATGGCTCCCCTCCTAAGGTCCTAAGACAGCTTGGGTTTGATTGTATCTATCATACATTTAATGCCTTCCTTTCAAATTAACAAATAAAAAAATGCTACAAAAAACATATAAAGGTTATAACAACTATACAAATACACATACATATATATATCTACAAGTAAAGGAAAAATAAAAAATTATCTTGGAAGGTTTAAGTGGCTAGCCCACTTTTTTTAGTTCTCGGTGGAGCTACCATCTTGTCGAGTCTGATTTTTTCCCTTTTTTAAAAATCCAATTTAGCTCATTTAATGTAAATCCTCGACTAAGATTAGAAAAAAAAATTATTTTTTTAGAAAAGAAAAGAAAATGAGTCGCCACCCAATTGAAATCAGGAAAAGTGTTAAATTAAGACTAATTGAGCGGATTAGTCTTCATTTGACTACTAGTCTATGTAAAAAAAATTCCTTTATACTAGAAATTTTAGAATTCAATGGTTATCTTATTAAAACTTTACATTACCACTTTTTAACCTTCCAAATTAATTTTTTTAGAAGAAAAAAAATAAAGAAGGAAAGGAAAGAAAAAAAATTATTTTACAAATGAGGTTGCCTCGAGGGTGCCCACGTACTCGATACTCAAGATTAGACCTATCATAGTTCACATGGTTTCTCTTCTTTTTTTTTTTTAAGAAAAAAATGTTAAAAATTTAAGACTTATAATTCTTTTAAAAAAATTATATCTAAAATACATATTGTTTTTAGATAAAATGTTTTATTTTTTTAATGTCTTTTAAGTATATCAAAAAACTAAAAGAAATATTTTTTTTAAAACAAAAAAATCTAAAATGTCTTATTATACATAAAATAACTATTTCTTTTTTATCTAAGTGTCTTGACTAGAAAAACATATTAAAATAATTGAATTTTTTATAATTTTTTAAAACAAAATGAATCTAAAATTCCTAAAAATTTATATAAATATATATATTTTTAAATCCACATATCTAAAAATATACACATAAAAAGTTACTAAAATTATTTAAAAGAAAAAAAAAGTTTCAAAAAAAAGAGTACAAACTTAATTTGGGATGTCGGAGATGGTTTTCGATGACGATGATGGATGGAAGCAGAGGACGGTGGTGATGGTGGTGGCAAGAATGTCTAGAGGTGGCGAAACACAACTAGATCATTGGAGTGGAGTGATCAGCAAAAAGAGAGAGAGGACATCGTTGAAAAAAAAAATGGAAATGTTTGAGCTTTTGAGAAACTTTTTTGCCAAAAAAAATTCCTCCTTCAAGCAGAGTTGAAACTCTATTTATAGGCAAATGCGGGTTGAATGGTTATGGGTGAAGAAAGGTCGAAGGTTGGATTTTAATGGGAGATGCGTTTTTTGTGATTTTAATTTGTGATTTAAGATCTTTTATTACACTTTTAATTTGATTATGGAAGTATTATGCTTAATTATTTGATCTTTTGAAACGTCCAGAAGAAAGAAAGAAAGAAAGAAAGAAGAAAAGAAAAAAAAAATGAGCTCTATAAGTTCTTTAGTGGCAGGCGACAAGTCAAAGGTAGAAGATGATGAAAATGTAGGTTCAACCCACGTTTTTTATTATAACAAAAATGGAGAAAAAAGAAAACTTAGGTTGAACCCATGTTTTTCATTGTAAGGAAAAATACTAAAAGTGGAAAACATGGGTTCAACACACTTTCTTATCAAGAGAAAAATAATCTCGCTCATTTGTGCGAGAGAAGATTTGATCCTAAGTCTCCTGCAATTTTTGTGCACGTGTTTTCTAATAGGCCATTAACCTATGCCTCGATCATATAATGCAACTAAATTGTATTTATTCTAATTTGTTTTAAAAATTAAAAAGAATAAAAATAAAATAAAAATGGTGTATCTATAAATGGGAACCCAAATGTGTAAATATATATATATATACCATGCCTTATTTCTGGCATGATGTGCTCGGTGTGCTTTAATGAATGAACTAGTTTTCTTGCTGTTTCCTTTAATGTAGATTTCATTGAACGCAAGAAAAATTGCTAAATATCATGCTATGTGATTTAGCTTGTGAATACTCATTGTTTGATCACCTTAAATCAATTAATTAAAGGATAGGACTTAAATAAAACTTAACAGGTATTACATGATACATTACATATGAGTAGAAGGCCATCACTGCTACAGTATATGCAAGAAGTAATTGTTTAAGGATTACTATTCCACCATTAGCAAGTTAAGTGACTTAAGGAGTTTTCGTGCCTTTAACGGAACCAAGTTTAAGGATCTTGCCAGTCCTTAAGGGTGTGCGTACTCATTGTAAATTTAGGGCACTTGAATTTTAAGACTTTAAAAGATTTAAGATAATTAATTAAGTGGTAAGATGAGAAATAAACAATTTAGGAAACTTAAGCATTGATGGTAAATGAGAATCACTGATAGGAATAAAAATCCGACAAGACCTATCATTAGGGCAAG
This sequence comes from Laguncularia racemosa, assembly GCA_037954665.1. NCBI lineage: Eukaryota > Viridiplantae > Streptophyta > Magnoliopsida > Myrtales > Combretaceae > Laguncularia > Laguncularia racemosa. The sequence goes on along the minus strand of JBBMOL010000047.1, from coordinate 128,706 downwards.
AACTGAAGAATTTCAAATCTTGGCGTTGAGGGCCCATTTTGAGCAGATTGACCCCGGAATTATTTATATATTAACCTCTTTTCTATTATTGTTGTATTGTGTATTCCAACAGGCACACTTATCATATTCTATAGGGCAATGGACAAACTCCCTCAGACTCAGCTTGTGGGTTATCCATGGACCGACCTGAACCGGCGATGAGTTGGGCCGATGGATCCTATAGAAGACTGGCATCTTGAAGACCATTTATTTTATATATTTATTCTTTTATGAACTATTTTGGTTTTGGGTAACTTTTATTTCCATGTAACTTTCATTTAGGGTTAGCCACATTAAAAGTGGCAAACTTGTAATTTTGAGCACTTTTTTAACCCTAGAAGTAGCAAGTATAAATACTTGCTTAAGAGAGGGTTTCGGGGAGATCATTTTTGCAGAATATACACCTCTTTTCATGTGTGAATTAGGGTTCATACCTTGGTTCCAACTCTTATCAATTTCAATTCCAAGACTTGAAATTGTGGCGAGTGCAACATCTTGAATTGTGAGTTATATCAATTTCATTTTGTTGTGATTTCTTTTCTTCTCTAGTGTGTTGTATCTAGGGTTGAATTGAGATAGTTCTTGGTCAGATTTACTTGTTGTTATCCACGAATTCTTGTGATTACTTGAAGGAATTATCAAGTTGATTCAATTCATCTTTAAGAATTTCCTTGTTAACGTGATTTTCACCATTGGAAAAGGGATTGTTTTGTTACGGTTTTCTTTTATCAAATTGAGGCTTCATTTGCATGGATTATATGAAATTAGAGTGTTGTTAGAAGCCATTTCCATTGTGGTATTCAGATTATATCATTAGTTGTTTGAATTTCATCATTTCATCATTAGGTTTCATTTGAAAAGTACCATTTTTGGATCCGATTTTGCCTAGACTTGAGATATCTTTTCTTAAGTCTTTTGGATGTGCTTTTAAGAGTGATTAGGCACATCAATCACTAACCTAAGGTTAAGGAGGGCGTTAAACCCTAGACTTCATGTCAATTACTGGAAGATTGTGTGTGATATTGCATTGAGTTTAATTGTCTATGCTTAGCATATATTTGAAAAATTTGTTTGATTTGCTTATGCATGTGTAGTATTGAGAGATTACACTCCCATCTTAGTAAGCATTTGTGATTATGTGAATCTCTAAGGTAGGATCATCACCAAAGTAAGTCATTTGCCTATGGGAGAGAAAAGGAACTGAGAGCAAGGATTGAGAGTTAAATTAGAGTTTCCTTAAATTATCTTGGAAAATGTAATATATTAAGTAAAGTTCTATTTGAACAACTTAATGTATATTTTTGGGCCCATTACGTATTGAGACCTAAATGAGGTCTATTTTGAATATTGTGTATGGTAAATAGGAGTTTGAAAAACCTTAATGTGGTTTTGGACATTAAATGTCCAAGTTTTGAGCAAGAAAAATATATTGAAATAAAGGCCTTTTTATTTTATCATTTGACTAGATAGGCATTTGCACATGATATGGCCTTAACAAGACTTTATAAATGCTAGTGTATCTCTTGGCAATGAATTTTCTTAAAAAACTTGCAAATTTGCTTCAACATTGATGGGAAAATTTCCGACACCATCGATACTTTTAGAACTCGTTTTGGATGATGATCCAAATCACTCATATTTTACGTCATTTCTTTTCATCTAATAAGTATTTGAGAAATAATCTTACAAGTACAATAATAATTCTCCATGGGACGCCAACATGTCCTACATTAGTTGATGGCCACGGGACATCATCAGTTTTGCATTTAAAGGCCCGCAGCGATTATTTCCATTATGAAGCATTGGCTCATGAAGATTTATAATATTTTGTACTTTGTAATTGTTTTATAGACTATTTTATGTTGTATTTTCTTTAGGGAAACTTTCAATTTTTTTATTGTAATTTCCATTTAGGATCGGCTACCTTAAAAGTGGCAAACTTGTAATTTTGTCCATTTTCTAACCTTAGGGGTAGCAAGTATAAATACTTTCTTATTGCAGGGTTTGAGAAGGCCAAAACTTTCAAAATACACTTCACATTTTCGTGAGAGGGCATAGGGTTTCCCTAGATCCAATTTCTCTTACCAATTTCAATTCCCAAGAGTTGAAATTGTGGCGAGTGCAACAAAGGGCAATTGTGAGTAATATCAATTCCTTTTTTGTTGTTTTTCCTTATCATCACTAGTAAGTCATATCTAGGGTTGATTTGGATTTTCTTGATCAGATTTTTTATTGCAATTGTGATCAAATATCATGTTATGAAATTGATTGTTTTAGTATTTGATATCATCATCAATATTGGAATCAATTGTGACGTAAATGGTGCTTGTTGGGAGAGGATAAAATCACGGTTTTTAGATTTGTTCTTCTTGATATAATTCACATGGATTTCACTTGCATTTGTTGTTATTTGTTGAGGTTTAACCTTATTGGATTGTTGATTGCATTTTGGACCTTTGGATTTCATCAAAATTCCAATAGGGTTCACGCAAATTCTAATCCAATTGAACCGGTTTATGTTTGAGAGTTAGGGTTTGTTTCTTTGATTCATTTGCATGTGCCTAGGCTTGGTTTTGAGCACATCATCTTTTAGTATCAGAGCTTGAGGTTTAAGAGGAGGGATTTGTCAATTGAGATTTGGAAGTTAGGGGTTTATTGTGAAGCACCTTGATCCAAAACTTTGTTGGCATGAAATTGCATCTTGTTGTTGTGATTGTTGAGTTTTGTTCTCTTGTTGATTAGTGGATGTACAATTGGAGATTGGAACACTCTTGGAATCCTTGAGTTGATCGTGATTGATTAAAGGGACATGAACTTTGTGATCATTTGAGGAAGTGGAAATTTGAAGCCTAGAAGAATAGTGTTCAATTGTTGAAGTGGATTGATGTTATTACATTTTCAGAAGTGAAGAGTATTACCTGTGATTTTCAGATTTGAATTTTCAGAATTAAGGTGTGAGTTAAGGAAGCAATTTGAATTTCAAAACACAAATTAAGTGATTGATTAATTGTGTGTTCATTTGAATTTGAAAATTACTTCTTACCATATATGGAATGGTTGCAATTAGTGAAGTAGTTTGATTTTCAAATTTAATTTGCTGCCTTTGTGTGTAAGTTGCGGATTGGATTTGTATTTGAAGAGAAGGATTTGCAACGTGATTATCCTTGAAATTGCTTTGAGAAGAGTAGTGAATTGTTGAAGTTTGTGTTGCATGTGGTGAGAAGAAGGTTTTGCATCGTGAAGTGTTATATGTATGTAGTGGTGGTTGAAGTGGTTGCAACGTGTATATGTGTGGTGTGGGTAGCGGTGTGAATTTGTGGAGTTGTGTGGAGTAAGGTGCTGCACATTGTGGCTAAAGTGTGAGTGTGTGTCGTGGTTAAGAAAGGAAATTGAGTAGTGAATTTTGAAATTAAAAAAAAAAAGCATTTAAAGTGTGAAAGTTATTGAGTTTCATTACTTAAACACTTGTTAATTGAATTTAATTTCTTAACTACTTGGAAGTATTTATTTGTGCTTCAATTATTTTACTATACTTGAAGTGACAAGAAGTATTTGTTGCATTGGTGACTTGTTGCACTGTGGGTGTATAAGTGTGTGTGTTGTTATCTAAACGTGTTATTGTGACGTGGTGAAGTGAAGGGAGTGTGCTACAAATATTTGAGATTACATATGTACTTCAAATAAATCGCATCCACAAACATGTCAAATGACAGCGGGAATGGGGGCATTGGCAATGAGGCCAATAGCCAAGTGGGTGGCAGACCAGGTCGTCAAAATACAAGTGGAAGAACTCTAGATGAACAACTTCAGGACCTTACCACAATTGTTGCTACATTAGCAACAAGGATTGATAGCATAACATTGCCACCACCACTTGTGGTAAACCTTTAGGCACTACCTAGAGTAGCTTCTCAGAATGTCCAGAGAGAAGGGGCAGTTGGAGGAAATTTGGGGAGAAGAGTAGAAGGAGATTATCATGCTCTTAGGGAAGACAGAGATGATAATTTTAGGGTTAATCCATATGTAGACAGGGAATTTAGACCACCTCAACGATTAGAGTATGTGAAGCTATAGATGCCTTCATTTGATGGTAGGGGTTCCGTCGATGATTACGTAGGCTGGGAAGACAAAGTTGAGGGTCTTTTCGAGTGTTATGAGATTGATGATGACTCCAAGGTACGTCTTGCAGCTGTAGAGTTCATAGGGTATGCAGCTTTGTGGTGGAAAAACATAATGATCAGCAGGCGAAGGGATAGAGAGACCGAAATACACATTTGGAGAGACATGAAACGAGTTTTGAGGAAGAGGTTTGTATCAGAACACTACAGGCAGGAGCTATTTATGATTCTCCAGACACTGAGATAGGGGGGTAAAATAGTGGATGACTACATACAGGAATTTGAGACACTAGTGATCAGATGTGGATCAGTTGAACCTCCTGAACAAACCCTAGTACGTTTTGTATCTGGGTTGAAGTATGAGATAGCTTGTGTAGTTGAGCTTTAGAGATATAGTACACTTGATGAGGCTATACAATTAGCCTTGAAAGTGGAAAGACAGAGGCGATCCTATTCATTCCAGGTTACTAGGAGTAGGCCCACTACTAATATAAAGCCTATGGGAGTTGTTGGTCAGTTGGATGGGTCAAAGGGAGCAGGTGAGCATTTCAGGGTTATAGACAAAGTTATCCCTACTATAGAAAAAGGAGAAAAATGGTTATGGGAAAGGTAAAGAGGTAGTTGGATCTGATTTGAGATAGATGGTACAAAGGTCAACCAATGGGAAGATGCGCCAGATTAAATGTTTCAAATGCATGGGATTTGGACATATAGCTACAGTGTCCTAATAAAAGGGTGATGACCGTCATGGAGGGTAACGAGGAAGATGATGAGGAAGAGACTATCGAGCCTACAGATTTATCCTTAGCTTTACAAGAGTATTATGATGATGAACATGCTGAAACACATGGGGATAAAAGGGAGGAAAATACTTACCTATTAATGTGTGATATAGGGTTATGACTATTTCTCCAGATACTAGGGATATACAGAGGGAGAATTTGTTCCACACACCTTGTCAGATTCGAGGTAACCTATGTATGCTTTTTATTGATAGTGGTAGTTATACTAATGTCATATCTGCTGCATTCGTAGAAAACTTACAATTAACCACTAGCTCTCATCCTAACGCGTATAAAGTGCATTGGTTGGACAACCGAGGTAGTTTGCATGTTACATAGCGAGCAATGGTGCCAATCAGTATAGGAGATCGGTATAGTGATGAGATTATCTATGATGTGCTTCCTATGTATGCATTTCATTTACTACTGGGTCGACCATGGCTATTTGATAGAAAGGTGTTATATAATGGGTTCAGAAACACTTACATGTTTCAAAAGGATGGTACTCGGATTTTATTGACTCCTTTGTCTCCGTCTAAGGCTCGTTCTTTCCAAGAACTAGTCAGAAGCACATATAGCTCTTCCAGATTTTCAGCCAACAAGCAATTCCAAACATCGGGTTTCAGTCTAGAAAAAGACCCTCCAGATTTAAGGGCAAATCTTTCAGAAGCCTGAGGAGATGATGGGAAAATTTCTGACACCATCGATACTTTCAGAACTCGATTTGGATGATGATCCAAATCACTCATATTTTACGTCATTTCTTTTCATCTAATAAGTATTTGAGAAATAATCTTACAAGTACAATAATAATTCTCCATGGGACGCCAACATGTCTTACATTAGTTGATGGCCCGCAGCGATTATTTCCATTATGAAGCATTGGCTCATGAAGATTTATAATATTTTATACTTTGTAATTGTTTTATGGACTATTTTATGTTGTATTTTCTTTAGGGGCACTTTCAATTTTTTTATTGTAATTTCTATTTAGGACCAGCCACCTTAAAAGTGGCAAACTTGTAATTTTGTCCATTTTCTAGCCCTAGGGGTAGCAAGTATAAATACTTGCTTATTGTAGGGTTTGAGGAGGCCAAAATTTTTAGAATACACTTCACATTTTCGTGAGAGAGCTTAGGGTTTCCCTAGATCCAATTTCTCTTATCAATTTCAATTTCCAAGAGTTGAAATTGTGGCGAGTGCAACAAAGGACAATTGTGAGTAATATCAATTCCTTTTTTGTTGTTTTTCCTTATCATCACTAGTGAGTCATATCTAAGGTTGAGTTGGATTTTCTTGGTTAGATTTTTTATTGCAATTGTGATCAAATATCATGTTATGAAATTGATTGTTTTAGTATTTGATATCATCATCAATATTGGAATCAATTGTAACGTGAATGGTGCTTGTTGGGAGAGGATAAAATCACGGTTTTTAGATCTGTTCTTCTTGATATAATTCACGTGGATTTCACTTGCATTTGTTTTTATTTGGTGAGGTTTAACCTTGTTGGATTGTTGATTGCATTTTGGACCTTTGGATTTCATCAAAATTCCAATAGGGTTCACGCAAACTCTAATCCAATTAAATCGGTTTATGTTTGAGAGTTGGGTTTTTTTTCTTTGATTCATTTGTATGTGCTTGGGCTTGGTTTTGAGCACATCAAACACAGTCTTTAACATCGATGGTCTATGCCTTTGTACTTTTGCATGACTTCTAGCATGGTCATGTACTTGGTACTTTAACTTGTCTTTCTATATAAGCTCGACACGATCTTTAACATGGCTGTGTTAGTGAGCCTATCGACAATTGCACATTCCTAACTTGTTCATTTTAGTTCCAATTTGAGTGAAACTTGTGCAAATTTGTTCCTTTTTGTCTAAAGTTTCTTTTTTAGGATCTACAATCAAAATATAAGCTAATCAAGTGTAGTATCTAATCAATTATACTTATAAAATAGATCAAAACAAGGTAAACATTAATTAATTATAAGTGTTTTCAACGCTTATTAGTGCCACTAAATATCCAGTAGATGATAATAAGTACTAGTAGAGATAATAATACTAAAAACAATCTAAGTATCTGCTTATATTACAAAACACATTATAACTATAGCAAGTCTTAATATCTAGAATAATGATCCCTCATGCTCTTGTCTTGCCGCTTTTCATCCCGACATCCCACATACTAATCTTTAACATCCATTGGCTAGCCTTTAACCAAATGGGCTCCTATAACAAAGACATGTTGTAGGGGTATAAGCTACATGTAGCTTAGTGAGATATTCTTCATATTATACCATCAAGTAATTATTACACAATTTAATTATCAAGCATATGAGTGTATGGAAAAACATACAAAATACAAAAACATATATAGCCAATTGCAAGCTATATATAGCATGGATTTAATGCCCTTCGTTGCTTTAGTTGGAAAATAAACACCAACATGCTAGCTCTAAGTTCTAATCACCTTACTTTGTAATTTTGAAAGCTTTTAGTGTACTAGCTTGGTAAAGAAATTGAAGTAATAATGTAATAGCACTACACACACACACATATCCCCAAAGGGGTGTAGATGTTGATAGCACACTCAGTCTCACCTACCCTTAAGTGGTGAATCCCTAGACTCAGCCTCAATTAGAAGGTGGCATTTCCAAGTACTTAGTAGTTCTCAAAGGTTAAGGCAAGGTTATATATGGAGAGTCACCTCCATATAACCTTCCCATACCTTCACATGATGGTGACAACCTTCTATATGTAGGTTATGATATGCATGATTCAATTTACTTCTCAAATCAATTATTGTTAAATCCAGTTTTCAAGGTGACCAATACAATATCACAGACACTTAGCAATCCTATCATTCTAATGTATAACATTGTATTTTAGGTAGTGCTATTATTTTATTGTCATTTATCATGAATCACAACACAATTCATTCACATGCAATCCTTAAACCCCATACATCCAAATTCAGTATACAAAACATTTAGGTGCCACTAAATTTACAAATACAAGCAAGCATAATAATCATAAGAATACTCATTCAACTATATCCACTATTGATCATTATAATTTAGAGGTAGCTTGAACTCAAAATCACTATCACCTAATAAAGAGAATAATATTTTGCAAGTATATGTATGCTAAAATATTCCAATTAATTAACTAAATTAACTCTATTTATCGGTTTTGGCTAGTTTTATGTTTTGGTTATAACTTTCTCATTTTAAATCCATTTTCTGCATTCTTATAGTCGTTTTGAAGGTTTTCTAGTGTACTTTCAAATGATCAGGTCATTTTGGTCATTTGAGGTGTGTAATTTCATGAAAAGGTTAGGTCATTTCTAGTGGTCATACATTTGGGCCTATTTTAAGTCTTTTAGGCTTCATTTGGGTTTTAAACTTAATGGAACCAATCCTAATCAATTTTGAACTTAAATTAGGCCTCTACTTAGCATTTTAGGTATAGAAAATTTGGCGTAGCATGCTGGTGATCTTGTCTTAAGTTGATTTTTGTAGCTTTTCCATTGGTTTGGTATATTTTCTTCTAAAAGCTCTAATATTGGTAATTTAATTAAAGAGTTTTAAGTCTAATATTTTCCCAATGATACTTTATTACATTTGCAAGATTGAAATTAAATAAATCTGTGTTATATTCCTCCTTTAGGCATCAATCATGGTTTTAATGGGGCATTTTTCCATGTTTTACAACGTAACCACTTCTAACTAGTCCTAATTATACACCTAATGCTAATTAAGGATATAGAATACTTGCTAAACTAAAGTTTTAGTCTCCTAGCCACTTCAAGTGTTTTGACTAAAGGGTGTTGCAAGGGAAAAATCTTCTTGTCCTTAATGTATCTCTTCTAATCATTCTTAATGAACTTATTGATGTCATTTAAATAGATTACTTACACCTTGAATATAGAAAATTATCCCTTATAGTTCTCATATGCTTTGGCGATATAATGAAGACCTCTTCGAGTCATGTTATTGACACTTTCTTCTTGTTACATTCATAATTTACCACTAACATTCCAAGAATTATACCATTCCTTACTTCATTAACTCTTAAAAGCTTACATGCCAAGCTTGTGATTATAAGGACTTTACATACACTCATGCTAGCTATCTATAACTAAGAAAATGCTACAAGACAAGCCAACTATGGGTACATAAATGAATAACTAAGCTAAGAAAATCACTATACTCCTATATAATGGAAGCTTTTCAAAATGTCTAAGTTGCTCTTCTCTTCCTTGTTGTCTCGTCTAAGCTAATGTCATTCCTATTCTAACTTCTAGTTCCCTAGAGCTTTCCTCTTTGGCTTTAAATTTAATGTTGGTGGATGATTCTTAAAGAACCTTAAATGAATGTCAAGTGGGTAATGTGAAAAGGAGAAGGTTTTGGTTAGCAATAAGGTGAAGGTGAGGGAGATTTTGATTTAGTGGTTTTGAAGTGGTTGAATGTTGGTGATGGTGGTAGTGGTTGGATTAGTGATGGGGTGTGATGAAGTAGGGAAATGGTGGTGTGAATTTTGAATGGAAGTGAGTGACAAATGAAAAAAAAATCATGAAGGGGAGGAAGTGAGCTTGAACCGGTAGAGAAGAAGGGGCTATTAAGCTCATTTCTAGTTTTCTTAATCTACTTTATTTGCACTCAAGATAATAGGGTTAATTGGTTAAGAGTCTTGTCTATTGGTTAATGGCATGGTCTTAGGTTAAATCATCTTCCTCAATTAGAAACTTCCACTTTAAATCTTGACACCTTGCAACCTGGGGGTCTAACCTAGCCTTCTAATCTCCCTTAATTTAAGGAGGGCTAATATGCCCAAGAGTAAGTATCACTAGGACACCATTGAGAAGTTAGTATATTATGCACTAATAAGACAATACACCACTGATATTATTACTTGAAATGATAGGTTAGCCTGATTTTTCCTAGCTTTATGGTTTGTTAGTGATTTTCATGCTGCTTGGCTTGGGATGGTAGAATCTCTTTGCTAGCTCGGCCTGAAGGGTTAGGAAGTGGCTTGCTGCTTAAAGCTTCAAGTGGGAAGAGCAATGTGAGAGAGAGATTGGGGTGGTTCAAGAAGTGGTAGAATCCTTAGTCTTAGTGAATAATACCTCATCTTCAAGGGGTTGCCCAAATATAATCCTCTAAGCAAGTTTTATAACCCTTGATTACAAGCTTGAGTGATGGGTATGGTATAATGATTCTTATCAAGGGCCCTTAGATTAAGTACATAAGCATGGTATAGGTAGTTGGTTAAGAGGCATAGTAGGATTGTAGTCATAAATGACCTCAAATGGGGACTTATTTGTGGTACTATGTGCCAATTTGTTGTATGTAATTTCACAACGGGTAGACATAAGTCTTAGTTGGTAAAATTTTTACCAATTTTTGCTCGAAGTAAGGACCTTGGTGTCTTGTTGACCACTTTGATCTAGCCATTGGTTTGTGGATGGTAGGAAGTTTTGTACATGAGCTTGGCGCTTTTAGAAGAAGCTTAAGAATTTTAGGCCTCGATTAGACACTATGCTCATTAGATACCCGTGCAATCAAGCTATTTTCTACAAGAATAGATTAGAAATATGGAAGGTGTCATCGATTTCATGGCACGGAATGAAATGTGCCATTTTGAAGCAACCAATGACCATAAATATCAAGTAAGTTATCACTCATTTGCATGAATGCAACAATCACCACATATGAATGCATCAACTTATATAGTCATCTAGAAACTTTATAAGGTTATGTGCATAAACCCCTTTATGACCTTAAGCTAGGAAGTAATACCTATCCACAAAAATAATTCTACCGTCAAACTTGGTTGCCACTATCCTTTAAGGCCTTTTTAGTTTTATCTTATACTTTTTATCATTTTATTATTCTTTATTTTATTTTATTCCTCTTTATGATTATTTTTATTTTTATTTATTTTTATTTTCTTTTACTATGTTGTTTTATTATACTATTTACTCCCTAGAAAACAATTTTTAATTTTTTTTAATATGGTTGTCCTGAAAGTGTTACGTACTTATTAGTTAGGATTTAACCCTTTATAGTTCGCTTTTATTTTTTATTTTTATAAAACTTTAGTTTGTTAATCTCATTAGTTTGTTTGCATTTCTCTTTAATTTTTCCCTTGTTATCTAAAGGTAGAAGATGAACATGTGCCTTGCACATGCCTTGCTTCATCTAACCAAACACTACCACGTGGAAGCTTGTAGAAAAAAAAAGAAGAAGAAGAAGAAGTCAAGGTACTAGGTGCCTTTTGCCAGAATCAAACCTAAGAGTTTAGGGACCCTTATGCACACATTAGGACAGCATATAAACTAGTTGAGTTGTTGCTTTTCTCAATTTATTACTATAAGCAAATTAAATTTAGACTAAATAAGATATCCAAACTGAATTCCATTTAAGTGGAATGGGCTTGGACTTGACTTAATGAAATAATCCTATATTTTCTAACCTTATTTATTAGCTAGAAAGTGATAATTTATTTATTTTTCTATCATTTCATCATTTTTTTTATTTTAATTTTTATTTACACATTTATTTTTATTTTATTTCTCATATTCACCTTTTTATTTATTTTATCTTTTCTTGTTATCCATAAACTTGGCATTATTTTAATGAAAAATTAGTCTAATTAAAGAGTAAAAATGAGTGTCTACAGCTACTCCTTTTTATAGTGAAGTTCAAATAAAACTTGACTACAAAAACAAAAGAAATACCCATTTTTGCTTTTAAACTTAAGCCTAAGTAACATGCCTACTACTAACAAGATAAGACTTAGAAATGTGCTACTTACTAATTAGACTTAGGGAGATGCCAACTACTAATGAGCTTGGACTTAGGGAGATGCCAACGTGCCATCTATTAATGAGAATGCACTTAAGAGTTTGCTAGACATTCTTCAAATTTTTTCAATTTCCAATTTCATTAAATTGCTTTATTAACTATATCTTATCAATCTCCTTGATTTCAACCAAGTGGTAGACCCTTACTCATTATCCAATAATCACTCACTTGTTGTGCTAGAATACCTGGTGGAATGCTTGCAACCAATTATCTTGGCTATACTACTCACATATGTTGTCTTCCGAATTGTTATTTTCTTTGACTATTGTCTCTAATTGGCATTAAACCCTGCAATCATGTTAATGCTTTTAACAATATAAATCTCTTTGAAAGGATTAAGTCATAATGGGGCATTTAGCCATTTATTTGTTTATCATGTGTTTGTGTTTCAATCTAGTAAGTGTTTATAATGTGATATGGAGATAATGAGAAAGAGGACTTATCAGTGAAAAGTAGAGAGGGGTTGGTTAATGACCAATCTAGTGTTGATGACCATAGAAGATATCAATTTTGCCTGTAAATGATGAAAAAAATAATCGTAAAAGAGATCCAAAATCATCAGCAATCTCACTGAACTTGAAAAAAATTTCATTGATTTCTAATGGGCAGTACAATTTCATTACATTAGAATTAACACAGTTCCTTAAATTCAGACCATCCATCTTAGCTAGCACTAATGCCCCTCTCGACAAGACCTTCCTTATAACATAAGGGCCTTCATAATTTGGGGTGAACTTTCGCTTGGGGTCTAGTACATTTAGTGGTACCTTCTTCAATACTAAATCTCCCTCTTTTAAAGTTCCTCGATCGCACTTTCTTGTTAAATGCTCTAGCTATCTTTTCTTGGTAGATTTGGCCACAACATAATGTTGCAAGCTGCTTCTCATCAATCAAATTCAATTGGTTAATCCTCTTCTTCACCCATTCTACTTCATCAAGTTAAGTCTCTACCAAAACCTTAAATGATGAGACTTCCACTTCCACAAGTAACATGACCTCAATTCCATACACTAACGAATAAGGCCAATTGAGGTTCTCACTAAAGTTTTGTATGTCATTAGGGAAAATGGTAACATCTCATGCTAATGAGTGTAAGTGATCACCATGTTCTCGATAATTCTTTTAATTTTTTATTAGTAGTCTTAACCACTCCATTCACTTAAGGGCGATATAAAGTCTAATGTCTATGATTGATTCTAAACTATTGGCACATCTCTATTATCGGCTTACTATTTAGATTGGTCCCATGATATGTAATTATTGACTCGAGTGTACCATACCTTGCTATTATGTCTCTTTTAAAAAATTTGACTACCACTCTAGTTATGTTAGCATATGAAGATGCTTTGACCCATTTGGTGAAGTAATCTATAGCCACCAAGATGAACTTGTGCCTATTTGTTGCTTCCAAAGTTATTAGACCAATCACATCTATACCCTATATTGAAAAAGGCTAAGGGGCTGGCAACCCATGCAATTCTTGAGGTAGAGCACGAACTTTGTTTATCTAGCACAAATGGCAGTCAATGATATGTTTGATATAGTCCGTGTCCATAGTCATCTAGAAATAACCTATCCTTATGATTTTCTAAGCTAACATATATCCATTCATGTGCAGTTTACAAATCCCTTCATTTACCTCTTTCATCAGGGTATTTGCTTCATCCTTAGCTACACATCTCGATAAGGTGGGGTCAATGGATCTTTTGTATATTGTGAGCCCATTGAGTAAGAAAAGGGCAATCAACTTCCTCAATGCTTTTTAGTCTTTCTTATCTGTACCTTCTAATATGTATCATTTTAGAGAAACATCTTGATGTCTTGATACTAAGACTTTTGTCTTAAGCCTTTTTAGTTACTAGGCAGAAGGTCAGTTTATTTTCAATCTCAATCTTTAACATTGAATTTCTATACCATTTAAGAGTTGAATCATGGATGCCAATGTTGTCAAAGCATCAACAAATTGATTTTGAGTTCTTGGTACATATGTGAAAGAAATTTTTTTGAACCTTTCAACCAATTCACTAAGATGTTAATGATATGATATTTACTGTCTGTGGTTTTATATTCTCTCAAAGTTTGGAGAATGATCAAAGATGAGTCTCTATATACTTCCAATCTTTGGATACCCATTTCTAATGCCATCTTGAGTCCCATGATGTAGGCCACATATTTTGCTATGTTATTACTTTATGGAAACATAAACCTTGTTACGATGGGAAAGTGGTTACCTTTAGGAGATGCCAAAGTTGCCCCTATTCTGCATCTAAATACATTTGTGGCTCCATCAAAATATAACTTCCATTGTGGACTTCCAAAATATTCTTCCAACTCTTCCTTAGTGGTGGCCATAGTGCCTTCATTTGGAAAATGAGCTTCTACAATCTCAAACATATCTTTAACTAAATATTCAGCTAACTGATCTACTAACGCTTGCCCCTTCATTAAACTTTGACTCACATAGGTTATGTTAAACTCTAAATTCAACATCTTCCACTTAGAGATTCTACCGATCATAGTTGACTTCTCTATGAGATATCGCAATTGATCATGCTTGGTTAATAGCTCAATCAAATAATATAAGGTGTGTTACCAAAGTTTGTGAATCACCTACAATAGAGCTCAACTAGTTCTCTCAACCTCCGAATACCTCAATTCTCCTTCCATCAACTTCTTGCTCATATAGTATATAAAGTGCTCTTTCTTTCTAGTTTCGTCCTTCTTCCCTAATTCACAACCTACGAATACACAAAATATGGTCAAATATAAAAACAAAGGTTGCTCAGGGATTAGAACCACTGAGATTAGAAGATTCATCAAGTATTCTTTGATTTTAGTGAAGGCTTTCTCACATTCTACATCCCATCCAACTATCACATTCTTCTTTAGGAGTTGAAATAAATGGTAACATTTGTCAGTGAGTTAGGAGATAAACTTAGGTATGTAGTTTAACCTTCTTAGTAGGCCTCTAACTTCTCTAAGGGTTCACGAAGATGGCATTTCAATGATTACCTTCACCTTATTAGGGTCCAATTCAATACCCCTTTGGATGACAACAAAATTTAAGAGCTTCCCTAATATCACCTAAAACATACACTTCTTAGGATTTAATTTCACTTAGAACTTCCTGATTCTCTCAAACAACTTTTTATGAACTTTTACGTAATTCTCCTCTTCTCGAGACTTGGAAATCATATCACCAATGTACACTTTAATTTCTTTGTGCATTATATCTTGGAACAGTGATACCATAGCTCACTAGTAAGTTGCCTTAGCATTCTTCAAACCAAAGGGCATAACTTTATGGAAAACTGTCCCCCATGCAGTTATGAAAGTTATCTTGGTCTTGTCTTCCTCTACCATCTTAATCTAGTTATATCTTGAGAAACCATCCATGAAAAAGAAAAGTTGGTTCTTAGTAGTATTATCTACTAAGACATCGATATGTGGTAAGAAGAAGTTATCCTTAAGTGTAGCCTAGTTTAAATCCCTTAAGTCAACACATAGCTAAACTTTTTCATTTTTCTTGAGGAGCAGTAGTAAGCTTACCACCCACTTTAGGTAATCTAATACTTCAATAAATTTAACTTCTAACAACTTCTTTATCACTTCCTTGATTTTCAATAGAATGTTAGGTCGAAATCACCTAAACTTTTACTTTTTTTGGTTTGTAATTTTCTCTAATAGGTAACTTATGAACCACTATCTATAGGTCAAGCCTTGGCACGTCCTCGTATAACCAAGAAAATATATCCAGGTACTTAGATAACAACTGTAACAACTCTCTCCTCTAAATTTTTTATAGACTACCCCCAATTTTTAGTTTCCTAGGGTTATTGTCCGTACTTAAGTTCACCATGATAACTGATTCATCAATGATAATCTTGCCTTGCTCAAATCAATGCCACCTCTCATAAATCTCATTCGACCTTTTGGCAATCACTATCCTAATAGGGCTTAAGATGATATCAATATTTTCATTGTTTATAGGTGCGAGATATCCTCTACTTTCATTGATTTCATTAGATCTAAGGAATAAAGGTAAATAGGAAAGCAAATAAATAAGTAGGAAGAGATGTAGAAAGAAGAGAAAAAAGCTAAGGAACTTTAATCATGTTAGAATGGGATAAACATTTATTGTCTATTGAAACTAAATTTGGACTAAATCTGAATTTACTAAAATTGTAAAAATGAACTAAATGCTCCATATGACGCCATCTCTATTTTAAATAGACCTATTGCTAATGAACATGATCGAAAACCAATTGTTTAATTTATCATTGACAAGGTTATTGAATCTCTCTATTATAGTGCTAATGGTTCATTCTTAGTTGAATGAGTCAATCAACTTGGATGGTTTTGGCAGCTGGACATAAGCTAGTTTTAGGAATGCATTGATGATGTCTAGGAGTTGCATGTAAGTGTGGTATAGTCTTTCTCCTCTCTTTCCTTTTATCCTTTGCTTCATCTCCTAAAATTCTTGTTGAGTGGGATAACCTAACCCAAAGGTACCAATTTGTAGCTTTTGTTGTAGTTGAGTTAAGATTACACCTTCATCTTCATTTGATGTCATTCCTTTGGTTTCAGTGACCATACAAACCTCATCAAATATTTATAACCTTGGCTCCTCTAACTCATCATTTCCAACATATGGGATAGCCATCTCCTAATATATGTCTTATTCTTCTAACACTATCACGGCCTAGCCATTGGCTATGAGCTTGACCTTCTAATGTAGGTTAGATGCTATGGCTCTAGCTAAGTATATTCAAGGTCTTCTTAGTAGTAGACTAAAAGACCTTGAGATGTCCAATACCTAGAAAGGGATAGCAAACACCTCTTGACTAATTTCTACTTGAAATTAACTTCTCCTAATATCTCCCTCTTAAACCCATTAAAAGCTTGGACACTTATTACAATGGGCTTCATCTCAGACCCCTCCACTCTAAGGAGGTTTAGTATACGTAGTAGGCAAACATTCATAGATGAACCATTATCAATCAACATGTAGGCCACTACCATATTCTTGCATGTAACCACTATAGATAGTGGTATAGTATGTTAATTGCCTTGTTGCCTTAACTCCTCTAGTGAAAAGGCTATCTAATCACTAGTAAAAATAGAATTAATTATCAGGCCTAATTTCTTAGTCAAAATACCCTTAAGGACTTTAACTTCACAGTTGTGACTTAGAGGACAACAATAGACCTATTAAGGAAATTTGAGCTAGGACCTTAGTTAGCTGGTCCATGATTTTACACTCACCTGCTTTCATAATCTTCATAAAAGTTCCACTGATCCTTTGCTTCCTCTTTATTATCTTGGTTAAGGATCTTCTTAGATGTTTCTTCAATAGTGACCTTTTTCTCAGCTTCCTTTGCTAGATTATACACTAATTTTAAACGGGTCAATCCTCTTATCATTAGTAATGATGGTGTTTTAAGGACTTGATTCACAACTTAATAATTCAGTGGCATGACCTTGTAATTCTCAGGTGGTATTAGGACGATGAATACAAATTTCTTATGTTCGATGGTGATTATCTTTTGCTCATCCTACTTAGGGTATTAAAAAACAAATGACTTAAGATCAACTCCAACCATGCTTACCATTTCCTTAGACTTCTTTTCTTGGTTCTTAAGGTTATCATCCTCCTTAAATTTTAGACCCCAACTAGTAGGTGGTGCACTTGCTTATACCGTTGACATGATAGAATAATCTACTAAATATTTAAATATTCCAAATGGTTCCCCCAACGCATCAACAGTAGGATCCCCTACTAAATATCTTTCCCTTAATTCATTCTGCATGCAATTCCTCCTTGGCTTGGCTTCTAACATGGCTTAAATCTCCTCCTTCTTGACCTTCCCTTCTCTAAGTAACTGATAAATTGTGGGCTTAGTCTTAGTCCTATCCCTAAGGTTCCTTATATCCTATAAGTGACTTGGTTGCTTCAAGTTCAATATAACTTTCTCAATGGTAATGGGGAGTTTATCTAGATCCATCTCTAGTTTAGGCTCTTCTGTGATAATCATATTAATTGAGGCCTTATGGTTTTGCAAAGGTTTATTGTTGACACTTGGCATTGGGGTTTCCATAAAGTCTAGCTGGATTGGTTTAGCATTTATGAGGCCCTGCATCTTGATCTTGAGTCTCTAACAATTATCAATGGATTGCCTCTCTTACCCTAGATGATACAACAAAGATTTAGATTGTAGTCTCGGCTTGTTGTTGTTAAGTGGTACCTCTATAACATATAATTAATTATTATGAAAATAACTATGGAAATTGTTTATCAGAATTGTAGAGAATCGGTATCCTATACCAAATTATAAAACTAGTTGATCTTAACATTTAAGAACAATAGGTCGAAAACGTTTTGGAAAATGATAAAGTTTTAAAATAAATGGCTTTACAAATTCATATTCACTTATCCTAAACTTTCAACTAATTTCTAAGTCTACATTTATCCTTCAAGCTTGAGTCTAGAACACTCATCACTTTGATCCTAGCCTATTTCCTAGCTTTAGAGTACCCTATAAGACAAACTATTGGGGGGTGGTGGTGAGCAAACCATGGCTTAGTGAGTTCGTCCACTACTACTACCATTCAAGCAAGTTATCAAACATTAATTAGCACATCATGAAATCTAGTTGCATACAAAATGAATGTATACATGGTGAAAGCAAACAACACATTCATAGGAGTTTGAAAACTAGGTGATCTTAACATCTAAGGACACTAGGTTGAAAATGTTTTGGAAAATGATAAAGTTTTAAAATAAATGGATTTACAAATTCTTATTCGCTTATCCTAAACTTTCAAATAATTTTTGAGTCCACATTTATCCTTCAAGCTTGACTCGAGAACACTCATCACTTTGATCCTAGCCTATTTCCCAGCTTTAAAGTACCCTATAAGACAAACCATTAGGGGGTGAGCAAACCATGGCTTAGTGAGTCCGTCCATCACTACTACCATTCAAGCAAGTTATCAAACATTAATTAGCACATTATGAAATCTAGTTGCATACGAAATGAATGCATATTTGATGAATGTAAACAACACATTCATGGGAGTCTGAAACCATGAAAGGTATATATTTGCATCATCTATACTTTGATTAGCCTTTATACTTAATTGCATAGAGCACCTTACCTTACTTAAGAGGTTGTTTGAGGGCATGGTCCCCCAAACAAACTCAATGCTTACTCGTCATTGAGAACAAAAATTCCATAGGGGTTAGTCTTGGTAAATTCCACGCTAGGCCATTCACCATCAATTAAATACTTATTAATGCCTCCATGACTAAATTAGGTGATCCCTCATCAGGGTATCTACATGCAATCAATCTGTTAACAATGCCTCATAAGCCTTATGTTCTAACTTTACCTCCAATGAAATTTGTTTGATAAATTGCCATTGGCAACACTGAGGCTTTATAAACAACATTTTTCTAAGAGCATATGCTAGGTTTTTGGTATAACCTTTATGAAAATTTTTTAAAAAGACTTAAAAGGTTTCAAAATGTTTTAACATGTTTCAAAAATTTCCAGCAAAGGTTGAACACTTTTTATTACTTTTTGTATATCTATTGAATCATAGACATGTGATGAGTAATCTGATTATTTGAGCGAAGAATTTAAGTTTACCGATTAATAAGTTGATTAAAAGGATGAGAGCAAACAAGGCAATCAGTCATTCTACCAGATAATCAATAGCAATCAATAAAACATCACCAATTAGCAAGCAACAAGTAGATACTAGTTCATTTGAACTTCCTTACCTAAGCATGACTTAAGGATCGCAATAATCTTTTGGTAGGAATAGAGAGTCATCTGATATACCTTGTAAACACCCCATTTTTGCCCTAGGAATCAACAATTCTCAATAGTAATCAATTTTCAATTTTTTTTCAATTTTTCTAATTTTTCTCTAATTTACCATAAATAATAAAAATGTTCAAAAAAATAAAAAATAAATAGGGAAACACATCAATTTTGAAAAATGATTTCAGAAATGGCAATAATGAATAAAAAATAATTTTTACAAATTTCAAAAAATACAAAAAAAATAAAAAAATTACATCGCATATGTACAATTTGCGATGTAAATAAAATCGAGAAACTGGGCCAGCTCAGCTGGCTTGTGCGTGCATGTGTGACCGTGTGAAGGCTGAAGGTCACGAGTTCGAATCCCCCCGCAGGCGCTCGGCAAAAATTTTTCGTTCTTTTCCCTGGAGCTGCCACGTAGCAGCATGTGATTGGCCAAGAGGAAACGCGTGCATGGCGCGTGATCGTCTTCATCGCCCAGGAAAATCGGAGGAGGAGCCGGAGCAGGTTCGACGAAGACGAAATCGGCCGTTTTCTTTTTAATCTTCTAGATTAAAGTCAAGATAAAGCCAAATCCATCAGAAAAATTAAAGAAAAACAAGAGATTTACATCAAATCGCCGGGATAAAACCGAATCCAAAAACGGAAAAATATGGGTTTATCCAAATCGGAGAATTTGAGCATATCCAAGAGGAGTTTGAGGTGCCTATAAATAGAGGAGAGCAGGAGGAAGCTAGGGCACGAAGAAAAAGTGAGAGAAAGGAGCGAATCGGAGTACACAGGAGAAGCTTGAAGCCGAAACCACCGACCGGAGCTAGAGCCACCGCAAGGAGACGTTCTGGGAGCAAACCACCGCCACCATTGGATTCAGCAACCTCGAGAAGCTAGGATTCGACACCTCACCCGCTGCAAAAGGCCACCGGAACGCTGTGAACGAGCCTTCCCCGCCGCCGTGTCCGATCGACCCGACCCGACCCAATTCGACCCGACCCGCGCACCGACCCGGATCCAGGTAAGTCGGATTTTTCGGATTTTTTTTATTTAATTAATTTTGTTTATTTATTTATTCTGAATTAATTAATTAAGTTATTATTTGTTATGTAGTTATTTATTTATTTATTTATTTGTTTATGTTTTATTTTTAATAAATAAGAAAATGTAGAAATTAGATTTTTCTAGAATTTAATAATGTAGAAAAATAATAATAATAAATAATAAATAGATAAATAAAAAATAATTAAAAAATTAGGAAAATAATAATAAAATTTTAGATATCAACATAGGATAGATAATAAACCAAAAAATTCCCAAAAATCCTAAAAATCACAAAAAATTCCCAAGAATTACGAAAATCAACAAAAATTCCCAAAAATCACAAAAAATCCCGAAAATTCTCAGAAATCACAAAAATAACAGAAAATCATAAAAATCAATAAAAAAAATTTCAAAAAAATTATTAAAGAATCATAAAAAATGAGTTTTAGCACTTAGAAAAATCCTTTTCTTCAAATAAATCCAAAATTGATGTTTTTCCCTAAAAATCATTTTCAAAATCAGATTAAAGCTTAGGCTTAGAATTTTTTAGAAAAAAATCCCGAAAATGGTAAAAACATAAATCAAAATAGGTTTCAAAAACTAAAATTTACAAACAAACTTAAAGTTTTCAAAAAAGCGAACTACGGCTTGTTTGATCCTGAGTAGCAGGTACGTAGGCACCCATTCGGGTCAACCCATAAAAATGAATAAAAAATCATTTTTTTGAAATAATTCAAAAACATAATAAAAAGTAACAGAAACAAAATAGAAACACATTTCTAAAGAGAAACAATTTTAAGAGATTAGGTGGTAACCGTAAAGGTTTTAATAGGTTAGCCTCCGGACTTAGAAACTCTGGTTTTCCCTTTTCCTCTTTTCACAAAAACGAGAAGAGGAAATAATGCCGACTAGTGGTCCAAATTAAGACTAATCCGCTCCTTTAGTCTTAATTCAATATTTCCCAACAACAATTGGGTAGCGACTCCAAAAATCAAACGAAATTCCTAACTCAAGTCGATGATCTACATTAGATGAGCATAGGGTCTAGTCTAGATCAGATTAGGAATGGGAAATTCAAAAATTAGACTCGACAGGATGGCGACTCCGTTGGGGACCCATGCCAGTAGGCTAAGCCACCTGAATCTTCGAATTGTTCTCTTTAAGAAATGTGTTTCAATTATTACTCTGTTACTAACTTTTCAGGGATTAGTTAGATTTTGAGTTTTCTTTATTGTGGGGGTTTGCATGCATACATATGTTTGTGTGAGTAGATGCGGTCGAACCCGGACCGTCCTAGAAACCTAAGATGGGGAGCCATTGTGTAGGTTTCGGGCGAAGTGAGTTGATTCACCGTTTGGGACCGATTAGGCTACCCCACCCTATGCTTCGATATGGCCTGAGATCCATTTCTTCGAGAATGCAGGAGGCCATAGGGCTCGGGAACCAATTAGAACCAACCTACTTGCATACATAACATCATGACGGGTTTGACAATTGAATGACAATGTAATGGTTTGTTATTTTGTCCTTGGAGTTCAGGACCATTTCCCTGTAATGTTTTCGTAGTTCTGTTTGTAACTAGGCTATTTCTTATTGTAATAGATGGCTAGCAGTGCAGTCGACCATCTCCTCCGCAAAGAAATATGGGTGTACAAACCTTTGGACCCAAAGTTGGTACTAGCCCATTGGTTTACCTTGTACAACCCAGAGGAGCAGGCCTTCATCCAGCAAAAGATCGGCCCCGTCCTCGCACTGACGAAGATAGAGGTGAATTTGCCTTTAGTCCGGGCCATGCTCCAATTATGGGAAATCAAGCCTGCTGCTTTCTTCATCGGACCGCATGAGATCACCCCTACCTTGGAGGAGTACACTCAGTTGCTACAGGCTCCAGCACTAACCGATCAGATCTACATTCCAAACCTAGAGGCCGGGCCAGCCGATACCTTCAGCAGATTATTAGGCATCCGTAAGATAACAGTCAACAAAGCCTTGGCAGACTGTAATGGATATTGCATACGGATGGATGATTTAGAAGCATGGTTCATCGCCCGAGAGGATAACGTGGATAGAAAGGACGTCCTGAGTGGGGACCCCAAAACTTACAGACAGAGAAGGGTGAACGCTTTCATCTTGACAGCCTTCGCCACCATACTGTTCCCCACCGGGACCTTCTATATTCACTACAGGGTTGCAGAGCTGGTGACTCAATTCCTGGAGGGAAGATCCTACATCCCGGCTTTACTGGCTGAACAGATCCGGAATTTAAACTTCCTCAAGAAAAAAGGCCATGGGATCCTTCGCTCCAGCCTCAACCTTCTACTAATATGGTTTGTAAGCCACCTCAAGTGTTTTGGGTTAAACATGGTCAGGAAAACCCTAGCCCAACAGGTGGATCTGGTGGATTCATGTGTAGAAAAAGTAAAACTACCCAACGACCTCACCAGCCACTGTTGGGTAGAGCTGCTTAGGAGCTTCAGTGTCGAAGATATTCTATGGACAGCCAGGTGGAGTTGCTGCAACAAAATCATCTTGACCTGCAGAAACTTCCAAGCAGTGCCTTTAATCGGAATCAGCGGATGTATCGGATATCACCCAAACTCAATGGTCCGCCAATTCGGCACTATCCAAGACATAGTTTATCGGCCCTCGGTATAAGCAGTTACCTTTGATTATCAAGATTCGAACCTGTTAGTAGCTGAGAAGTTTGTGAAGCTGGCAGAGGTCAAAGCACTTTGGGAAGCCAGAATTGAAAGCCCGAATGTGGACCTCGGGGAATTAGATGGCGAAGTGGGAAAGCATCGAGCCACCAGTGAATTTGTAATCCACCAGCTATACCAGACAGGGGAAAGAGCATATCAGGTGCCAGACGTCACCCAACCATGACCAGACAAGATCAATCCAGAGACAGAAGTATACCTGGAATAGGCTAGGGCCCAAATGGAGGTATACTTTGAAGCTGCGGATCATAAGAAAGACATCTGGAAAGGACGTTTCAAAGAATCCGATCAAAGGAACAAGGCTTTAGAAGCATAATTGGAGAAATGCCAGGCCAAAGTCAAGGAATTGGAAGCCGTCATCAGTGGGAAATCTGAGCCTCCACAACAGAAGACTAAAAGAACTAGGAAGTAGATCTTTATTTGTAATATTTTGAACTCCAGAATGTTTAATATTAATAAAAGTGAATTTTCAATATTACATTATCAGTCAGTTGTCAACCCTTTTTACTTTGTAGCATCCGCGTGACACATGCATATCATTCTTGCATTCATTACACTAAAAAGAAAAATGCGAATCCAGGTATCAAGATAGCTTCCAGACAATCGAACCCTCCTCGAAGCCCAGTTCTCACACGCTCAAGAACAAAAATGGCCAACAGCAGTGACAACTGCAACAACACCAATGCTGAAGCTGCCTCAAACTCTAGGATCATGTCCCTAGAACAAACAGTCCAACAACTGGTTGCCCAGGTTCACCTCTTGACTGAAAGCATCGGCCTCCTGCGCAACACTTAGCCAACCCAGGAAGAGTATTCAGGGGCCAGAAAGGGGAAAACAGTGGAGGGATAGCCTTTGGAATATGAAGAGATCAATTCCCACCTTAACCCGGCCTGTGAATATGAGCCAAAGGTCAACCAGGGGGCGACCTCTGATGACCTGAAAAAGGAGATGGAAGAGAGGCAGAAGGAGATGGAGAAACGACTCTTCCAGCAGCTCCATGACAAGATGAGAACCATTGAGGGCCCTGACGGTTTTGAACAGGCCGGGATCACCAACCTGCCAGCATACAGAGAAGAGGCATACCCCGAGAAGTTCAAGACCCCAGAGTTCGAAAAGTATGATGGGACCGGCTGCCCTAAAATGCATACCAGGCTATATGCTCGGAAAATGAGCAAGTATGCTCAATACGACCAGCTCATGCTTCAGACATTCCATGACAGCCTCACAGGCCCTGCACTGGTTTGGTATGCCCACCTGGACTTCAACATTGTCAACATTTGGGAGAAGCTAGCCCGGGCATTTTATGACCAATATAAGTTCAATATTGAAGTCGCCCCATCTGTAATCGACCTGGGAAGTCTCCGGAAGAGACATGCTGAGTCGTTCAAGGAATATGCTCAGCGCTGGAGAGCCCAGGCCACTAGGGTAGCAACCCCGATGTCAGAGAAGGAATTGACATCCATATTTGTCAATACCCTGGACAAGACCTACTTTTCACACTTGGTGGGTCAGACCTCGTCTAGTTTTGCAGAGGTAGTGGCTGCGGGGTGCAGGATTGAGAACGCCATCACCACCAGTAGACTCCAAACAATGGAGCCTCCTAGGGTCACACCGACACAAAGGCCTGTGGGAGGAAACAGGGCTAAAGAGTCCACTGTCAGCACGGTCCACTCCGGTAAAGCAGAAAAGGCCGGGACTCGTGTTACATTTCAGACCACGAGTACCCCAGTCCAGCAACCCACGATGGGTCAAACTCAGGCTGTTAGGGTCCCAAGGCAGTTCACTCCAATCCCCATCCCACTCAGTCAAGTCTTCGCTCAGTTGAGGGCAGACAACTTGATTAGTTTCGAAATCCCCAACGACCGGTACAAGCCCAAGAACTTTGACTCAAATCTCAAGTGTAACTACCACATGGGTCAGGAGGGGCATTCCACAGATAGGTGCTGGAGGCTCCGACACAAAATCCAAGATTTAATTGATGCAGGAATCATACAATTGGATTTCGTGAACACGCCAGCACCCAATGTCAACACCAACCCCCTGCCCAATCACAGGCCCGCCATTAATATGATCACATCAGAGGAGTCAGCTCCCAAAGAAGCCCCTAAAAAGAATCCAACTGAGCAACAGAAGGAGCAATCCCACCGAGCTCCAGAAGAAACTCCAAAAGCACACATTAAGAGAAGATGGTTAGCCGGAGACCCCACGGTTGGCACTTTGGGAGAATCACCTGGGAGATTTCAGTATTTAGTGAACTATTCTTATACCCCGACTGAGCAAGGGCCACCTAGCGGATGGGGACCGGAGTTTGAGAAGGAGGACAACTCGGAAAAGGAAGAGGGGAAGACTGTCCACATGATCAACTCTCATCAGAAGCCCAGGGTTATACAGTGCTATGAGGGACAATCAACCGAGGTACAAATCCCAAGAAAAAGATATGTATTCAATGTCCCGATACCGGTAGAGAATTACAAGGCTACACCGTTCGACTATCGGGCCCTCGAACAAGAGCGAACTCCTATAGTGGGAGGCATCACCCGCTCTGGGAGTTTATATGATCCAAAGTATAAAGGCCCGACTGAAGAGCCCACCGTGGAAAAAGGGGAAGAAGAGGAAGAGGGACTTGCTGCGTTCACGAAGATGGTTAAGGCCAGTGAATACAAGATCATGGAACAATTAAATAAAGTTTCGGCGCAGATATCGCTCATGGGCCTTCTCACAACATCCGAACCTCATAGGGAAGCACTCTTTAAAGTGTTGAAAAAGATTCAGGTCCCGGAAGGTATCGCTACAGAAAAATTAGGTCACGTGGCGGACTCCATTTTTGCAATGGACCAAATATCCTTCTCTCCATAAGAGCTAGGGGAAGAGGGAGACCAACATACCAAACCACTATTCGTAGTGGTCAGGTGCAATGACACCATTGTCTCCCGGGTACTTATCGACAACGGATCATCTCTCGACGTTTGCCCATTGGCAACGCTCGACTTATTGGGGGTCGATCCAAGAAATATAAAACCCAACTCCACAGTGGTCAGAGCTTTTGACGGGTCCAAAAGAGACATAATAGGGGAGGTGAGCCTACCGGTGGAAATTGGTCCACAAACATTCCACATCTCCTTCCAGGTCCTCGATATCCCAAGATCTTTTAATTTGCTCTTGGGACGACCTTGGATACATGCTGCTGGAGCCATCCCCTCTAGTCTCCACTAAAGGGTCAAATTCATCACAAACGGGCAGATAGTCACTGTACTGGGCAAGCAGGATTACGCCATATACAAAGAGACTGCCATACCTTATATTGGGGAAGAAGGTTCAGAAGACCTGGGGTTGTAGATTTTCAATGAAGTAAACATGGTGACCAGCAAGGAGGGCCATCAGTTTAAAGAGGGGCAACATGGGACATTTGGACTAGGGTACATTCCTACGGCTGCAGAAGAAGCGCAAACAAAAGGGGCCAAAGGCAGAATAAGGGAAAAGCCAAGCAACACCCAGATGTGCATCCCACCTCTCCAACAATCTTTCCGAAAGGCAAACATCATTTAAGAGCTTCGGATAAATGAAGAGGACGACAGCAAGGGGAAATCAACTCCCCGCACATCTACCAACATCCGGCTCTCAACAATTGGTTTTGTTATCCTATCAGTAATGCTAGATTAGCTCAAGAGTAGAGAAAGATTATTAAAAATTTTTTATTGAGACTCTTTATCAAGTTCAATTACAGTTTGTTTTTTTCCTTCTTATATATATATGCTTTCATTTTACTCAAATCTCCTACTATCGAACATCAGGGATATTTCGCGCAGGTAGAAAGTAAAAACGTTGATATCGTTTCCAACGCTGCTGGGTCAGTTGTTGAAGGCGATATTTTAGACCACGAAATAATACAAGAAAATTGGCTAAAACATGAACAAAGCGGAATCTCGATCGACGAGCCTATGGAGACAGTAAATCTAGGAAGCATGGAAAACCATAAGAACCTCAAAATCGGGACCAGTTTGAGTGCCGAGAAAAAACGTGAGATAACCGAGCTATTAATGGAATATGCAGATGTGTTTGCCTGGTCGTATGGTGACATGCCAGGGCTAGACCAGTCAATAGTAGTTCACAGGCTTCCCACAAGGGAAGATGTCAAACCTAAAAAACAAAAACTGAGAAGATTTAGGCCTGACATCTTACTGAAAATCAAAGAAGTCAAGAAACTGCTAGAAGTAGGGTTCATTGAAGTATCCGACTACCTAGAGTGGGTAGCAAATGTAGTCCCTATCATGAAAAAGAATGGAAAAGTACACGTATGCGTAGACTTTCGAGACTTAAACCAAGTCACGCCAAAGGATAACTTCCCCCTACCTCACATTGATGTTCTAGTAGACAATACTGCGGGAAACCATCTCTTCTCATTCATGGACGGTTTCTCAAGATATAATCAAATAAAAATGGCTGAGGAAGATAAAACCAAAATGACCTTCATCACAACATAGGGGACTTTCTGTTACAAAGTCATGCCCTTCGGTTTGAAAAACGCCGGGGCAACGTATCAGAGAGCCATGGTCGCTATACGTCACGATATGATGCATTGAGAGGTTGAAGTATATGTCGACGACATGATAGCCAAATCTAAAGAAGGAGAAAGCCATATAGATATCCTGAGGAAATTGTTCAAACGATTGAGGAAGTTCCAACTTAAGTTAAACCCAGAAAAATGTACTTTCAGGGTCACAACGGGGAAATTGTTAGGGTTTGTCATAAGCCAGGAAGGCATTAAAATCGACCCTGACAAGGTAAAGTCCATATTAGAATTACCTTCCCCACGCTCCGTTAAAGAAGTAAGAAGCTTACTGGGAAGATTAAATTACATAGCTCGTTTTATCTCACAGCTCACCGACAAATGCCGACCATTATTCCGTCTGTTGAAGAAGAACACCACAATAGAATGGGACGACGAATGCGAAGAGGCATTCGAAACAATCAAAGACTATCTTACAAAACCTCTGGTCTTGATAGTCCCGAAACAAGGAAAGCCCTTATTCTTATACCTCACTATACTCCTTTAATCCATGGGATGTGTGCTGGGGCAGAAAGATGACGAGGGAAGAGAGCGTTCCATATATTATCTGAGCAAGAAGTTCATAGATGGGGAATAGAGGTACTCAGAGGTGGAGAAGACGTGTTGTGCTTTAATTTGGGTCATGCATCGACTAAGGTAATACACCCTTTATTACCATATTGAACTGCTAACAAGACATGATCCCTTGAAATACTTGGCAGAGAAACCAGCCTTGATAGGGAGAATCTCTAAGTGGCAAATGCTCCTATCCAAGTTCGACATCACATACGTAAATCAGACCTCGATGAAAGGGCAAGCCTTAGCCGACCAGTTGGCGGAACACCCTATCGAGACAGATTCCTAAGAACTACAGGCCCAATTTCCGGATGAGAATATATTTTCAGTGGAAGATAGGCCGGTAGAAGACTTTGGGACAGAGCAGAACACGAAATGGAAACTGTTTTTCGATGGAACCGCTAATGTATTCGGTTGTGGGGTTGGGGTGGTATTGATATCCCCGGACGGCACTCAATTCCCTGCAGCGACGAGACTTACATTTCCCTATACCAATAATATCGCAGAATATGAAGCATGCATTCTTGGCCTCAAAATGGCCTGCCAAATGGGAATCCGCGAATTAGAGGTATACGGGGATTCGTCGCTCATCATACTACAGACAAGAGGGGAATACAAGACTAAAGACCCCAAATTGGTACCATATCATCAACACTTGACAGAGCTAATTGAAGAATTCAAGGCAATCACTTTCACATACATCCCGAGAACTCAGAATCAGTTCGCAGATGCCCTAGCCACACTAGCATCTATGATCCAGATAACAGGAGGAGCCGAAGTTCAACCGATGAAAATAGACATCGAAAGTCGGCCCGCCTACTGTTTAACAATTGAAAAGATACAAGATAACAAACCTTGGTATCATGATATCAAGACCTTTCTCCAAGAAGGTAAATACCCCGAAATGGCTAACAAGAATGACCAAAGAACACTTAGACGGTTAGCAAGCCATTTCCTATTGAGTGGGTCCATACTTTACAAGAGATCATCTGATACCACCCTGTTGAGATGTGTGGACAAAGATGAAGCATGCGAACTGATGAAAGAAGTACATGAAGGAGTATGTGGACCTCATATGAATGGCTACATGTTGGCCTGAAAAATCATGAGGTTAGGATATTATTGGTTGACTATGGAATCAGATTGCATAAAATATGTCAAGCACTGTCATTTGTGTCAAGTCTATGCGAACTGGATCAATGCTCCGCCCAACGAGCTACACTTGTTATCCGCACCATGGCCATTCTCCATGTGGGGAATCAACATAATTGGCCCTATCACTCTGACAGCATCCAACGGCCATAGATTTATACTGGTAGCAATTGACTACTTCACCAAGTGGGTAGAAGCTTCATCATACACCAATGTCACAAAAGGGGTAATAGTCCGCTTCTTAAAAAGGGACATAATAGCCCGGTACGGAGTTCCTGAGTCCATCATCACCGACAACGGTACCAATCTTAACAACAAATCGATGACAGGTTTATGTCAACAATTCCACATAAACCACAGAAATTCAACTCCCTACCGACCTCAAATGAACGGGGCAGTAGAAGCAGCTAACAAAAATATCAAGAAGATCATCGAGAAAATGGCAACGACTTACAAAGATTGGCATGAAATGTTACCGTTTGCTCTCATGGCTTACAGGACTTCAATAAGAACATCTACAGGAGCTAGCCCATATTCATTGGTATATGGTACTGAAGTAGTGCTACCAGTTGAAGTTGAGATACCATCATTCAGAATCTTATCAGAAACTCAGTTAACTGAATCGGACTAGGTAAAGAAGAGGCTTGATCAGCTGAACCTGATTGATGAAAGAAGACTTACCGCATTATGTCATGGCCAGTGTTACCAACAAAGAATGGCCCGAGCATTTAACAAGAAGATGAGACCTCGGTACTTTAAAGAGGGGGATTTGGTGTTAAGGAAGGTTCTCCCGAACGCGCAGGACTCCAGAGGAAAATTCACCCCAAACTATGAGGGTCCATATGTGGTAAAAAAGGTTCTGTCAGGAGGTGCTCTGATATTAACTCAGATGGATGGTCCCGAGTCGAGAGACCCCATTAACACAGATGCTGTAAAGATGTACTATCCTTAAGCAAGGGAATTGAAATTTTGCCAATGTTTATGAAAGACAATGTTCGGTGTAAATTTTGTTGAGTCAAGTTTTTACTTTTTATAAGCAAAGTTAATATCCCCGAATGGTCAATAATCCAAATCAATTCGCACCATAACAAATATCCTTAAACACATTACCCACCATTTCACCAATGAAAGATAAACACTAAAATGATAATGAATCTTAATATGGTTTGTGATATAATCCTATCTATTTTTAAGCATTAAAACTGAGCGCGTTATTGGGATAACATTACCATCAAAAGAGCGTTGTGTATAAAGAAAGGGAGCACATCAAAATTGTCGACCTTGTGTCAAGATAAGAAGAAATGAAGCAGAAGCAAACCAGCCCGAAGGTTCGGTTGTTTGGTTGCTATCCACGATAAACTGGCAAGCATATTAAAATAAATAACTATCATCATATCATCACATCATTTAGTTCAGGCTGTAGAAAGTATATTCAGAAGCATAAGATGAGTCAGCCCGTAGTGGGGCACTTGTCTGAACCTGCCCTTCAATAGGATGGTCAGCCCAAAAAGGGGCACTTCCCTAGATCTCTCAAGGTTAGCCCACAGGGGGCACCTTTTGAGCCATCATTTTCATCTAGGTTAGTCAGCCCATAGGGGGCACTTTCCTAAAAATCTTTGTCCTCATGATCAGCCCATAAGGGGCACTTTTTAAGGCAAAGTCCAATCCAGGTTAGTCAGCCTATAGGGGGCACTTTCCTAAAAAAAATCTTTGTCCTCATGGTCAGCCCATAGGGGGCACTTTTTGAGGAAAATTCAAATCTAGGTTAGTCAGCCCATAGGGGGCACTTTCCTAAAAATCTTTGTCCTCATGGTCAGCCCATAGGGGGCACTTTTTGAGGCAAAGTCTAATCCAGGTTAGTTAGCCCATAGGGGGCACTTTCCTAAAAAAATCTTTGTCCTCATGGTCAGCCCATAGGGGGCACTTTTTGAGGAAAATTCCAATCCAGGTTAGTCAGCCCATAGGGGGCACTTTCCTAAAAAAAAAAATCTTTGTCCTCATGGTCAGCCCATAGGGGGCACTTTTTGAGGCAAATTCCAATCCAGGTTAGTCAGCCCATAGGGGGCACTTTCCTAAAAAAAAATCTTTGTCCTCATGGTCAGCCCATATGGGGCACTTTTTGAGGCAAATTCAAATCTAGGTTAGTCAGCCCATAGGGGGCACTTTTTGAGGCAAAGTCCAATCCAGGTTAGTCAGCCCATAGGGGGCACTTTCCTAAAAAAATCTTTGTCCTCATGGTCAGCCCATAGGGTGCACTTTTTGAGGCAAATTCAAATCTAGGTTAGTCAGCCCATAGGGGGCACTTTCCTAAAAATCTTTGTCCTCATGGTCAGCCCATAGGGGGCACTTTTTGAGGCAAAGTCCAATCCAGGTTAGTCAGCCCATAGGGGGCACTTTTTGAGGCAAATTCAAATTTATGTTAGTCAGCCCAGATGGGGCACTTTCCTAAAACCTTGTTCTCATGGTCAGCCCATAGGGGGCACTTTTTGAGACAAGTCCAGTCCAGGTTAGTTAGCCCATAGGGGGCACTTTCCTAAAACCATGTTCTCATGGTCAGCCCATAGGGGGCACCTTTTGAGACAAATCCCATCAAAGGTTAGTCAGCCCATGAGGGGCACTTTCCTAAACTCTCCCGATTAGTCAGCTCTCGGGGCACTTTTCGGAAATATTCCTCCAAACAGTTGCTAGTCTAACAAGACGCTTCTGTTGACAGGTAGCCAGCTCATAAGGGCGCTTCCTGAGTAAATTTTCTTTTCAAGGTTGCAAGTCTGATAAGACGCTTCCTGTTATCATTTCTCATGCATTCCTATACAATGCTTGAGATGTGTCCTATCGCCAATTAGTCAACCCATAAAGCACTTTTTGGGAAGGAACATCACTCTAAATTGTTAGGTCCACCTTTAATCGTAGGATTATCAGCTCTTGGGGCATTTTCCTACCAAAAATCCATTCAAGAGGCCAAAAATGGTGTCTTTTGTTTATCTTTGTAGTTAAGTTTTTCAAACTTTACCACAAAGAGGGGCAGCTGTAAACACCTCATTTTTGCCCTAGGAATCAACAATTCTCAATAGTAATCAATTTTCAATTTTTTTCAATTTTCTAATTTTTCTCTAATTTACCATAAATAATAAAAATGTTCAAAAAAATAAAAAATAAATAGGGAAACACGTCAATTTTGAAAAATGATTTCAGAAATGGCAATAATGAATAATAAATAATTTTTACAAATTTTTGAAATTTCAAAAAATACAAAAAAAATAAAAAAATTACATCGCATATGTACAATTTGCGATGTAAATAAAATCGAGAAATTGGGCTAGCTCAGCTGGCTCGTGCGTGCATGTGTGACCGTGTGAAGGCTGAAGGTCGCGAGTTCGAATCCCCCCGCAGGCGCTCGGCAAAAATTTTTCGTTCTTTTCCCTAGAGCTGCCACGTGGCAGCATGTGATTGGCCAAGAGGAAACGCGTGCATGGCGTGTGATCGTCTTCTTCGCCCAGGAAAATTGGAGGAGGAGCCGGAGCAGGTCCGACGAAGACGAAATCGATCGTTTTCTTTTTAATCTTCTAGATTAAAGTCAAGATAAAGCCAAATCCATCAGAAAAATCAAAGAAAAACAAGAGATTTACATCAAATCGCCGGGATAAAACCGAATCCAAAAACGGAAAAATATGGGTTTATACAAATCGGAGAATTTGAGCATATCCAAGAGGAGTTTGAGGTGCCTATAAATAGAGGAGAGCAGGAGGAAGCTAGGGCACGAAGAAAAAGTGAGAGAAAGGAGCGAATCGGAGTACACAGGAGAAGCTTGAAGCCGAAACCACCGACCGGAGCTAGAGCCACCGCAAGGAGACGTTCTGGGAGCAAACCACCGCCACCATTGGATTCAGCAACCTCGAGAAGCTAGGATTCGACACCTCACCCGCTGCAAAAGGCCACCGGAACGCTGTGAACGAGCCTTCCCCGCCGCCGTGTCCGATCGACCCGACCCGACCCAATTCGACCCGACCCGCGCACCGACCCGGATCCAGGTAAGTCGGATTTTCCGGATTTTTTTTATTTAATTAATTTTGTTTATTTATTTATTCTGAATTAATTAATTAAGTTATTATTTGTTATGTAGTTATTTATTTATTTGTTTATTTTTTATTTTTAATAAATAAGAAAATGTAGAAATTAGATTTTTCTAAAATTTAATAATGTAGAAAAATAATAATAAAAAATAATAAATAGATAAATAAAAATAAAAAAATAATAAAAAAATTAGGAAAATAATAATAAAATTTTAGATATCAACATAGGATAGATAATAAACCAAAAAATTCCCAAAAATCCCAAAAAACCAAAAATTCCCGAAAATCCCAAAAATCACAAAAAATTCCCAAGAATTACGAAAATAAAAAAAAATTCCCAAAAATCACAAAAAATCCCGAAAATTCTCAAAAATCACAAAAAAACAGAAAATCATAAAAATCAATAAAAAAAATTTCAAAAAAATTATAAAAGAATCATAAAAAATGAGTTTTAGCACTTAGAAAAATCCTTTTCTTCAAATAAATCCAAAATTGATGTTTTTCCCTAAAAATCATTTTCAAAATCAGATTAAAGCTTAGGCTTAGAATTTTTTAGAAAAAAATCCCGAAAATGATAAAAACATAAATCAAAATAGGTTTCAAAAACTAAAATTTACAAACAAACTTAAAGTTTTCAAAAAAGCGAACTACGACTTGTTTGATCCTGAGTAGCAGGTACGTAGGCACCCATTCGGGTCAACCCATAAAAATGAATAAAAAATCATTTTTTTGAAATAATTCAAAAACATAATAAAAAGTAACAGAAACAAAATAGAAACACATTTCTAAAGAAAAACAATTTTAAGATATTAGGTGGTAACCGTAAAGGTTTTAATAGGTTAGCCTCCGGACTTAGAAACTCTGGTTTTCCTTTTTCCTCTTTTCACAAAAACGAGAAGAGGAAATAACGTCGACTAGTGGTCCAAATTAAGACTAATCCGCTCCTTTAGTCTTAATTCAATATTTCCTAACAACAGTTGGGTGGCGACTCCAAAAATCAAACGAAATTCCTAACTCAAGTCGAGGATCTACATTAGATGAGCATAGGGTCTAGTCTAGATCGGATTAGGAATGGGAAATTCAGAAATTAGACTCGACATACCTAAATAATTAAACATAGAAAGATATACACATAAGAATAGCTACCACTAGAACATACTAATCTATTACCTCGATCCTATCCTCAAGTGTTAATATAGCCTTTTTGGTATCTTTTTAATATTTTGATTTTTAATAGTCGAGGTCTAAGGTTTTAGGTCCAAGTTCACGGTCCTTCATCTAAGTCTACGTTTAGGTCCTCATTATGGTAAGTGCTATTCTCAAATGATGTCATGATAAGACAAATATATGTCCAAGAATATGTCCAATGAAGTTCAATAGGTCAAAATGGTCATAGATAGTCAAAACTCCTCAAGGGTCGAGAAATAGCCTTAACATCCTTTCTTTGAACTTTTGTAATTATTAAAGGTTCAATGATTTATTTAATTACCCAAAAATATTCTAAATGAACAAAAAATGGAATGATCTTATGAAGGTAGAGTTTCTTGAAATGGAGTTATTGGTGGAATTTACAACTTTTACAAGTAAAGGATGCTAGTACATGTACACGAAGAGTATACTACGAAAACAACTAGGGTTAATTAGGATTACCCTAACTAGATGAAAACTTCTTAGATACCTAAAATAAAGGTCATAAAATATAGAAAATAGGTAAGATTAGTAACTTCCTTAAGAGAGTTAGAAATCACTCAATCTTCTTGGAAGTTTCTTACCTTAGTATATGGAGTAGGTGGTCTTGAAACCTTTGTCAATTTTGGAGATACGTGTGGGACTAATTATGGGTTTAACTTTTTGTCATTCTAGTGGAATATTAGGTGTGTTTGTTGGAAAGTTGGGTAAGGAAAAATCAAAGGAAAATGGTCTAAAATTGGCATTGGAAATGGAGGGGTTTTACTTAGGTGACTTAAGTTTTTACCCTTCTTTTTATAATGGTTTTACTTT
The DNA here is from genome assembly GCA_037954665.1 of Laguncularia racemosa. Lineage (NCBI taxonomy): Eukaryota > Viridiplantae > Streptophyta > Magnoliopsida > Myrtales > Combretaceae > Laguncularia > Laguncularia racemosa. The sequence goes on along the minus strand of JBBMOL010000047.1, from coordinate 92,967 downwards.
GTTGTTTTGTACATAATTGATGCCCTATTTTCCACCTAAAGAGAGGGTTTTAATGATAGGTTTAAGGTAGCAATGATGCCTAAAAATAGGATAGAATATATTAGGAATGATGGTTATAGGATGAGGTAAGATAGGGTAAGGTAATGCTATGTTTGAAGATAAGATTCTCATGGAAGTTTCTCCTTGCTTGGCCAACCATAGAACTTATATTTTTTCTAATGATATTTTTAGGTCTTTTTCCTGGTTTAACTAAGTTAATTTAGGGTAAATTAAGTTAGGTTAAGTTAAGGTGTGATAGGGTAAATTAGATGAGGACATGGTAGGTAAATTGTAGAGGAAAGTCCACATGAAGAGAGGAGACGTTGCAATGGTTTTTGGCTGGTTCTTTTCTAATTATTTTCATTTTATTTACCTAAGTAGACAAGGTATAATTAGGGTACAATAGGGTAGAATTTGATAAGGATAAGATAAGGAAGGACAAAGTAAGAGAAATCATTGCAAAGTGGAAAAATCGCATGCCTATTGTTACTTCTTTGGGTTGACCACCCTTTGTCTCTTCCAATGTCATTTTTTTGAATTAATTATGAAGATTCTTTTATAAGATAGGGTAATATCTTATGGAGATAAGGTAGGTTAAAGATAAGATATGATTAAGTTTGAAAAGTCTAAGTTTTATGTGGAAAAATCTTTATGAAGGTAGCATCTTAGAGTGGTACTTGTAACCAATTGATTTTGAGGAATTTTTCTTCTTTTTTTTTTTGGTGTTATTGGGTAGTTAAAGATATAATATTAAATTACGAAAAATTTAGTTAAAATAAATTAGTATTTAGGGGTGGTTTCAAGCTTAATTGATTAGGTGTTTCTAGGTCGAAGTTTATGGACTTTTGATTTCGAGTACATTTGTAATTAGACTTGTTATTAATTTAGGCTTATTCTTGCTAATCTAAGTTTTATGATGTTAATCCTTATGATTAAGGTAAGATTGAATGAATTAGAAAGGAATTGACCTAAGTCAAGGCAAGTTTTCTTGAGTTGTCTAATTGCTTATTGAAAGTTGACCTAAGTTAAATTGGAGTAGACTTTAATCAATTGAGTTTGGGTTTTTAAAGCTAATACTCAAGGAATATTTGGAGCTAAGTAATGGTCTTGTAAATGAAATTTGACTAAATTTGAATTTAGGCTATTAGGCTAAGTAATTGATAGTTTTCAACTAAACTTTTACTAAGTCAAATCTATCAATTCTATCGAAAAAATGTATTATATCAATCATTGATGTCTTATCTATCAAGTCTTTCCTAAGTCAACTTAAGTCTAAACTTTAACAACGCAAGTCCACTTAAGTCTTCTTAAGGGTGTCTAAGAGAAGACTTAGGATACTTGGTTTGACTAAGTCAATTGGCTCAAATTGACTTTTAATTTAATTAAGTTGACTTTAGTCAACTTAAAACATATGAAGTCATCTATAGTTCCTGGATCTTATTCAAGTTCATTTGGAGCTAATTCTTAAGTGTATTTCTTTATCTAATAGAATTCCTAAAAATATTATCTATGAAAATCCTTAGGAATTATAGTTGACATTTGGGCTAGAATTTGTGAATTTCAATTTTGATTTCTAGGAAAAATCTATCCAGTGCTCGTACTTGTTTTCCTTCTCCATAAGATATTCTAGTTAGAGTAAGGATTTCATTGTCATCTAATGGCTCGTTTTAAGATGAAGAAGGGTTGGTGCCAACTTGTATAGGGTAGAAGTTATGGTTTTCTAGTTGAATTTAACTTTAATTTGCATGCCTAGATTATTAAGATTCATCTCATAAGTTTTAGATTAGTTAGGTCTATTCGGTTTTGTGGGCAAGTCAACTTGCATCATTACTCAAGAGGTTGACTCAAGTTAGGTTTTTGTATTGGAAAACCTAAGTCAACTCAAGTCTTTCCTTATCTAATATGGAGTTGACTCAAGTCAATGCTTTGTTTTTAGCAAGTTGAATCAAGTCAATTATTGGATCACTAAGTCAACTATAGTATCCTAACCTTATTTGACCATCGTAAGATAAGATTTCCTAGATTTAGAGACTAATTCATCTAGCAGGTTTAGGTTTTTGCAAGATGAATAGTTTTATTGAAAGGTTGATTTGGTGGCTTTCCTTTTATGATTAACTTTGTCATCAAGTTTATCTAGATGACTTCCTTGAGAAGTTAACTTAGTATATCTCTTAGCTAAGTTTCTTTTGATCTCTTACTTGAGAAGTTAGTCAAGTAAGCTTCCTTAAGAAGTTAGTAAAGTAACCTTCTTTAAGAAGTTAACTAAGTAACCCCTCTTAAGAAGTTAAAATTCAAGTAGCTTTCTTAGGAAGATAGTTAGAAAAGCTTCTTACATAAGCAAATTGTTTATATCTCTTAAAAAAAGAAGAATTCTAAGAAAATATTTATAAGAATCTTAAATTGACTAAATTAAACTCTTGTTACATAAAGATTGAAGATTAACTTTACGCAATCAATAATATTTGAGGTTTAATTGTAAAGTATAGATAGGAATCGTAATTATTTGAAAGCCTTAATATTAGAAAAAAAAACTTGGGGTACTATATTGTACTTTATTGAGATCTTAAACGATTATCCTAACTTAATTTACCATAAAAAATGGCCTACTTTACTAGGATTTCAGAACCTTAAAGTTTAGAAAATTATCACTCCTAAGACAGTGGAGGACATGACTCAAGGGGACAGGGATCTTTGAACTTTCACTAGCATTGATTTAGATCCTACTTTTGAGTTACGGGAATGTTTTAATTGGTTTAGATGGTCACTTGCAACATCAACTTAATGTGATTTCTAGTAGCTATTATACCGATAGTTGTTTCTTTACTCTTATAGGTAGACTTCTACTAGATGGGTTTCTTATCTATTTCCTTAATAGCAAGGAGCCTCCCTAAAGTGATTGCATCTTTAATACGACACCTAACATGTTCTATTTCTACAAAGCTCATTGCAGTATGCCCCACTAAGTGTTTGTAATAAGGCTTAGCCATAGTATCGATAAACATGCAAGTCAGATCCTTCTCTAATAGTGGAATGGTTGTCTAGGAAACCATGCCCCTCCAACACTATACATACTCCTTAAAGGATTCATTATTCTTCTTTTGAATGTTATTCAGGCCCCAAACAGAAGGGGTAGCCTCAATGTTAAATTTATACTGGTTATAAAATTCCCTCATTAACTTATCCTACGTGTTTACTTTGTTCAAGTTAAGCTAAGTATACCATGCTAAAGCTAAACTAGTTAATTTGTCTTAAAAGGTTTGTGCCATGAGTTGCTCATACCTAGTGTACTTGGGGATGTTTTTGATGTAGAGCCTAGCATAAAATTTTAGGCAACTAGTATCATCGCACTTTTTGAAGTCAAGAATCCTGAATTTTTTTTTTTTAGAATTCTTTACCCTCATAAATCGATAGATTAACCAAGCCTGTGTGCTCAAACCTATTAGTCCCCTTAAAAACCTTCATCTTCTCATTAAATTTTTAGAGTAACTTCTTTTCCATATCTTGTTGCTTCTCCTCAAACTCCTTTATCAAACTGTCACCACTATTGTTTCCCAACTCAACTTTAGGGGTTGAACTCATGGTTTGTTATGGGTTAGTTTGATCTCCTTAGATGGCTTTGTCTAGATGAATGTGGTTGATAGTATAAGCTAGAGCTTGCATCTATTTAGTCATTCGTAGCATAGCTTTCTCAAGGGTCATGATCTTTTGATTGTGGTTGCTGTTGCTGATGCTTTCGGACATTCTAGCTCTTAAGTAGGTGATGATCAAACTTTTAATAGGGAACTGTCTTTAAGATCTACATGATAATAAAATTTGTTAACTTTATTTAGGACCATTTGCAATTATTTCCTTCTTTCTCTTTTTTCTTCTTCTTCTTCATCTTTTTCTTTTTTTTTTTTCATTTTTATTCTCTCCCACTCCCTCTCTCTCTCTTTTCTTTCAAAATCATATATAGTAATAAATAAATGAATAATGAATAAGTAACAATTGATTGGTAATGTAGCATATGAGTTAAATTATAAAACCGAGAACTTTCTTAATATTCGAATAGTTACATGACCTAGTGATTGGGAATGTAAAACTCAATTTATTCTTAGTTGAGAAAAATTCCTAAAGAAAAATAATGCAAATTGACGATAAAGTTTGAAAACAAAAAAATTTCCTAACCACCCTAAGTTACTCTCATATACTGTCTTGGTCAAATTTCTTCTACTTCTCTTAACAATCTAGTCCCTCAAATAATAAATGACTAATTGTGCCTACCCATGCTTCCTTTTCCAATAATCTATAGCCTTATTCCATTTTTGATATAAGATTTTCGCCCTAGCTTGTATGGTAGATCTGTACCCTTCTTCTTTTGGCATCAAATTCTCCGATTTTAGCTTATGTCCGAATATATTGGGGGACTTGTACTAATTTTAACCAGTTTTCTTCATGAAATCATATATAAAGTCCCCTATAGCTCTATAAGCTTCAATCCTTCCATCCAGCTCGCCTAAATCTACAATCCTTTTCACTTCTCTTCTATCCCACAACTCCTTAATACCATTGAGGCAAGCAATCCTTGTTGCTAGTGGTATGTTGATGCCTTAATAGTTAAGGGTTGCTTGCTCTAACAATCCTATAGGTACTGTCCTATAAGTTACTTAACGACCTCATAACCTTAGTTGGGAAATAGCTAGTATAACCCATAATGCCGATCAGAGGAACACTCGAATACTCATCACATCTAAAGATTACTTTTATGTTGTGATTCCATCTAGTTGTCCATGCGATATCTCCTAGCTCTATCATTTTGAGTAGCTTGTACCATTGTCGAGTTAATGTGTCATCGGGGTAGCTTGATCAGAGTAGCGAAGTTGTCAATTATGTTTGTTTGAGGTGCAAAGAATCCCCTCATCAAGTTTAAAGCTACAACCTTGTTGCTTTATGAAATCTAGAGACTGGATTTACTCAGTTAATACAACCAAAACATAGGACCTCCCCATTAAAAATCAAGAAACTAACTTAGGAACCCTAAAGTCGATATTAAATCGCCTTTATGGGAAAAGAATGGTTACAAGTCTAGCTAGTATAAATGCATTGAAGCAATTCTTCTACCAGTCATCATAGTCCCCACAGCAAATATCACGCTTGTCAAAATATTCTGATAAGTATGCAAACTAGTCACACAACATCAAGAACCTAATGCATTTATCTTTGCACATAGTTAAGGATTCAGCAGCTTCATTTTTCTTTATCTCTAATAGATAGTCAAACGCATTTGCTGGTTGAGCTTCTAGATCTAGAATAACTATTCCTTCTTCCATGGAGGTGGCCTTAAGTAATTGTGTATAATTACTCTAGGGTAGGTATCAGCTTGTAGAGCCCAAAGTTGAGGGGTGATGATTTTGTATCCCAAAATTGGGTTAGGGCTCTAATCAAGTCACATTTAAGATTCACTTTCATTAGGGATAGGACTGGGTTGATCTTTTGTAGTATGTAATCTTAATGCTCCTAACTAAACTATTGAACCACTAATCTAAAGTTTCTACAAGTTAAGAATACTAGTTCATGTGAATCTCATTGACATAGCTTGATGAGTTATCAGCTTGACTTTCCATCTTCGCTGAGAATTATAGAAAGGAAAACAAAATTACAAGGCTTTAAAAAAAAAAAATACAAGGAAATGACATTACAAGTTTACAATTTTTTTAATATTACTAAAAGTTGTAGCTTTACATTCGTAATGCCACATTACTTTTCAATTACAAAGAACAAAGCCAATTAAAGCATAAATAAATAAACAAATAAATACACATGCGTGGTAAAGAGGGTAAGCTTTAAAGGTTCTTCGGCTTTGTAACCAATGGCTACATCGAAGCCTGGAGTGGAACACTTAATCATCACCAAGAGGTGGTATACACCACTACAACTTGACAAGTACACAATAGCATTTCATCTTAGTTTCATAAACAGCTCAGGTTCATCCATATCTAACACATGCATTTTATAAAATAAAATCTATCCCAACCCCCCCTCCCCCTAAAAAATTTTCTATTGGCTTGTTAGGCCACCTTTTTTTTTCTTTTTTATCCCTACATCACTCAAAACTTAGTTAGTACTACTATTTACAAATTAATTTTCAAGATAAATGATAAGAAAATACAGCAACAAGAATAAAAGGCCTTATACTCATGAAAATTAATACATGGCTAGTCCACTTTGGAATATTTAAGTCTCTAGTGAAGTTGCTAAGTTATCGAGTCTAGTTTTTAATAATTTTTCCTAATTTTAACGTATACTAAACTCTACAAATCTAATATAGGTTACTAGACTGAATTAAGGAAAATATAATTAAAGGGAGTCACTAATCAACTATGCTGGTGAAAGAATGGTTAGGGTTAACGGATGGAAAAATCCTAACTAGATATTGGTTTGCAAGTTTTTGAATTTTTTAGTAACCAAATATTAATAAGTTTGGAACCTAATTTATTAAAATCTAAATAGTTAACAAGTAAAAATTTTCAAAAAGTCTTATTAAAAGAACTTTTTAATTTTATCCTATACTTTTTATCCTTTTATCACTCTTCTTTTTTATTTTATTTTTATTTACAATTTTTTTATTGTCTTTACTATATTGTTTCATTATACTATTTACTCCCTAAATAACTATTTTTTTTATTTTAATATGATTACTCCGAAAGTGCCCATGTACCCACTAATTAGGATCAAAATATTCATAATTCGCTTTTTTTTAATAAAACTTTAATCTATTGACTAATTTTATTTAAGAAGAAGCGTTAAGTTTATGTTATTTAACTAAATTAATTTTTTATTATGAAAATTTCTAAAAGACATAGATTGTATGTGATAACTTTAAAAAAAAAAATCTTAAAAAAGCTTAAGTTTATAGAAAACACCATGTTAATATTTTTATTTTAAATTTTTTAAAAGAAAACTAAGTGATGAACCTCTAAAATACTAAGCTTTTAAAAAAAATTTGATGAAAACCTTTTCCTTATTCTTCTCACTCTCCCTTTCTTCTTCTTTTTTTATTATATGTTACTTTTTATTCCATTATTATTTTTATTTTTTTTACTTTATATATTTTTAATATATTTTTAATTATTTTTATTACCTTTATTTTTATTATTATAGTAATTCACTATTGAGTAGTATTGTACACCATGATAACTCAACGGGTACTCGAAACTTACATTAGACTATTGACCAATCCGATCATCTACTATTTTTCTTTTATATTTCTATTAAGAGATAAACTAAAAATTTAAATGGAGATTTGTTTCACATTATTATTATTATTATTATTACCTTTCATCTATAGTTTTCACAACACAAATACACACATTTAGCCATGGAATGTATCAAACAAATCAACTTGGAATATAACTAAATGCTTATTATGCTGGCCATTAGGATACCATCATGCTTGTCATGAATACATTCTATTCTCAAGGTAACTGACTAAATATATGGCTAGAAAAACTAATTGCATTGATTAAGAACATGCAATTCACAAAACTACTTGACTAAACAAATCCATACTATGTTAAGCCCTTATCGGATACTTAGGCCTATCCCATTCAATACCCTATTTACTAATCCAATCCTACCTTCGTGTTTCCTCACTTTTCCAATACATAGTTTGTCACTCCTCTCTTCCTCTCTCATTTAACTGTTCTTGCATATTAGGGTTTGCTAAGTGCACTTTACTAATTATTGCTCGTATTTTATGTTTGTTTGATAGGTGAGGGTTATAGGAATTTTTTGAGTGAGTCCTCAACTCCTAATGCTAGAATAAGGAGAAATACAAGGATGCCCCTTCTCTTGTTTATTTTCTTTATTTATATATAGTTACAGGCATGTTGAAGTATAGCTATCATTTAACTATTTCTTGTTACAATCTGTACTATATCTATCTATGCTATGATTCATTGATTTGGTAATATCACTTATTTATAACTTTTCCTTATTAATGTGTAATATAGTCTCAATGCCACTTTGGAACCCTTATGTATCATCTAGAACGTATGGTAACAATTTCCCCCTCATTTGGAAAAACAACCCTGCCCACATGGTTAAAATGGGGAAACTATTGCTTGATATAGTCCCAATCTTCCTAGGAAGTGTCCTCTAGTAGTAACCCATGCCATTGGACCAAAACTTGATGAATTGATGAAAAACATTGTAAACCTTGCTATAAGGGGGCAACTCCACTTCATAAGCACATGCACCAATCTTACATACAATCTTGTAAGACCTATAAAATCATTTGGACAATTTATGAAAGCCACTTTGAGATAAAGAAACTTGTTTGTATGGGCTAAGTTTCACTAAAACAAGGTCCCCTGGTCGAAATTCAATCTCAACTTGATGTCTGTCAGCCAATATCTTCATCTACAGTTGAGCAACTAATAAACGTTCCTTCAATAGGCGTAATGCCTCATCTCTATCCCTTAAGTCCTTATCTACAACATCTACTCAAGATGTCCCTTGAACATAAGAAGCAATAGTAAGAGGTGATATGCCATATACTATTTCAAATGGAGTAATATTGGCACCCTTATGAAAAGAAGTGTTGCAGGCAAACTCTACCTACGGAAGAAATTTAACCCATTCCCTAAGACACGTTATCATATAACTGTGCAAATACTATTGACTGTTGTGCAGTTTAACACTTCCATCTACCCATTAGACTAGGGATAATAGGCACTGCGGTAATTCAAATGAGTCCCACTTAAGCAAAAAAAGCTTCTTCTAAAATCAACTTACAAAAATTGCATCCCAATTAGACACTATAGTTCAGGGAAAACCACACAATTTAACAACCATGTGTAAAGATCAAGAGGCCACTTTGGTGGCAATAAAGTGAGTCTCCACTGTCCCGAGATGATAATACCTGGACAATTTGTCAACCACTACTAAGATAACTTTATACCCTTGAGACTTAGGTAGATAAATAATGAAGTCCATGGAAATATCCTCCCAAATTCTATTGGGTATAGGTAACAAAACTAAAAGGCCAGTAAGAGATCGAGTCAAATGCTGAAGTTGTTGACATTCAATGTAGGTTCGAACATACTCTTCCACTTATCAGCGCATACCCTCCCAATAAAAATCAGTTGCAATTCTCTTATAAATCTTTAATACACCAAAATGTCTTGCACTAGAAGCACCATAAAATTCTTTTAAAATTTGTGGAATAAGAGAAGATTATGGGATAAGAAATAACCGATGATGAAAATACAAAAGGCCATTCTTCCAAGAAAGTTGCCACTTCATAGGATGTCCTATGGATAAGTCTTCAATAATAGTTTGAAACTCACATAAGTGGGTATATTCATGTTGTAGAGAATCAACAAGAGATATAGTAAAAGAAAAGAAAGCTAAATAAGTAGAATCAACCTCATGTTGTCTAGAAAGAGCATCGGCAACAATATTATATGTACCCTTCTTATAGACAATAGAATAGCTATAACCAAGAAGTTTAGCTAAATAATTTTATTGCTCTAATTTTTGAATGGCCTGAGTCAATAGGTCCTTAATACTACGATGATTTGTACAAATGAGAAAATGTGATCCCAATAAATATTGCCTCTAATTCTGAACTAATTCCACAATAACATGTAGTTCGTGGACATAAGTGGTAGCTTTACACAAATGAGGTGGAAACTTTTGCAAAAGAAAGCAATTGGTTGACTCTCCTACATTAACACAAGTCCCATACTTAAACCAGAAGCATCAATCTCAATAATAAATTTCTTAGAAAAATCATATAGCATTAGAATAGGAGTTGAAAGTAAAGTTGCTTTGAGTCTTGCAAAAGAAATATTGGACGAATCTGACCAATGAAATCTATCTTTTTTTAAGAGGTCAATCAAGGGTGTAGCAATAGAAGCATAACCCTAAACAAAGCAATGATAGTAACTCGATAGGCCCAAAAATGCCATAAACTATTTTAATGTTGATGGTACTAGCCATGTCAATATGGTAGCAACCTTAGATGGGTTCGGCTGAACCTTGTCTCGAGAAACAACATGGCTCAAGTAGTCAATAGATGTTTGCCTGAAAGAACATTGGTCTCCTTTAAGAAGAAAGTGTTATCAGCTAACACTTATAACACTTATGAAAGATGCTCCACATAAGGGGCCATAGTTTAGTTGTAAACAAGAATGTCATAAAAAAATACGATCACAAACATACTTAAAAAGGGTTTAAGAATCCTATTCATGATAGCTTGAAATGTAGTAGGAGCATTGCTTAAGCTAAAAGGCATAACCAAAAACTCATAATAGCCCTTGTGTGTTTGAAAAGTAATCTTCACCACATCATCCAAATGCATACTGATGGTAGGTACCCAGAATGAAGATCTAATTTGGTAAAAACACAAGCACCAAAAAGCTCATCTAAGAGTTCGTCAATAGTGGGAATAAGAAATTTATCCTTTCTGGTAATCTGATTAAGTGCCTTGTAATCTATACGAAAATGCTAACTCCCATCTTTTTTCTTTGGAAGCAAAACTAGTGGAGAAAGGACTATTGTTGTATTGTATGATCCCCTGAGTAATCATGTCCCGAACTTACTTCTTAATCTCATTTTTCTGGAAATGAGGATAACAATAAAGCTCAACATTAATGGGAGAAGTGCCTGATGTAGGGTAGATACAATGTTGAATATCGTGACGTGGTAGTAATGATGAGGGTGACTCAAAAACTCAATGGAATCTACTCAATACTTTTGATTAAAGATTATTTTAAGTAGTATTTGTGATGATAGAATGAAGGCTCACTTCTTGAACCACTAAGTGATAGTAAGAAGCAATCGCATCTGTCCGAACAAGCCTATGTAGTTAATGGTGTGAAATTTGGCTTATCATAGGAGAGATGTCCCCTTGTAAGGTAACAACAATCCTATTTCGCTTAAACTACATCAAAAGAGTAGCGTAGTTAATAGTGATAGAGCCTAAAATCTACAACCATTGCACCCCTAAAACCACCTCCACACCATGAATGGGTAAAACATAGAAAGTTTCACGGAAATCCACTCCTTTGATCATTATGGAAACATCAGAACATTGACCCTCACACAATAACTTACTACCATTCCCAATCATCACTTGAAAGCTAGGTAATGGGGATATAGGTTTAACCAATCAAAGCTTAAATGAAATTATAGGTACTACCTGAGTCTATTAGAATGGACACCTCTTGGTGATTGATTACCCCTTTAAAATGTATGGTACGGGGTAAGGAGGCACCAGAAAGAGCATGATAACTAATGGCCATGAAATCATCAACCACCAGAGCAAAATAAAAAAATTGCAAAGGGGGCCTAGAAGTTTTCGTTAAAAATTATCATGGCACGTGTGCACCCGTTACATGATAATGGTCTTACAAGTCAAAGATCGTAAGACTTTAAATAATTAATTAGATTTACGTCTAATCATATTACATATAATTATATAATACAATATAATTATGGATTTCGTATCCCATAGTCAATCATGATCGTAGAGAGTCGGTATCCCCTACCAACTAGTAAAATGGAATAAAATCCTAAGTTTCACAAATTCATATTTTACATTAGGGTCCTAAAATAACATTTTATCTAAATAATATATCTTATGCAATTCTTACTTTATTGTTCTTAGCTTCCCAAAACTCTCAAACCTTCACATCGTATCCTATCCCAAGCATTTATAACTTTACCTGCAAAATAGTCTGTGGAGGGGTGAGCACACTACAACTCAATGAATGAGAATGCTATACTTTCAAAGCTACACACACACAAGCAATTTCAAATCAAGTTATCAAATCATATGCTATGCATAAACAACCATATGAATGCAGCATCTCACGCGGTCTTCCGGTAACCGATGTAAAGTCAAGGGTTTACGTCCCCCTTAACCTTAGGTTAGGGATTCCGAAGCCACCATTAGTGCCCAAGTCTCATTACCCGATTTATTTATCTTATCACTTTGATAATTATAATATTTTTGCTTCAACAGTGAATGCTACTGTGTCTTTGCATCAATCGGACCAACGCTCCCGTATCTTTGCACAGTCAGAGCAACACCTTCAAGGACTCGGAACCGTCAAGGCGCAACAATCCCCTAATCACTTGATTCGCTCTTGGCAGAATAGTAATCCTCTGATTACTTCCAGCGAGACCTATAGCAGTGATGATAACAATTAATAAGAGCGTAATATAGCTCAATCCCATCTACCATTAAATCAACCCTTTAGGTTTGAGCTACAGTCTTCATTTCTTGACACCTCTGTGCCATTTCACTTAAACGTCAAATCAATCACTCAAGATTGATTTATGATTATCATTCCATGACACCTCTATGTCATTTCACCTCTTGAGGGCTTAGCTTTATGCATTTAAAAGTCACTTAGGGTAGCCACATATGTATATATCCCTTCCAAATCCTCAAATACCTATGTGTATAAAAAATATATATATATAAATATAGATTTATAAATGCATTTTAACTAACGAATAAATTTGTTAAATATTTTTCTTCGTATACTCAAGAAATGTAAAAGGATAAAACAATTGCATTGAGAAAAAAGACCTTCGCTTATGATTATATAATTATAGGTGTGAAAGTAACCTATATAGATATAGTAGGAAAACTGTTTGTCTAAGCATATATATATATATATATATATATTTGAAGTTAGATTCTTATACGTATACATAATAATACCTAATTTATCCTGCACGTCTATGCGTAAACACCCATTATACATATATACATAGAAAAAGTTAAGTTTACATGTACTACTTCATTTTAAGAAACCCAAGCTAAATTTGGATATTACATCTGTAATGTTAGCATTAGCAAATTAGGGCAAGGTGTTATCTACCCATAGTCCATTCTAATCTTCAAATCGTTACTTTCGTATTTATCCGTAATTTACCTAATTACTAGTTTCTTCGTATGATTTTCTACCCAACTCCTTTATCTTATGGTCGGCTAAGGAAGTAAATAATTCACCACACTTGTAATCACAAACAAGCAAGAAATGACACATGCAATATACTAAGATTCAACACAACATATCAACCAACCACAACATTGTAGCATATCATTAAGTTTCACACTCACTTGTTTAAGGTCATCATAGTTCTAACCCAAATCTAGTGATTCTAGTGGGTATTCCCTTTACTTTCCTTGAAATCAATGTCCTTCTACAATGCTTCCTTAACCAAATCATAGAAAGCAGCATCTTTACTTGACTTTGGTAGTTTCCTAGCACCTGATATGTATACTTTGCTCATTATGCGTTTGATGGCAAGGAGTGAAGTTTCCACCTTAAGAAACTGTGGGCAAACAAGATTTGAAATGTTGAACACTTTTTTAACGTGATTGTGATATAGAATTTTAGAAAGAACGAACTTCCTAGGAATCATTGTTTCAGCACCTCAAGTTGCTGTGATTGACTTTTTGCTTTCCTTGTGTAGCAGTCAAGCAATGAAATGTCTTCGACCTGCCAAATTTGGAATTCCTTCTTCTACGTAGGTAAAATACTCTTAGGAAGGACAAATAAAGGTTTTACATTAGGGTATTTGACCAAGAATGATCTTCCTTAACATCCTTTAGACATTCCATTGTGAAATTCATTTCATTCCAAATATCCCCTAAGCCATCATCTTAGACGTTACTCGAATCATTCTCTTCACCATCTACACCAACATAAACTCCTCTTTTTTTTCCCATTTAATTTCACACACAGACACACTTGCTTTCTTCATGAATTTCTCTTTTTCTCCTCGGCTTCACCGTCCCATTGCTTTTTCCCTTATTATTCTCCTTTTTTGAATTTTTCTTCCAAATTCACCTCTCCTTTACATGAACCATCTTTGAACCTTTCGTTTATCAATTTCTTCTTAATATCTTCTAATGAACTACTTGTAGGACAACCCATAGGATTAATAGTTACTAAAGGTTTTGTATCACCTTCTTTCTTCACTCCTTTGTTGACATCTCCACCTACGGGCATTCCCACCCTCTCTACTGGTTTTCATCTTCACTTACGCTTCTATCACCATACATACACTGGCTACCCTTTATACACATACATTGCCACCTCCATCATAATAACGTCATACACACACGTACACACAAGTTTCACCTACGCACATACACAAGATCAATACCCTCTTGCCTTTATTTTCCGACTCTTCTTCTCTTTTGCTCACCCTTTTTCCATCTTCAATTCTCACTTTCTTCGTCTTCTAACTTTTCCTTTTCTACTTCATATCTCCTACTCACCGAACCCCACACACACACCATACACACACATACCGGCACATTCCTACCCATACACATACGCACACTTCGAACACTAGCACACTCTACTCATACGCATACACACACACTCTGCATACACCATGCACACACACCAACACGTACCTTACAACCCCCTCTCCCCTTCCTCATGCATACCTTCGCTTCTTTCACACCTAATCTCCTCAACTTCTTCTCCTCAATAGGACATCTCCTCACTGGACAACATCTCTTTCTCACATTCTCCTCTACTTCATCCCTTCTTCTCCATTGGTTCATTAGTACATGCACGCTTGGAACCCGATCACTTGGGAATGTTGTTGCTGTTGTTATTGTCGTTACGATCGTTGTTGTTGTTATTGTTGTGGTTGCTATTGCTATCATCATTGCGGTCACCATTGCTACTATTGTTGCTATTATTGTTGCGGTTGCCATCGCTGTTGTTGTTGCTATTGTAGTTGCTGTTGTTGTCCTCCTCCCTCGCACATACACACACCTACATCACACAAAACACCAACCACATGATCGGAGTAGCCACCACGACTTAACCGACGTAAAGCTCATATTCTTGAGTCCTAAGAAAGAGTACTACGAGTTTTGCACACAGCCACCGATCCCACTTCCCCCTCTTATTTGCCTTACTGCTCACCATTGTTCACTTAGCTGCTCACATTGTTGTCAAAATCGCAATTTAACTCGTACGATTCAACGATTTTATGAGTTTGTATATATATTTCTAGTTAACTTGCACACAAAATCGGAGAGAAGCAAAATCGTAACAAAATCGCAATTTTAAACAGTAAAATCGTTCAAAATCGCGATTCTATCCATTTCAACCGATTCCATAAATATTTACAACTACAGGCTTCCACGCAAATAACACACGGCTGTGTCTCAGACCGTGTACTCAACCATGTATGTTTCTGTGGATTTTCTAAGCTCAAAACTCAACCGTGCCTTCAACCGTGTGTGCTTCTGTAGGCATGTTTCCTTGACATACGGCCGTGCAATTTAATTACCCGGTTGTGCTCTTCCTCTGTTCCTTCCAAAAAGCATTTTTCTTCGTGTTTTCTTATCTAAGCCCAAACTTTTAATAAACAACTGTAGGCTTAATTGTTAAAAGCCCTCTGGCGTCTAAGGGGCGTTGCCCCCTTGAAACCCCTTACCGGGGGCGGCTTCCCCGGACCCCGTGCTTTCCTGTTGTAGGGGAGTATGAGTCATACCCCAACATGTTCGTTGGTCATCACTCCTCTCTTGTCAGTGTGTTACATTGCATTGAAGTCTTTGTGTTTGTGTTCGTCGATTGTTAGTCTTCTTGTTCCTATTTATGATCATGTTCGTATTAAAGCACTCGTGTTTGATTGTTGCAACTTTCCTTATTTTAACTAATATTTTTGTAATAGTAAATAAAATAAATTATAGATAACTTTAATTTTATAAGAATTTTTTAGATTTTTAATTTTATAGGAAATGTATAAATGTATTTATATTTCTATCTTTTCAATATATCATTCTCATAGTTAAGTAAATGTGAGTTATTGTTAAGTAAATATATTTTGAATTAATAATCATGAATAGTGCAAAACTTTACTTAGTAATATATAATTTTGAAGGTTTTTCTTGTTATAGTATCTTCTTTATTATGTACTTTTGGTCATTTTTTAATATTACTCCTTTTTAATGGTATATCTTCATTATCAATTTTTATTTATTAGTAATTTCTTAAAGTCACAATTGATTTTTAAGTTTTATCTATTATCTTTTAACTTTTGTATATAGAACTAGGTGAAACTTGTTTTATACATGATTTATCATTTTAGAAATAAAATATCTATATTATACAACTTATGCTCGATTATCTATATTATGACTTTTATTGCAAATTTGTAATTTATGGCTAAAATAAATACTTAATTTCCTTATTTTTATTATTCATTATATTTTTTATTGACTATTGTAAGTAAATTTATAATATTTGAAAGTTATTTTACATAGGTTGTAGAAACTTACGTTTCTACGTTCCGATTCTACGGATCCCTTAGTGATTCTACGTAAAATCGCGATTTTGACAACCATGGCTACTCAGACTTTACTGGTTTGGGGTGGAAGGTTTAGAGGGGACGGTAAGGATCCGAAGGGGGGTGGAGGAACTAGAGGGAAGATAGTGTCGAGACAAGGGGCTCTCCGCAGCATGGGAAGATAAGAAGGAGAGAAAGAAAGGGAGGGAAGAAGAAAGGAAAAGAAGAAGATGGAAAACGGGACTCCAACTGGCTGGACGATGACGATGATGGGACGTGACCAGAAGAAGAAGAAGAAGAAGAAGAAGAAGAAGAAAGAAAGAAAAAGAAGATGAAGAGAGAAGAGGTAGGGGACAAGACAACTTGGTTGCTGCTACTGTTGCTGCTGTCTTATTTGGAAGGGGAGGCTAACAGAACACGTAGATTTGAATTTTTTTCTTTTTTTCTTTTTTTTTTCACACAGTCATGTATATATGTATTTATATATTATATTTTATATTATAAATATTTCTATTTTAATATTCCACATGTGTATAATGATACCTTTAAATTTTATATTTTTTAGTAATTTATTACTAACTTTACGTCTAAACTAATTTGATTATTCCGGATATAAATATTTACTTGAAATTTTCATTTGAAATCCCTAAATCTATAATTTCAATTAATTTCATTATTTAACCCAATATTGTTCGAAATTTATGTTTCGGGGAATTTATTCTTTTAATTTAAATTACACGAACTAAGATTAGGATATACAATTATTTTTATTTATTTGTTTATATACTTATATATGAATATTTTTCAATTACTTCGTTTCCTAAGTTGATTTAATAATATATTTGAAATGCTATGTTCGTTATCATTTTTCCTTGCAATGGTTGTTCTTTCCAATTGTTCTAAATATTTGTTTCTCATTGTTTGTGATACTGATCAAATGGATCTCATGTCTTCCTCATTTTTCTAATTTTAAAGCCTATTATTATCATAAATTATTAAAAATAATATTAATCTGTCGCGATGTTTTTAAATTTTCGTCATAAATTTCTCAAAGTTTTTAATATAGTGAGATTATCATTATCACTATCCTAACTTAAAAGTATTTTTCATTTTGCTTATTTTCTTTAAATTTTCATATATTTTTTCAAAATTTTTGGGACATTACAGAAAAGGGGTCTAGGGTAAGTGATTTAAAATCTACACTCCAAAAATCATCTACTACATCTTAGTCTTCACAAAGCAAAGACAAAAATTTGGCTTTACATATGTGATTGTGATGAAATTTCTCTTTGCGATTAAAACATAAACCTTTCTCTCATTGAAGATGCATTTCATGAGTAGTAAGCTTTCAAATAAGAATATGGGAAGAAGGAGAAGAATGAGAAGAGGGAGAAGGCAGGGTGTGGTTTAGAAAATTGCAATGTAGAAGGTTTATTAGGGACAATGGAAGAAGGAATATTAGAATGGAAAAGAAATTGCTCATGAAATTTAGCTTCATATTGCTTAGCTAACCAGAGTGCATGCATGAGAGTTATCAGTTTAGCAATCTACACATCTTGGTAAATAGTGGACTTTAACCTAGAAGCGAAACAACTAGTAAAAAAAGACTCAAGCACTCTAACAATCCGATTAGAAAGAAACTCAAATTCAGTTTGATACTTAGAAACTGACCTTCGTTGTACCAACTTCGATAACAATCCCTAAACTTCCTCTTATTTGGAAGTACCAAAATGGATTTCTAATGCTTTTGTAAAGGCCAACTAAGAAAAAAGTTGATTATTGCTAAACATCCATGTATACCACTACTAAGTAGGGCCCTCCAATGCAAAGGAAGCAATGATTAGATGTTGATAGTCTAAAATCTTATGAAAGTTGAAAAATTGATAAGATTGAAAAATCCAACCAAGAGGATCATGGCTAGAAAACTTAGGAATTTCCAACTTGATCCCTTTCAAGAAAGTGTCACTAATAGAAAGCTTGTGATTTGTATGAAAAGAAGGTTTGAAAGATTAGTAGAAGCCGATGATAAAGTTGGAGGCTGATGTTAGGAGATTTCAAGATTATCAACTCTGGTTGCTAATGATTGCAATTGAGAAGTAATAGTGGATAAAGAATGTTCCACCACTTGATTACTCTATTGCATGGTGACAAACATGCTCTTGATTGCATCCATGCTCATGGATTAGGAAGATGATTGTAATTCTAGCACCATGAGAAGGATGAGAGCACTAAATTGTTGGGCCCTTATGGAATACTTAGGCCTGGCCTGTCTAATCCCCTATTTACTAATCTGATCCTACCCTCGTGTTCCCTCACTTTTCCAATACATGGTTTGTCCAACCTCTCTTTTTCTCTTGTTTAACTCTTCTTATAGATTAAGGTTTTCTAAGTGCGCTTTACTAATTGCTTATATTTTGTGTTTGTTTGATAGGTGAGGGTTACAAGACTTCTTCGAGTGTGTCCTCAACTCCTAACACCGAAATTGGGAGGAATATAAGGATGCCCCTTCTCTTGTTTATTTCTCCTATTTATATGTAGTTACATGCATGTTGAAGTATAATTGTCATTTAATTGTTTCTTGTTACAATCCTTACTATATGTATCTATATTGTGATTTATTGATTTTGTAATATTATTTATTTACAACTCTACCCAATTAATACGTAATGTAGTTCCGATATCACTTTAGAACCCTTGTGTATTGTCCAGAGCATATTGTAACATACTAACTATGCAAGGATGAAACCATGAAATTTTAACAATTACAGACAAAACTCATGTAGAAATATAATTAATTAATCAGGCCATTCATGTTCTGTAACACTCTGAACATAAAAAATAGGCATTCGTGCATTTAACCTAAACACTGGTGCATTTGTTAATGGATATCAATAATATTTTATGATTATCGATTATTTTGTTATTATTATTATTTTGTTCACGTAATAATGGCTTTGACCTTTTCTTCCTTTTTCATTATTATTATTGTATATATAATTTTTTTAATCGGCACCAAAAATGAAACTGAGAAAATGAACTCACTTGCTAACTAGTGTGCGCGAATCAAGAAGGCTACACGAGTCGCGGGCTGGGTCAATACACGCCGGGCTCACACGAACTGCCAAGGAAAAACAGCAGCGGTCGGGGGCCTCTTCAGTACAAGTATATAGTAGGCTTAATCCAATATTTTAATATAATAAATGCAACTCATTGTGTTATATATATGTGTATTTAACTATCAGGCTTACTGTTTATTTTATTCATTTATTTTTTTTTGTTTATTTATTGTTTGTTTGTTTGTTACATGTGCTTATTATCCTTATAGTTTGCATGCTACATCCTTAGCGAATGTCATGAAAATAAAGTCCATTGACCCATTTTGCTTGCTACGGTCTCGGACTGTACCCGCATAGTCCATTTTTAAATCATTATCATTTTATCACCTTAAGCAATGGGGTTAGGTCTTAAATATTATAGTTTTTTTAAAAAATTACATAAATATTATATTTAAAATAATTATTTTTAAGATAGATTTCGAAAATATGTACACGGTTTGCAACTTTAGGATTGAAAAATAATTTAAAATTAAATATGCAGATCTCGTTTGTACCTTCAAGAAAAATGCTTAAAAGTACGAATAAGGTTTGTATCTTCAATGCAATTATACAGAGAATTTTTTTTTTTACAGTAATGGAATCTTGCAAACTTATACTGCAAGTCAATAAAAGTTATTACAAACAAAGGCTGTAAACCTATAAAATTATTACAAAAGTAACACTACAAACCTATAAAAGTGATACAGTAAATTTACACAGTATTATAATATGTGATTTCTAATATATAGAAAAAAATTACATTGACAATTTATAATATAAATTCGAATCCTCAGTTTATATATTCATATTTGCATCTTTCAATTTTCTTTGCAAATTTCACTTTATCTCATTGTTTTAAAATTTTTGTTTTCTTAATTTTTGTTTCACACATGTTTTAGCTTATTGAAGTATGTGTGTGAAAATATTTCAGCAAAACAAGATTTTGATTTTTTTTAAAGAAAAAATTAAATTTTTTTTGTTATTATATTACTTTGGATAAATACATAAAAAATAAGTGCAATTATATATACTCTACTATTTTTATTGAAGTAGCAGTAGTTGTTAATTAATTGTTATTTAGTAATTAATTAGTTGTTAATATATCATTAATTAACATTAACAAATGAATTAGGTAAAAAATTTAGTATTTTTTTAATGAAATGTCTGAATTATTTATTGTAAAAAATAATGTAAAAGTAATAATTAATGATAAAGTAATTAGTCTTTAATTAGTCATTATTTGATCATTAGAAAAATAATTAGGAAAAACCTTTGTATTGATTATAATAAATTATCTTTATGTGTTATTATAATGTATTTTTATAAAAGTAGTTATTAAATTAAGTTGTTAATTAGCAGTAATCAGTCGATTATATGTAAGTAATGAATTGTTAGAAAAATAATTAGTAAAAAAATTTGTGTTGATTGCAAATGTAAAATATTTGTATGGTTTTATACAATTAGTTATAAAATTAAGTAGTTATTAATGATTGTTAATTACAGGTGATTAGTCATTAAAATGTCATTAATTAATTATTGTAAAATTAATTAGTGAAAATTTTTGTGTTGGCTACAATTGTAAAACATTTGTATGTTTTTGTATAATTAGTTATAAAATTGAGTAGTTATTAGTGATCCGTTAATTACAGGTAATTAATCGTTGATATGTCATTAATTAATTGTTATAAAATTAATTAGTGAAAAATTTTGTATTGGTTGCAAATGTAAAATATTTGTCTGCTTTTGTACAATTAGTTATAAACTTAAGTAGTTATTAATGATCCATTAATTAAAGGTGATTAGTAGTTAATATGTTATTAATTAATTGTTATAAAATTAATTATTAAAAAATTTTGTATTGGTTGCAAATATAAAATATTTGTATGGTTTTATACAACTAGTTATAAAATTAAGTAGTTATTAATGATTGATTAATTAAATGTGATTAGTCGTTAATATGTTATTAATCAATTAGTGAAAAATTTTATGTTGGTTGCAAATATAAAATATTTGTATGCTTTGGTACAATTAGTTAAAAATTAAGTAATTATTAATGATCCATTAATTAATGGTGATTGGTAGTTAATATGTTATTAATTAATCATCATATAATTAATTACTAAAAAAATTTGGTGTCTATTATACATGTAATATCTTTGTCTGCCACTGTAAAAGTAGGAATAAATTTTAGTTGTCGTTAATTAACTATTAATTAGACAGTAAAGAGTTGCTAATAAGTTGTAAATTAATATATTGATATTAATGGTAACATATACTATTTTTTTAATATATATTATATTTTGCATAATAGATGGAACTTGGACCCTTCGATCCTTCAGTCTTGATGCAGTAGGAGGGACATCAATCACAAGCCGCCTAGGATGGAGAGGTAAACGACCTTTCACTTGTTAATTAGTTTATATTACATTAGGAATAGTAAAATATTTCACGTGTTATCATTATAGGATCAAGCAACCCTTACTGTTCAACAACATAAGTTGTCACTCCATCGTGATGAGTACACCATCCCCCTCGATTCTTGAATGGAGGCATAGTTGCATTTGGTTGGATTTGAAGGTGCAAGCCACTTGTCGTACATACCACTGGATTGACACATGATTACAGCATTGGTGGAGTGATGGCGGCCAAAGACACACGCATTCCACATACCGGTAGAGGAGTTTACTATCACCCTGTAGGATGTGGAGATCCAATTAGAACTCCCCATTGATGGACAAGCAATTATAGGGAATAGTTACTTAGATTAAGGTGGGATATGTGAAGAATTGCTAAGGGCAAGGCCGGGGCCTAACGGTAGGGGGGGCTGCATTAGTATGACATGGCTTCGTGATATGTTCTAGATGTTCTCACCTAATGTCGATGTTGAGTAAATCTATCGTTACATAATACAGTTACTAGGGGGATTTATCTTTATCGATAAATAAATCTATTGCCCTCATTCATGCAATGTGGTTACCCTTATTGGAGTATTTTAACATTGCTATGATGTATAGCTGGGGGTCTGCATGTCTAGTGTGGTTATATCACCAACTTATGTCGCATCATTGCCAACGACACACGTGATTGGAGGGGCTACCATTCTCCTATAAGTGTAGGTGATATCAGTCTTCCTACTATCTAACTTTAGACCTATAGGCAAGTATACTTCTTGTTCTATAGTATAGTGGATAAAGATATCAAGTATCAATCCTATAAGGATTACGAGTATTAGCAATTACCTTTTTTTCTTATTATCTAATCGGCAAAATTAAATAATTGAGTAAATAAAATAAATAACGAATAAATTAAAGAAAGCAATAATCAATAAAAAAGTATTCAGGTATTGAATATCCCTAGAATTACTAATGTAATTAACAAATTATTATTCAAATCTTATTTTATTCTTAGACAGTGATAATTCCTAAATTGAATTAATAACTCTCTCGAGTCATA
The DNA here is from genome assembly GCA_037954665.1 of Laguncularia racemosa. Classification (NCBI taxonomy): domain Eukaryota; kingdom Viridiplantae; phylum Streptophyta; class Magnoliopsida; order Myrtales; family Combretaceae; genus Laguncularia; species Laguncularia racemosa. The sequence continues at coordinate 70,060 of JBBMOL010000047.1, read as the reverse complement.
CTAATTCCTAATTCTATGTTGATTAATTGGAATCTCTTCTTAATTAAAACCCTTAAAATTGCATTATATTTGATCTATGAATTCCATTGTTAGGTTTCATCCTAATCTTGACGAATTACGTCGTCCTATCTCTAGGAATGCATTCAACTCCTTTCAATTATATTAGATCTATTTTAATATAAAATCTCACGATCTTTATATAAGAAATTAAATTTATTAAATAAAAAACAATAAGAAACATAATTAAATCACAAGAATGATAAATAAATTATTGAATAATAATCATAAAAATTATATATTCATTTTAGAGTTTATCGTATCCGAATACAATGGGAAATTAAGCTATAAATATATTAAATCTAAAAAAAATACTAAAAGAGTACATAAATAAAAGCATAAAAAATAAAAATATAAAAATCTGCTCCAATATCTTAATCTAATTCTAATATCTTAATCTTCTAATCTATTTTTTCTAATCATCTAATTCTATTTTCCCAATGTAATCTACCCTACTTGGATTGCTGATGTGTAATGTATTTATATAGGTCGTAGGAGTTCATCACGGGCAGGATCTTGGCGTCTCCTATGAAACCAACCTGGCCTTATCCAATTCTTCTCCTAATTCTTGCCGTTATATGCATATATATATATATATATCAGACTCGGACTTCTTGGCGCTGGATGAAATCTTCCTCATGCTTTCGGACGTATCAAAATGGATGAATCTTCCCTTCATCTAACATTTTTGTCAATCTCGCATATATATTTATTGGAGTCATCAGCACGGCCAAATCTTGGACGAAATCTTCGGTAAATCAATATGGAAATAATTTCTGGTGAATCTTCTCAGCTTGTTTTCCGATGGACGAGTTTGTTTGTTTGGCTTTATTGTACGGCTGATGAAGGGTTGGACATGTCCTTATTTGTTTCACTTGTTGCACTTCCAATTTTGTTAAAATTATATTTTTCTTTAACTTTTAAGTAATTTTCCTATTAATTCATAAATTATAATTTAAACACTTAGAAATTAAAATCAAGATTAATTAAGTACATTATTTATACAAAATATAAGAAAATTAAATAACAGGTCATTCTAATTTATATAAATAATTAGTACTTTATAACCCTTATCAAATTCCCCCACAATTAAGTCTTTACTTGTCTTCAAGAAAAATAAACTTTAATGATCAAAGACAAAAAAATTTTAAATAGTACTTAAACAGATTACATTCATGATAAAGTTATTTTTTCTTAACATCTTTTTTTTTTTTTGCTTATATTTAATGCACTATAGATACTAATATTAGAGTTCAAGATTTAATATATAAAATATCAAAATTTATCATGCCATTTAAAAAAAATTACAAACCTAAAACCGTACTAGACATTACTTAATCAAGAATAAAGTTTTCAAATTTTTTTCAATTTAATTAAGATATATACTTCCCCTTCTTCATCCCTTTAAGTATTATGTTATCCAACAAAAGTTTTTTTTTTTTTTCATCCATCTCTTGAAAATCCTTCCTATTTTCTTTTCTTATGGAGTGATTCCATTGATTAGTAAGTCACAAACTAGATGATCTTAGGTTACTAAGTTTTAAGATACCCCTTCGAACCTCTATTAACTCCATTATTTATTTCTATTAGTAGTTCAGTTTTCTCAGACTTTTCTCTTGACCTATGTAGCGAGCTTTAGGCCGATGATCCTGAGGTTATTACTCAAGTCAATAGGTATTATCCCCCGAAAGGCATCTTGCAAGCTTAATTACTCAAGTCAATGAAGCCCACTACTGAACTTTATTACAGATCATAGTACTCATAAGGATTTCTAAGAGACATGTATCAAAATAAGTTTAAAAACTCGAATTCCTAATTCTTGATTAGTAATATCTTTTCAATCTAGAGTTTCTAAATTCTAAACCTAAATAATATATAACTTTTGATTTAGTAAGATTTTACAATTCAACTCTAATATGGTATTCTAAGTTCACTAATGAAAAGGTAAAAATATATCAAGGAAAAAAATTTCCATAAATTATTGAATTATGAATGCAATTTATAAGTAGGCTTATTATATTGTGTTGTTCCCCCTACACTTGAATGGTACATTGTCTTCAATGTATAAAATAGAGTAGTAAAATAACAAATGGGAAAAAATAACAGAAGACTTTCCTTATAATGCTTGATAAATTTGAAGCGCAATTCCTACTTTCTACAAGAGAGAGTTCCTAACATGGTTGATGAATGCGGGTGTGTAGACTCCCGTTGGTTTTCTTCTTTGTTTCTTGTGTCTTGAAATCATGCCTTGTAGTACAAAGATCAAGGGAAATTTTAAATTTTATTTTATTATTTGTTTTTGAAATGACTAAGTGTAACTAAAAAATTTAAATCAAATTAAACTAAATTATAAAACTAAATAGTACTTGAGTTGCCCTTCAAAAAGCACTATTGTTTAATGTCGTTGGCTCGATATTGTTATCTCATTTGTTTAGTTAGGGGGCCGGCACTTATATTTCCAGTAGTCAAGTTTCTTAGATTTACCTGGACCCTTTAGATTGCCACAAGTGTGACACTATTATATTAAGTCCTTGTGAATGCCATTTTTCACATAAGTATAATCAAACAAATTAGATGTATTCACTAAATAACAAGTACTATTATTAATTGGAGGATGTGAAATTGTGTTAGGCATTTTGAAAGTTTGTTTTTCATCCCCTATTTTCAAAGTTAAAGTGCGATTATCTACATCTATGATTATGCTTGCAGTAGCTAGACAAGGGCATCCTAAAATAAGTGGAGCATTCATATCTTCATCAATATCTAAGATTATGAAGTCCACTAGGAAGATAAATGTTCCTACCTTAACCAACACATCTGTCTTTGAACCTGGAGACTGGGTTTAGGTTCACATGCGCAAAGAGCGGTTTCCTATGCAGTGTCGATCTAAATTACTTCCCAGAGGCGATGGGCCATTCCGAATTCTTGAGCGCATCAATGATATTGCCTATAAGTTAGATTTGCCAAGTGTGTATCAAGTAAGTGCTACTTTTAATGTTACTGATCTAAGTCCTTTTGATGTAGGCGGCGATTTGAGGACAAATCCTTTTCAAGAGGAGGGGAATGATGAGAGCCATGATGGGAGCCAAGCTAGAAGGTGGAATGTGGATCCTCTTGAAGTACCACTTGGACCGATCACAAGAACTCAAGTGAAACAATTCAAAGAAGTACTGAACGGGCTGATAAAGGATATCCAAGAAGCTGGAAAAGAGTGGAGCAATCATGAGAATGACCTTGCATTTGTTCAAATCATTCAAGGAAAGCAAAGCATAGGAGATTAAAGCTGCCAGCCTTGACAACGCTAGCTTAAACGCTGCCGGCCTTGAACCGGCATTGCAATTAGCGCACGACAGAGGGACTACGCTAGCATAATACGCCGCTGGCCTATATACCTGGCATACATCCTACGCCAGCTACTACGCCGCCTACTACGCCGCTGGCGTTCATTGCCTATTTGTTATTTTTCTGCGACTTTATTATGTTATGTCGTTTTGGGCTTTTGTTATTACGAGTTGTAAACCCTAATATAAGCTGTTAGGGTTGGAAAACAGAACATAGAAGACACATACAACATTGAATAACATATTTTTGAGAGAATTCCTCTCTTGGTTCTCTAAAGAACTTCCCTTGAACTTATCGGATTTCTTCCATGGCGTTTAACCCGACTTATCAATCGGTCTTTCATCTCGATTGTGGCATCAACAGATCATACCAAGGTTCTTGCCTCGTCTATAGGCAACGGGTCGTAGTTCCACTTTGATTGTTTGGCATCTTAGGTAGTAATTCCGAATGTATTGGTATTGGGTTTTGTCACACGTGGGTGTGGTTCGTATCAGTTTGGTATCAAAGCTTAGGTTTGTTAAACATCAGTTTGGTTTGAGAAAGGTAACATCAAAACCCTAACTCCAATCGTTCATATCAAGTTTCGTGTTATCATAGCTTCATACTCAAGTCCATAGTGTTAATTGTTTCTTGAGTAGTGTAGTGCATCCAATTGACCTTGTTACAAAAAAAAAAAAAGTCACGACAAAAAAAAAGGAGAACAAAGGACGAAACAAAGGCAACAAAAAGGAAAGAAAAAGAGGAAAATTCAAGCCCCTAGAGTTGTTCTTGAATTCTACGGAAGGGATTGGTGTAGTTTGGGTTAGTTCCAAGAGAATTAAGAAGAGGGATTGGTGAGTTGATATCATCCTTGCTTATGAGAATACACGAGTGATTGTGGGATATCATCCTTTGAGTGAAACATGTAAGGGAGTGAATCATGAGTCTTAATTTTATATATTTGTGTTAGTACTAACCTTTATTGCAGGAACTATGTCACGTCAACATTCTCCTGAAGGTGAGAGGGGGAGGTTTGATGCTAGGTTAGTGATTGAGGCGTTGAGGAGTGAGATGAAGAGGATGTTTTATGAGGGAATGGAGCAAATTCATGAGACAGTGGAGAAAAAACTAGAGTAATCTAAAAATGTCTTTCAAGGGCGTAAGAGGGAGAGTTGTTCTAAGAGAGGACAAAGGGGTGGAGATGAAATTTTTTTATGATGAATTTGATGAACTTTCTATCGGGAGTTAAAGAGGTTATGGTGGTATGAATAGAGGAACTAGGGATTGGGAAGATAGAGGAGATAGGAATAGAGAGGATAATTAATTGAGTAGTATAAAGATGAAGATTCCTCCTTTCCAAGGGAAGAATGATCCCGAGGCATACTTAAAATGGGAGAAGAAGGTAGAGATGGTGTTTGATTGTCACAATTATAGTGGGAGAAAGAAAGTGAAGCTTGCTGCCATTGAATTTTCAGATTATGCCATAGTGTGGTGGGATCAACTGATGTTGAATAAAAGAAGGAATGGCCAACCACCTATTGAGTCTTGGGAAGAGATGAGGAGGGTGATGAAGAAGCGGTTTGTTCCTGCTTATTACTATCGTGAGTTGCACAACAAATTGCAAACTCTTAAGTAGGGAAGCCAGAGTGTGGATGAGTATTTCAAGGAGATGGAGGTTACTATGATTAGAGCAAATGTTGATGATGATAGAGAGGCTACCATGGCTAGATTTCTTGCGGGGTTGAATAGAGAGATACGAAATGTAGTAGAATTGCAGCATTATGTGGAATTGGAAGATATGGTGCACATGGCTATAAAGGTTGAGAACTAACACAGGAGCAAAGGTAGTAGTACTACACGGTTTCAACAGGGTGCTGGTTCATCTACTTGGAAGACTAACCAATGGAAGAAGGAAGAAAAGTCTTTACCCACCAAGCCAAAAGGAGAGCAGAAGCAAGCGGGTTCTACTCTTGGTAATCAAGGTAAACTTGATTCTTCTACTCTTAGAAATTTTGACATTAAATGTTTTAAATGCCAAGGTAGAGGTCATATTGCTAGTTAATGTCCGAATAGACATGTTATGATTCTGCATGATGATGGTGAGTATGAGACTGAGGGGGATAGTGAAGAGGATGATATGCCTCCATTGGAGGATGCTAGTGATGACGAGGAGCCTGCAATAGGGATGTTAGTGGAAATAGTGAAGCGAGCTTTGAATGTGCAGGTGAAGGAAGAAGAGGAGGTGCAACGAGAGAATATCTTTCATACTAGATGTTATCTAGGTGATCATATTTGCAGTTTGATCATTGATGGGGGGAGTTGCACTAATGTGGTGAGTACTTTCATTGTTGAGAGGTTGGGGCTCAAGACTACTAAACACCCTAGCCCATATAAATTGCAGTGGCTGAATGATAGTGGCGAGACTAAGGTGAGTAAGCAAGCCTTGATTGCTTTTCGCATCGGTAGGTATGAGGATGAGGTGTTATGCGATGTAGTGCCGATGCAGGTGTGTCATGTGTTGTTGGGGAGGCCATGGCAGTTTGACAGGAAGGTTGTTCATGATGGCTTTTCTAACAAGTATACACTTGTTCATCATGGCAAAAGCTATAATCTTAAACCCTTAATACCTAAACAGGTGTATGAGGATCAGTTGCAACTACAACAATCTTTTGCAAAATATAAGGTGAGTGAAAAATAGAGGGAGAGTGAGAGAGAAAAAGACATAGAAAAAGAAAAGGAACACAAAAGTCAATATCAAAAGGAAAAAGAGAGGAATGCTAGAAAGAGTGTGAGAGGCAAAGTTGAGGGGGGATCAACTTTGGTGGTGAGTGAAAAGGAGAGTGCAGCCTTGCAAAAGGAGAGTTGTGTGGCAAGAGCGAGTGTAGTGAGGAGAGCGTTAGTGATGAAGCAACCCATGTTGTTGCTGGTCTTTAAGGAAACTTGTTTGAATACTAACGAACCTTTTAACTCTTTGCCTAGTGTGGTTGTGTCTATTGTGCAGGAATTTGAAGATGTCTTCCCTGAGGAGATTCCAAAGGGGTTACCACCTATTCGTGGTATTGAGCACCAGATTGACCTTGTATCCAGAGCATCTATTCCAAACAAATAAGCTTGTAGGAGCCATCCAGAGGAGACAAAGGAACTCTAAAGGCAAGTCAATGAATTAATGGAGAAAGGGTACGTGAGAGAAAGCATGAACCCATGTGCAGTGCTTGTGATTTTGGTGCCTAAGAAGGATGGGTCATGGAGAATGTGTGTTGATTGCCGCGCCATCAACAACATCATGGTAAAGTATTGTCATCCCATTCCTCGCTTATATGACATGTTAGATGAGTTACATGGGTTTAGTGTCTTTTCCAAAATTGATTTGAAAAGCGAATATCACCAAATTAGAATGAAAGAAGGTGATGAATGGAAAACTGCATTTAAGATAAAATATGGATTATATGAGTGGTTAGTAATGCCTTTTGGTTTAACTAACACACCTAATACTTTTATGAAACTTATGAACCATGTTTTGAGGACTTTTATTGGCAAATTTGTGGTTGTCTATTTTGATGATATCCTCATTTACAGTAAGAGTTTGGAAGACCATATATCTCACTTGAGGGATGTTTTGGAAGTGCTTCGAAAGGAGCAATTATATGCTAACCTCAAAAAGTGCACTTTTTGCACAGAAAAATTTGTGTTTCTTGGTTTTATTGTTAGTGCATAGGGAATACAGGTTGATGAAGAGAAGATTCGTGCGATCCAAGAATGGCCTAGTCCAACTAATGTAAGTAATGTGCGGAGTTTTCATAGACTAGCGAGCTTTTACAGGAGGTTTGTGAAGGATTTCAGCACCACTTACTGAAGTAATCAAGAAGAACGTGGGGTTTAGATGGGGAGAGCAACAAGAGAAGGCCTTTCAGACGCTTAAAAAGAAGCTGACTCATGCGCCATTACTTGCTTTACCTGATTTTTCTAAAACTTTTAAAATTGAGTGTGATGCTTCAGGGATAGGTATTGGAGCAGTTCTCATGCAGGAGAGGAGACCAATTGCATTCTTTAGTGAGAAGCTAAGTGGGGCAACCTTGAACTACCCTACTTATGACAAGGAGTTATATGCATTAGTTCGAGCGCTGGAGACTTGGCAACACTATCTTTGGCTAAAAGAGTTCGTGATCCACACTGATCATGAATCCTTGAAGTACTTGAAGGGACAACATAAACTAAACAAAAGGCATGCTCGTTAGGTGGAGTTCATCGAAACATTTCCCTATGTCATCCACTACAAGTAAGGTAAAGAGAATGTTGTTGCTGATGCACTTTCTAGAAGGTATGCTCTTATCTCTACTCTTAGTTCTAGATTGCTTGGTTTTGAGCATATTAAAGAATTATATGCTGTTGATCGAGATTTTTGTGAAGAGTATGTGCACTGTGAGAAGAGTGGTCATGGTAACTTTTATAAGCATGAGGGATTCTTCTTTAGGGAGAATAAACTTTGCATTCTTAATTGTTCCTTAAGAGAGTTATTAGTGAGGGAGTCTCATGGAGGAGGTTTAATGGGGCAGTTTGGAGTAGCTAAAACCTTAGGGGTGTTGCAAGAACACTTCTATTGGCCTCACATGAAACGAGATGTTGAGAGGATTTGTGAGCGGTGTATCAATTGTAAGCAAGCAAAGTCTAGAGTCCAACCTCATGGGCTTTATACCCCACTTCCCATTCCTCATGAGCTGTAGGTAGACTTTTCCATGGATTTTGTGTTAGGATTACCCAGGTCTAGGTATGGTCGAGACTCTATTTTTGTAGTTGTGGATAGATTTTCTAAGATGGCACATTTCATTCCTTACCACAAAACAGATGATGCTTGCAATATTACTAATTTGTTCTTTAGGGAAGTTGTGAGATTGCATGGTATGCCTAGAACAATTGTATCGGATCGAGATGCTAAGTTCTTGAGCTACTTCTGGAAGACCCTGTGGGTTAAGTTAGGAACTAAGCTATTGTTTTCTACTACTTGTCATCCACAGACTGATGGTCAAACTGAGGTAGTAAATTGAACTTTATCTACCTAGTTAAGGGCTATCATTAAAAAGAACATTAAAAGTTGGGAGGATTGTTTGCCGCATGTTGAATTTGCTTATAATTGCACAATGCATTTTGTTACTAAGTTTACTCCTTTTGAAATTGTGTATGGTTTTAATCCACTAACTCCTTTGGATTTATCACCTCTGCCTGTTTCTGAGTATATTAATCTAGATGGTAAGAAGAAAGTAGAATTTGTTAAACAGATCCATGAGAAGGCAAGGCTAAACATTGAGCGAAGAACAGAGCAGTATGCGAAACAAGCCAACAAGGGTCGTCGACAAGCTATCTTTGAACCTGGAGACTGGGTTTTGGTTCACATGCGCAAAGAGCAATTTCCTGTGCAGCGTCAATCTAAATTACTTCCTAGAGGCGATGGGCCATTCCAAATTCTTGAGCGCATCAATGATAATGCCTACAAGTTAGATTTGCCAGGTGAGTATCAAGTAAGTGCTACTTTTAATGTTACTGATTTGAGTCCTTCTGATGTAGGCGACGATTTGAGGACAAATCCTTTTCAAGAGGAGGGGAATGATGAGAGCCATGATGGGAGCCAAGCTAGAAGGTGGAATGTGGATCCTCATGAAGTGCCACCTGGACCGATCACAAGAACTCGAGCGAAACGATTCAAGGAAGCACTGAACGGGCTGATAAAGGATATCCAAGAAGCTGAAAAAGAGTGCAGCAACCATGAGAATGACCTTGCATTTTCTCAAATCATTCAAGGAAAGCAAAGCATAGGAGATCAAAGTTGCCAGCCTTGACAACGCTGGCTTAAACGCTGCCGACCTTGAACCGGCGTTGCAATTAGTGCGCAACAGAGGGACTATGCCGGCATACTACGCTGCCGACCTATATACCCAACGTACATCCTACGCCGGCTACTACACCGCCTACTACGCTGCCGGCGTTCATTGCCTGTTTGTTATTTTTCCATGACTTTATTATGTTATGTCGTTTTGGGCTTTTATTATTACGAGTTGTAAACCCTAATATAAGCTGCTAGGGTTGGAAAACAGAACATAGAACACACTACAACATTGAATAACATATTTTTGAGAGAATTCCTCTCTTGGTTCTCTAAAGAACTTCCCTTGAACTTATCGGATTTCTTCCGTGGTGTTCAACCCGACTTATCAATTGGTCTTTCATCCTGATTGTGGCGTCAACAAAACATACCAAGGTTCTTGCCTCGTCTATAGGCAACGGGTCGCGGTTCCACTTTGATTGTTTGGCATCTTGGGTTGTAATTCCGAACGTATTGGTATTAGGTCTCTTCACACGTGGGCATGATTCGTATCACAATCTGTCCTACTTAAGTTTCCAAATTCCAAATCAAAGTTCCTTGATGTGCTTGTTAGAATCCGGGTAGGTTATTCCTTTGTTAATTTTCCCATGAGAAATTGGGATGATTTCTCCACCTCGAATTATAAGTATTATTGTAGGGGTTGTTTGGTTGCCTGTGTGGAAGTCCTACAAAATTAGCATTTTCATTAAAATTAGAAATAAACTTTGGCTAACCTGGCTACTATGCCATGGAGATTCCATCCACTTTCTTGATTCTAGCCTCAACTTGTGTTGCTAAAGCAATAACAACGTCAACATCATATACTCTTGCTACTTTTAGTTGTCTGGCTCTTAACGCATTCCACTTGTAGCTTTTCATGTTCATGTTTTCTATCAAATTCTAGGTCTCTTTAGGAGTTTTTTTATTTAATGTCCCTCTAGTTGCTGCATCTACCATCTACCTAATGGTTTGATTCAATCACCCATAGAAAGTTTAAATTTGTATCCACAATGGAAGATCGTGATGTAGGCATCTCCTTAACAGATCTTTATATTTCTTCCATGCATCATATAAAGTCTTAGACTCTATTTAAGCATAGGAGGAGATATCATTTCGTAGCTTTGCAGTCTTTGCTAGTGGAAAATACTTAGCAAGAAACTTTTCCTCCATTTGTTCCCATGTAGTTATCGACCCCTTAGATAGAGAATTTAACCATTGTTTAGATCTACTACGTAATGAAAAAGGGAAAAGTTGTAACCTGATGGCATCATCAATGGCCTCATTGATTTTAAAGGTGTCGTAGATTTCCAAGAAGTTGACGATGTGTGCATTTGGATCTTCATCCTACAAACCAACCAAATTGAATGAATTGTTGAACCATCTAAATGATATTGGGTTTAATTTCAAAGTTGTTAATTGTAATTGCAAGCCTAACAACACTTGAATTAGCCCCAACAAGTGATGGTCTCGCATAATCGAACATCGTTCTCTCTTTTTGCTTGTTGGCCATGTTGATATATTGGTTATCGTCTGAGTCTTGAGCTAAAATGTGATATTGACTTGCTCTACTGCATCCTTAAGGCATAAAAAATAGCAGGAAAACATAAACTATAGAAAATAAAGACTAATAAAAAAAGCAATAAAGGAAATAATGATTAGATTAACAAGATACAAGTGTTCCTAATATCTTAATCCCTGGCAACAACACTAAAAACTTGATATTGGTCTTCCTACTATCTAACTTTAGACCTACAGGCAAGTGTACCTCTTGGTTTTATAATATAGTGGATAAAGATATCAAGTGTCGATCCAACAGGGATTACGAGTACTAGTAATTATCTTTTTTCTTATTATCTAATCGACAAAATTAAATAAATGAGTAAATAAAATAAATAACAAATAAATTACTGAAAGCAATAATCAATAAAAATGTATTTAGGTATTGAATCTCCCTAAAATTACTAATGTAATTAACTAATTATTATTCAAATTCTTATTTTATTCTTGGACTGTGGTAATTCTTAAATCGAACTAATAGCTCTCTCGAGTCATACTAATTCCTAATTCTATATTGATTAATTGGAATCTCTTCTTAATTAAAATCCCTAAAATTGCATTATATTTGATCTATGAATTCCACTATTAGGTTTCACCCTAATCTTGAAGAATTACATCGTCCTATCTTTAGGATTGCATTCAACTCCTTTCAATTATACTAGATCTATTCTTATATAAAATCTCTCAATCTTTACATAAGAAATCAAATTTCAACTAATATGCTAGCAATATTAAATTGAAAATAATAAGAAACATAACTAAATCACAAGAATGATAGTAAATTATTAAATAATAATCATAAAAATTGCATGCTTATTCTAGAGTTCTTTGTACCCGAATACAGTAGGAAATTAAACTATAAACATGTTAAATCTAAAAGCAATAATAAAAGAGTGCATAAATAAAAGCATAAGAAATAAAAATATAAAAATCTACTCTAATCTTTTAATTTAATTCTAATCTCTTAATCTTCTAATCTATTTTTTATAATCATCTAATTCTATCTTCCTAATCTAATCTACCCTACTTGGACTGCTGCTGTGTAATGTCTTTATATAGGCCGTAGGAGTTCATCACTGACACGGTCTTGGCGTCTCCTACAAATCTGATTTGGCCTTATCCAATTCTTCTCCTAATTCTTACCGTTATATATATGTGAAATTCTTGGCGCTGGATGAAATCTTCCTTGTGCTTTCTGGCATGTTTTCCGTGTGTTTTCCAGCGTATTGAAACGGATGAATCTTTGTCTGTCTTGCATATATATTTATTGGAGTCATCAGCACGGCTACATCTTGGACGAAATCTTCGGCAAATCAATATGGAAATAATTTCCGGTGAATCTTCTCAACTTGTTTTTCGGTGGACGAATTTGTTTGTTTGGCTTTGTTGTACGATTGACGAATGGATGGACACATCCTTATTTGTTTCACTTGTTTCACTTCCAATTTTGTTAAAATTATATTTTTCTTTAACTTTCAAGTAATTTTCCTATATATTCATAAATTATAATTTAAAAACTTTAAAATTAAAATAAAGATTAATTAAGCACATTATTTATACAAAATGTAAGAATATTAAATAAAAGGTTATTTTAATTTATATGAATAATTAATATTTTATAATCCTTATTAGTGGGCCTAGGATAGATTTCTCCCCATAGCATCCCTTAGCTAACATGAACTATAGAATCTGGATGCCCGTTAGCGGCACATTGAAACACAAGGAGGGACACACAATATCACCTCGCCCATGTTGTCGGCGCATATGGATATGCGTTGGACAAGTAGAACATGTCATAGGTGTTTCAGTAACCTAGTTTTTTTTCCTTGAAATTCATCATATTAATTATTTACAGTGAATATAATTTTCTATTTTTCAGGTGGAATGGGAGCCATACAATGGAAATGTAATTAATCTCCTACCTGATTTCTGCAAAGGTGGCATGCACATTTGGACGACTCAGGTGCCACTAATTTGTTTCCACACTGTTAAATGGCATGTACTAGAATTAGTGGCCAAGGAATTTGATAGGTTTCAATATATCCCACAACTGGTGAACACGCAACTGGAGCTCCATCAAATCGGCTTGGGGGGGAGGATTGATGTTGATTGGTTGGTTTAGCATGTAGTGTATATACAAATGTGGGAATAGTGGCTTGATCGAGTGGTCTACATGAAGGGCCCTAGTGGTGTGCATGACAATTACATGCAGTGGTACGGATCGATTAGCTAGCGCTATATTGGATACACGAGGGCTATGTAATGATTTTTGGTAAGTACGATTTATATCAACATTCCGTAAGTGAATAATTGCATGATTGTTTCTTATTTAATTTACATTTTGTTCATACTTGTAGGGTGAAACGTTATGACAAATCTACTTGTTGTCAGATCTAGACATGGCCATGAGAATAGCTACTTAGGGTCTTCATTTCATGCACTAGCATGGGGAGGTAACATTGTACCGATAGTCGCAACAATAGAACATGCAAGAGGTGGAGGTGATGGTCCAATTGATTCCTATATGGCAATGGATGGCAGGATGATGACGAGCTCGAAATCGAGGTGAGACACAATAAAATCCAATAGAGGACCAATAGATGCCTATTGATTTCGATGAGATGTATGCTAGCTCAAAGCCAATTTTTAGCTAATACGAAATACCATATCGACATTCTATTAGTGGTCTAGCTCCAACACCACTAGTTCCACAAAAGAAATACTCTAGAAAACAACCTATGTACCAGGATGAATCATCAACTCAACCTACAGAGTAGAGTCCCGTACCTCAGCGAACGTTCGACAATACTCCCCAACAACATCCAATATAAGAGTCTGAAGCTCCTCTAGTTCTACAACCAAAGCCAACCAATGCCTTCACTCAGCTAGCTAGACATTTTATTAAGGGAAGGAGATATGATGGGATAGGAATCGATAATTTGTTATTCATTTTATATGTATATGTTCCATTGAAATGATTAAGTTGATGTATTTTTATATTTTGTAACAAATTACTATGCATTCCGTCTAACAAATAATGTTAACATTTGCTTACTACACATGCAATGTATACATATATAAATTTACAAGTTCGGATAAGTGAAAAAAAATTAACAAATGTCTAAAGAAATTAATACTTAATATAACAACTCAATAAATTACAAAAAGATATATGCAGAAGATCAAGCATCTCCCTTTTGCTACGTCAAAACAAAGTCGATGAAGTGGTTGAGGACTCACCTAAGTTGCAAAAGGAAAAAGATAATGTTAACATCACAAATGCAATATCAAACGTGATGAAATGTGTAATGGTATTCATCATTTACCATTATGGCATCGATGTGGGCACATCCTTCTATTATGCCTCCCCCCGTTTGGAAAAGTCCACATGTCATTTGATTTGAATGCTCCTTAATGTCCATTTCCATGTGGTATCGTTTTTTCCTTGGTTTTCTGTTCTTCCGTGCGAGGTCTCCCATTAGGTGAAGTGATAGGAAGTGTATTAGCTCCTAATCCAACTCGTCGCCTATAGGCATGAAGTGCATCCTATATGTGTGCTCTTGATTCGTTCATCTGTACTAATCAAGTATAAAGTACATCATATCAAGCTTAAGTGAGGCAATTACTACATATGCATGAGAGCATGGATTTCTGTATATTTGCCACTTTTGGCAATTGCATGTGCTGTGAGCAAAGTCAACAATGTGCATTTAGCACCCTCCCCTTAACTTGCTAGTGACGTAATGACTACTCGTAAAGGCTTCGAAAACTCTGTCTTACCTATTATAGTCAATGACCTTATGGTTGCTAGTTTGTAAACTCCATCTTTCAATTTTTTGGGTTGTACATGTGGTAAAAATTCTACCCTTTGCCATATTCCTCAATGTCTTCATATGCTTCTAGATGAAGTACCCTATGCAGTTGTAGAACATCTTCTTCACTAAAGCAGTCACAGGTAACCCTAAGCCCCCTTCAACACAAAATTGTAGCTTTCAATAAGGGTTGGAGGTCATATACCTAAATTGATAGCAACCGTCATAAGCTAGTGTCCACATATCCAACAGTATGTCATCAAACTAGTCCAATGTATCAGGTTTAATAATCTTCGCCTACTTCATCACATAGTTTAACTTGCAAGATTGTGCTTGCAACTCGGTATATGTCATTAACCTCTTGCATTGCATGTTTTTATTTTTCGAGTTGAAGTTTCTTGCAAGGTATCATAGATAGAACCACTACATTGCAAATAGAGGTTGCCATCCATTCACTTTTTCTTCAATCGTTGACTTGATGCTTGAGTTTCTATCCGATATGAGGCAAATGGTTTCATAACTTGCACAGTCATCAACAACATATGTCTTTAGTTTTCTCAAAAACCAGCCCCATGTCTCAACCGTTTCCTAATCAACTAGAACTAAGGCCAGCGAAAGTATATGGTTGTTGCGATTAATGCCACAAGCAACTAAAGCAACTAACAACCTGTGAGTGTACTTCCTATACAGAAAAGTGGCATTAATGATAACAATTGGTCTAAGGAATCTCTACACAACAATGCACAACCCAAATGCCTAAAATACTTACTTCAAAGTAGACACACCGGGGTTAGTTGATTTGCTCCACCCCTAATCAATTTGTGTTCCAAGATTTGTATTTTTAATCGCATTGAGAAGTTTAGGTAGTTCATTGTAAAACTTCTCCTAGTTCTTGTACACATGCTCAATGGCCTATTTCTTCCCCTCCCAAACCTATCTCCTACTGATCTTATAGCTAAATTCCTATTTAACAATAGAAGTCAACTTTGCTACCCTCATATCTAGATTGTTCCTAAAAAGATTTACAAATCGACTAGCAAAGAGATTGCAATCTAGCTTTAGGTGATCCTGACTAATTAACAAGTTATTGCATGTGTGTGGACTCTCGAATCTCGTTACTACGAACATGCCCCTAACTTCTTCTTTTGGGCTTATAGCCTTTATTTACAATTGTTGTCTTTTCTCAAACAATAAACAAACCACAACAATCGACTATACCCTATAATAATAAAGTTACAATGGTTTTTTACATGGTAAGCCTTCATTGCTTGAATCACATCTATTTTCATTCTAAATCTTATGCCCCTATAGAAATCATCACTATTGCTTGAACCACTACAAATATTGGTTTGCTTCTGCTCGAAATGAATGTAACCATCATCACCCCTAATGTTGTAGTACGAAATAGGATCTCTAACCACCATGCTTAGTGTTTCAATCTTCTTTGATTGATATATTAGTTATCTCGAGTACGTATGTATGGTTGGAGAGTCTTCTTCAAGTACTTCATTACCTTCGTTTTCATTTTCCCCATCGGAACTATCCTTGTTATTAGTACTCTCCTCCTCAACACTCATTCTTACATCAGTTTCAGTTGCAGTCTCCGCTCCTAAACGAACCATGTACGGATCTCATGTGTTTGATTGTTGTAATACTGGAATAACTGCTCTATCTATTTCATTTTCATCATTAACTTCCATTAAAGATGGAATTGAGGGTTGAAATGTCGATGCATCAGGCTGCATTTTTGCAATATCATGTGACGAATGCAGCTGATTACTTATATTGAATGTTTGCCTTACGGAACGGTCCCCTAAATCGCCAAAAATTCCGATGTACAATTATTGTATGCCACAATCTTTATATGATTCAACCGTTTCAATAAAATTTTCAATGTTTTCATCATCTTTAATTACCATCAACGCATATTATGTATTGCTCTCATGGAACATATAATGTTTGTGAATTATCTCAAACCCTCACTTTGGTTAGATTGACTTTGATACTGCAACATGTTCAGTAGAAGAATTCATTATAACTGACATTTTTCTTCATTTTCAACTTTTTCACTAGATCCCTATCATATTCTAACCCCCAGTTACTAGCCACAATATTTTCAAATGCATAGATCATCAATTTCACATAGTCATCCATTGTTTTCCTATCCACAATATATGTAAATTATGAGTTTTTTTTTTAAATGGCAATTTCCAATAACAACATTGCAAAAAAATGCACAAAAAAATTCCGTATCATTTTAAATTTTATTTTTTTTGACATCATTTCCAAACAAATTTTTTCTAAAAATTATACTGATATTATTTTTTTTATAATATAGTGGCTACTAAAAATTTTCATAATTTTCATATTATTTTACAACACTATAAAAATTATTTCATATTCTAGATATTACAAATTTTCATCATGATATTTTTTTTATAACAATATAGATAGCATTTTAATTTAATATTTAAAAATAATATCAAAATTTTTGTCATAACAAAATATTCTTGTAAAAATTAATATCACATATTATGTACTACAGGATCTATATAAATCATATCTAATACACTATAAACTAATAATAAGCAATAACATTTTTTATAAAATATAACATTACAGCAATAGTTTCCTCAAATCATAACATCAAACATAGAAAAAAAAACTTCAACTTTTTCTAAAAAAAACATACCACAATCGATTAATTATTGAGAAAATACTTAAATCTTGATGTATTACTTCAAATCCCTCCTTTGTTCTATAGAATCACTTATTCTTCTTTTTCCTGCAAACGAGAGAAAAAAATAGATCAATTTTGAAGGTATGGAAAATTACAATAAAGTTTTTCTATTTCTGTATTTATATTTTTTTTATTTTGTCTATTGTTTTCACGTGACTTATTTTTTACATTGACGGTGAATATTAAAGTAAAAAAAAAATAGATGGTGAGATTACTTGATGTGGCAGAATTGAAGATGTAGATCGGGTCTATATCTTCAGTACAATCCGTGCCTTTAGTTTTAATTTTTTTGTAACCCTAAAGTCGCAAACAACGTATGTATCTTTAAAATTTATTTTAGGAATAATTATTTTGGATATAATATTTATATAATTAAAAAAAAAACTATAATATTTAAGAGTGTAACCTAGATTGATTGTATGCTCACTGTTACTGCCAGAAAAGAGAATCAAGTTTTTAAGGCTGCATTCTCCTACACTAGGTTCTGAGCAAACATCTTACTTTGCATTATAGTGATTGTTGTTAAACGAAACAAAGAATAGGATACCCATCTTCTTCCCATTTGTTCTCGGCGGTTCATATATTTATATGTATGTATAATAATAATAATTTTCATTCCCTTAAATTTGTTTTCTTTTTTCTTAGATAAAGCTATATTTGCCCAAATACCGGAATAAGAAAGAAAAGAACAGTTGAGTTACGGATTATAACAAGCTGTCAGGTCCTACGATAGAGTGCGCACGCATACATGCTATATTTTGTTTTATTTATTTATTTTCTTTTAAAAAAATAAAACTCTATTATTTTGTAATGGGAAAAACAAATATACAACCTTATACCTTACTACATTTAATCAAGCTTTTCTTGTTCATTTTGATAATATACTTATAATGTGTTTATACTTTAAAATAGAATAAAAAAAAATTATACTTTGAGGATAACTATTATCTAGAATAGGTTAAAAATTTGTATTTTAATATTTATTTTACATATATATTTTTTGCAATGAATGTCAATTCCCAGTATTTATTTCTCCTTAATAATATTAAATTGAGAATACGAACGAAATTACCAATTTACTCTTATTTAGTATTAATAAAAATATGATTGATATAATCTTTTAAATTTTTATTTCTACTACAAAAGAATAAGAAATTTCATCTTTTCTTAAATAAATTTTTTAAAGTAAAAATAAAAAATCTTAAAAATAAAATTCCTTTCTATTACCTCTAAATAAACTTTCGAAGGTTTTTTTAACTTTTCTAAAAAATGCATTTTTTATCACATTCGCTATCGAATAACACCAAGATAGAAGTGGTAGAATTCTACTTTGCAATGTTGGAAGTGTGATTTTAGGTAGCGTTTGATTGTCATAAAAATGTGGTACTGAATAGGACAAATTTTTTTATCCTGCGTTTGGTTGCCATTCATGAAAAAAGTACTGGACAAAAATTCAATGTGGTACTAGACAAAATAGAAAATTTTTGTACAACATGTAATTAGGTACAAAAATTCTAATACTGGACAAAAATTCATTTTTTCGAAATCCCCAACTTGCCCTTCATATTTTTCTCTTTACAAACAAACCCTACCTCCCCAAACCCTTTTCATTCGAACCCATCTATGGCGCACTAGCTTGCCCTTCAAGTGCAGTAGGAAAACCCATCGGCGCCGCTCCAACAATGGGATTCATTATGTAATCGACCGCTATTCGATCGTCGCTGTCATCACGTTAAAAGTTGCTGTTAGCTTTGTATCCTTCCATTCTTTCTCACATTCTTGCTTGCTTTTCTATGTTCCCCACATGCTCTACCTATGGTTGTTGCCGTCCGTTTAAATCCCCCTCGCTTGCTTTTCTATCTTCATCGCATGCTCTCCTTTTGGTTGTTACCGTGTGTTTAGATGTCTGTTGAAATGAGACGATGGTGGTGGATCAATCATTCATTTATAAATAGATCATCACTTGTCCCAACTTGATTCCAAACTCACGTTTTGATTTCCAATACGATAAGAACAAAAAAAATTACACAGCATGAGAAAAATAATATAACATAAGTTTTTTTTTAAATCATGTTTATTGCTAATTTCAAGTCAAGATTAACAACTTTTGTAAAACTTTGGCTGAATGCCTTTCATAATTCATGTTCAAGTATATATATACATCAGGAGGATATCTTTCCAAGCAACTATATCTTACAAACTAAGAAAATAAATCTTCCTCTACTAAAATATACAATACAAAATATACATGCCATATTTACAAACTAAGTCACAAAACAAATATCTAAGTGTTCATGGCCGTGCCTTTTAGCTGTGTATCAGGCTGTGTATGCTTCTGGCAGCTACCTGACACAATACACGGCCGTGCCTTCTAGCCGTGTGTCCGGCCGTGTATGCTTCTGGCTGCTACCTGACACAATACACGGTCGTGCCTTCTGTTCGTGTATCCGGCCGTGTATGTTTCTGGAAAGTACCTGACACAACACACGGCCGTGCCTTCTGACCGTGTATCCAGCCGTGTATATTTCTGGAAGTTATCTGATATAATACACGGTCGTGCCTTTTGACCGTATATCCGGCCGTGTATGTTTCTGAGCTTCCGGACCTTCTTGTTTGATATCCCCCCTCAAATTGATGCGGACTGATCAAGAAGCATCAATTTGCCAACAAGAAACTGATGACGCTACCGAGAAAGAGCCTTAGTAAATATATCAGCTGTTTGAAGATTCGAAGATATATGTAGAAGAGAAATAGCACCATTATCATTAATTTCTCGAATAGAATGACAGTCCACTTCAATATGTTTCGTACGCTCATGAAAAACAGGATTACCAGTAATCTGAACCGCACTAGTATTATCGACATGAAGAGAGGTAGACCCAAGTTGAGGAAAACCAACCTCAGCCAACAATCCTCGAAGCCAAATAATCTCAGAGCAAGCAAACGACATAGCACGATATTCGGACTCAGTAGAAGACTTAGACACACGATCTTATTTCTTACTCTCCCAAGAAATTAAAGAGTTACCAAGAAACATACACCAACCAATAATAGAGCGACGTGTATCAGAACAACCAGCCCAATCAACATCACTATATGTGGTTAAGTGAATGGGAGACTCCGTAGAAAAGAACAAACCCCGATGAGAAGTCCCTTTTAAATACCGAACAATACGACGAACTGCTGCTAAATGAAGATGTGTAGGTACCTACATAAATTGACTAACTTGTTGTACAGCAAATGAAATATCAGGCCATGTAATAGTCAGATAATTGAGACTTCCAACAAGTTGTCGGTATAGAGATGGATCAGATAGAAAGTCACCATCATGTCGTTGATATTTAACATTCACTTCCAAAGGAGTATCGACAGAACGTCCCTCTTGGAGACCAGCTAAAGCAATAAGTTCCTCAGTATATTTATGTTGATGAAGAAAAATACCAGTAGAAGAAGAATGAACCTCAAGACCTAAGAAATAAGTTAACGAGCCCAAATCTTTCATATGAAAAGAAGCTTGAAGTCGTTCTTGTAACTGAGACATTAATTGAGTATCAGATCCTGTGATAACAATATCATCAACATAGACTAACAACAAGACAATTCCCTTGTCAGTCTTGCACAGGAATAATGAAAAATCATACTGACTTTGAATAAAAGAGAAACTAAGAAGAGTATTACGAAACTTCTCAAACCAGGCTCGTGGAGCTTGTTTCAAGCCGTATAGAGACCGTTTAAGCTTACAAACATCAGGTGAGGGTGTGGAAAACAATCTTGGAGGAGGAGTCATATAGATATCTTCCTTGAGGTCTCCATGCAAAAATGCATTCTTAACATCCATCTGTCGTAAGAACTATCCTTTAGATGCAGCAATAGATAGAATGAGCCGGACAGTTGTCATCTTAGCCACAGGTGCAAAGGTCTCTTCATAATCAATGCCATATCCCTGTCGATTGCCAAGAGCTACCAACCTTGCCTTATATTTGTCGAGGGAACCATCAGATCAAATCTTAAGAGAGTAAACCCATTTACAACCAATGGGTTTAACACCAGCAGGACGAGAAACAATATCCCAAGTGTGATTATCTTGAAGTGCTTAAAGTTCCTCTTGCATGGCTTTTATCCAGCAAGGTTGTTTAGCAGCCTGAGAATAAGAGGTAGGAATGGTAGCATTAGTTACAATTGCAGAATAGCCGTATCTATTTGGAGGACGAGTGTGCCGAGTTAATCGTCAAAGAATCATTGAAGCATTTTCAGGAGCAGGGTCAGAAAGGACAAGTCCAGGCTTGAACCGTTTATCAAAATAAGAGTCATCAAAGTGAGGAAGCACAACAGTATCGGATGTCAAAAAATGTTGCTGAAAATAGTATTCATGTTTAAAGAAAATCACATCCCGAGAGATATGCCATCGATTATTTATCGAATCATAACACACAAAACCTTTATGATTAGAACTGTAACCCATAAAGCCACATCAAACAGACCGGGCTGACAACTTATGACGTTCATGAGTTGGTAAATGAACGAAACAAACACATCCAAAAGTATGTAGCATATGATAATTAGGATGTTTACCAAACACTCGTTGATAGGGAGAATCAAACTTCAATTGTTGAGATGGTAAGCGATTAATAAAATAAATAGCAGTAGATAAAGCTTTGGTCCAAAACTTAGCTGGAACAGAAGATTTTAACAACAATGTGCTCACCACATCTAACAAATGTCGATTTTTCTGTTCGGCAACTCCATTCTGCTGAGGTGTATAAGGACATGAGCATTGTGAAACAATACCCTTGGTATGAAGAAATGCTTGAAACTCATGAGACATATATTCACCACCATTATCAGACCGTAAGATTTTAATACAAGTGGAAAACTGAGTCTCAATATATGTCACAAAGGTTTGAAACACAGTAAACATGTTTGCTTTGGAATGCAAAAAATAAATCCATGTAAATCGATTGTAATCGTCAATAAATGTCACAAAATATTTATACTGATCATGTGAAATAATTAGTGCAATTCCCCAAACATCACTATGAATAATATCAAAACATTTATTGGCACGGCTACCCAAAATAGGAAAAGGCAATGTCTTACTTTTGCCTAGTTTACAAGTATTAGGGGGAGAATGTTAGGTTCTCTAATTTAGTTTTGATGTTAATAAAAGAGGAATAATCTGTAACAAATGAAGATAGTACGTAATTTTTCTAAAGTTGAACAAGGAGACAGAAGCTTGTTCAGAACCTTCAAAAGTGTTATATAGAATATTTTTGTTCTGATAGAAGGTGTTTCAGAAGTTATGTAGTGTATCCGTAGTTATCATGTTAATCTTTCAGAAGCACTTTCAGAACCTTTATACTAGGAGAACAGTTGACAGGTTTGTTTCAGAAGCACTTTCAGAACCTTCATAATAGTAGGACAGTTAACAAGTTTGCTTCAGAAGCACTTTCAGAACCTTTCATGTCTGTCACGAATTTTTCTAGATTACGTTCTAATTTTTATATCGATATTTTTTAATAAATTTCAAGGCCTAGCTCCACGTGTCAAGTATTTTTGGGTAATATACTTGATGTGTTTTACTAAAGTTGGATTTTATATCATGGGGTTTTTAATTTACATAAAGTTTTACAAGATTTTATTCAAAGATTTCATTTTATGATAAAATGAGATCATATAAGATTTACAAGTTTTATGAAAATTTAAATTTAGATATTTGTGCTATATTTTGGGAGATCCAGCAGTTACAAAGATAAGGATAAGAAATATGGTTGTTACATGAAGATATGGTTCCACAATGTGAGGGATATCTTCAACAAATGTGATCCAAGAGATATATCTAAAGAAGATCTCGGTCAAACTAATTTATCCAAGCTTATCCTCATCAACAATATCACGGAATGCAAATTCTCTCCAACAGATCCAACTTATTTTTGAATTAAAAATTCAAAAATAAATTTAAGATTGTCACGTGGAAAGTAGCCGTTATGTTCTCTTCATATAAGGAGTGTTTAATTCAAATGAAAAAAAAAAGAGAAGAGAACGTTGTTGAACAAAAAAGAGACACACGAAAAGAAAAGACTCATACATCTTCAAGCGAAAAATCTTTACATATACATGTGAATTATCATATAGAGGAAATCTGATATTCCTCATTGTTGTTGAAATTCCTTTCGTGAATAAGGAATTGTTTGTTGTTTCATCACTGTAGTTGAGTAATTAGCTTAGTGAAGAAGCTAGAAAGACTCAACAGTGAGACTTTGCCTTGAAGAGGTTTATGTTGTATATCTTCAATTTGTTTGATATGGTGAAACACAACCAGTATAGACAACCGGGACCCCGGCATGGAGCTGGAAAAGTGGACTGACGCGCAAGGCGGAACCTCTATAAATATCTGAGCATTCTATTCTTCTCTACTTTTTATTTATTGCATATTATTGTTCTTCATTATCGTTATTCACGTGATTTTATTAGTCAAGAGTTTTGATTGATTTGCGAAAAAGTGAAACTTTAGGTAATTAATCAATTCACCCCCCTCTTGATTAATCTAATTGGGACCAACAATTGGTATCAGAGTCGGACTCATCTATTTTGAGTGATCCAAAATGGTTGAAAATAATGTTGCAATTAATCGAGCTCTTTACTTCGATGGCTCAAACTTCTCATACTGGAAGATGCGTATGGAAACTTACATTAAAGCTAATGATTATGATTCATGGCAGGTCATTTCACTTGGAGACAATGTGTTCACCTTCAACAGAGATTCAACCTTGTCAGATTCGGAGAAGAAAATTATCGAGAAGAACAACAAAGCAAAAAATTTGTTACTGACTACTATTGCGCCGTCAGAGTTCTATTTAATATCATCATGTGCAAGTGCAAAGGAGATTTGGGATATCCTATCCGATACATATGAAGGGACTGATACCATCAAGGAAACCAAAATAAATACTTTAATTCAACAGTATGAATTATTTAAGTTTAAGTCTAATGAAGATGTCAAAGATGCTTTTAACAGGTTTACAGCCATTACAAATGAGCTTTCATCACTTGGAAAGAAACTTCCAGATCCAGATCTTGTGAGGAAAATGTTGAGGATATTGCCACCATCTTGGGATGCAAAGAAAACTGCTATAGAGGAAGCTTAAGACCTAAACAAGCTAACTCTCAGTCAATTGAGAGAAAAGCTCATGGCATATGAGTCACACTTAAAGACCACACAAAGAGGAGAAGACGGTACCAAAGGGATTGCGTTTAAAGTCAAGGAAATAAAGCAAAATGAAACTAAAACAGATGATAGCGATGATGAGAAAGAAGAGGACATCGGTCTTCTAGCACGTAGACTCAACAGGCTGCTCAAGAAGCAAAGAGGTAAGAAGTTTAATGTTTTCAAGAAAAGTACTGAATATAAGCATAATGATGTAGGAAAAGCGTACAAAGAGAAAGAAAAGAAGAAAGAGAAAAGGGAGATTCAATGTTATGAATGCAAAAAGTCAGGACACATCAAATATGAATGTCCAACACTGATCAAGAAAATGGGAAATTATAAAAAGAAAAGTCGAGCAATGCTAGCAACATGGAGTGATTTAGAGGTTACAGAGACAAATTCAGAGGATTCAGAAGAAGAAGAGGATGAGGCAAATCTGTGTTTAATGGCTAGTTCTGAGGTACATTCTGAATCTGATGAAGATGTAACTGAAACTGACATGCTAGTAGAAATGAGTAAGCTATTAAAGGCATTAAAAAGGGTTGATACAAAATTAGCTAAGTATGAAAACGAAATAAAAGCTCTTAAGAATGAAAAGGAGGCAGTAAAGCAAACAAATTCGTTACTTGCGGATGAAAATGATATCCTGAAACAAGAAAATGAATCCATGCATGTGAGTATTGAAAAATTAAGAGTAGAAAATCACCTACTTGAAGTAGAAACAAGTAACATGAAGGTAAAGATTGATGAGTTGTCAAATTCGTTGAAAACTACCTTTAAGAAATTTGATGAAAGTGAAAAGAAATTGACCATGTTAATTTCTTCACAAAGAATTTCAAATGAAAAACATGGGTTAGGATATGAGCATGGTTCGAGTTCAAAATCGAATCAAAATACAGTTTTTGTTAAAGCTAAGCAAGTCTTAAGTGATGAATTCAAAAGTAAAAAGTACATTTCGAATACAAATATTGTTAAAAGAGGAAATACCAGAGACTTTTACAGAAGTTATTCTGACAAGAGGTATCCACACAATGGGTACTACAGAAGCTATACTAGAAGGTATAACAGAAGTTATACAAACCAGAACTTCCAGAAACAGGTAAATGATAGGTATAGGAATGTTAATTCTTATGCATGCTTCTTCTATAATAAATTTGGTCATATTGAGAAATTTTGCTATTATAAAAGAAAGAAGCTCAGCAATCAACAAGTAAATCGAAGAAATCAAATGAGCTTATCTTTTAAAGGGCCCAAACTTGCTTGGGTTCCTAAAAGGACTTAATTCTTTTTATTTGTATAGGAACATGAAGCTAAAATAAGAGGAACATGGTATTTGGATAGTGGATGTTCTAGACATATGACTGGAGATGCTTCATTGTTCAATAGCATAAATTGGGAAGAAAAAGGGTATGTAAAGTTTGGAGATGATAGTAGAGGTAAAATAATTTCCACTGGAACAATTGGTATGCCTACTTTGCTCATTGAAAATGTATATCTTGTGCAAGGTTTAAAACACAATTTACTTAGTATTAGTCAGTTATGTGATAAAGGTTATAGAATGATTTTTGATCAAGACAAGTGCTATGCTTTTAATGAAAATGATGAAAGATTATTTGAAGGAATTAGGAAAAGAAATATCTATCTTATAAAACTAGATGAAATCAATAATGATTGTTGTTTAATTTCTTTGAATGATCATGTTTTTGCTTGGCATAAACGACTAGGACACGTTAATTTTAATCACTTAGAAAAATTATCTAAAAAGGATATTATTAAAGGATTACCTAAGATAAATATTAAACAAGATGTGAAATGTGATACTTGCTTAAAGAATAAAATGGTTTCTATTTCTCATAAAAGTAAAAATGTAATTTCAACTAAGAGACCACTTGAATTATTGCATCTTGATCTTTTTGGACCTACTAGAGTCTTAAGCATGGGTGGAAGCAAATATGGACTTGTTATTGTTGATGATTTTTCAAGATATACTTGGGTTATATTCTTGCAACACAAAAGAGATACCTTTGATTCTTTTCAAAAGTTTGCAAAACAAATACAAAATGAAAAGGGAGTTTCCATAATTAGTCTTCGAACTGATCATGGAACAGAATTTCAAAATGCAAGTTTTTTAAACTTTTGTGAAGAACATGGTATATCTCATAATTTCTCAGCTCCATACACTCCTCAACAAAATGGAGTAGTGGAACACAAGAATAGAACTTTACAAGAGATGACTAGATCTATGTTAAATGAAAGTGGAATTGCTAAGTATTTTTAGGTAGAAGCAGTTTCTACAGCTTGCTATATCATCAATAGAGTTTTCATTCGACCTATGACATCAAAGAATGCTTATGAGATGTTTCGAGGTAAGAAACCTAACATTTCATATTTCCATATCTTTGGATCTAAATGCTTTGTGAAAAAGAATCCACTCAACCTTGGTAAGTTTGATGAAAGATTTGAAGAAGTTATTTTCTTAGGATATTCTCAAAATAGTTGTGCTTATCGTGTTTTCAATAAATCATCAAAAACTATTGAAGAATCAATAAATGTTAAATTTATTGAGGATTTAAAGGATGTTGATTCTGATGAAGAAAAGGACTCCAATTCTAAAGCAGAAGTTAGTTTAGAACCTAAGTCAGAAGCACCTGCTGTTAACATTCAAGGATTTGGTCATCCATAACCTATTTCAGAGGCAAATACAGAAGGTACTTTAGAAGTTGTAAGATCTGAACAAGAGGCTTCTAAAGCTTGGAGGTATAAGTCTGCACATTCTTCTGATCAAATAATAGGCAATATTCAATTGGGTGTTAAAACAAGAGCTAATCTACAAAATCTTGAAAATCATTTTGTGTTGTTATCTGAAATTGAACCTAGTAATATGGAAGAAGCTTTAAATGATGAAAATTGGATTATATCTATGCAAGAAGAATTAAATCAATTTCAAAGAAACAATGTATGGAATTTAGTTCCTAGACCTATCGGAAAGTCTATAATTGGAACTAAATGGGTGTTTAAAAATAAATTAGATGAAGATGGTAAAATTATAAGAAATAAAGCAAGATTAGTATCTAAAGGTTATTCACAAGAAGAAGGAATAGATTTTGATGAAACATATGCACCTGTTGCTAGATTAGAAGCAATACGGTTAATGCTTGCATATGCATCTTATAAAGATTTTAAAGTTTTTCAAATGGATGTAAAAAGTGCATTTTTAAATGGCTTTATAAAAGAAGAAGTTTATGTAGAACAACCACCTAGTTTTGAAGATCCTTTCAAATCAAACTCTGTTTTTAAATTAAATAAAGCACTATATGGTTTGAAACAAGCTCCAAGAGCTTGGTATGAAAGATTGAGTATGTTTTTTTATCTCTAAAGGTTTTCATAGAGGAAAAGTTAACACTACTTTATTCTTGAAAACTTTTGATAATGATATCTTAGTTATACAAATATATGTGGATGATATTATCTTTGGATCTACTAAAAAATTGTTGTGTCAAGAATTTGTTGAGACCATGCAGGCAAAATTTGAAATGTCAATGATGGGAGAGTTGACATTCTTTTTGGGGCTTCAAATAAAACAAACAAAAGAAGGAATTTTTGTTCATCAAGAAAAATACACAAAACAAATATTGAAGAAATTTGGATATGATGGATGCAAAAAGGTTACAACACCTATGAGTACTTCATCAAGGTTAGACTCTGACTTAAATGGAAAGAAGGTAAGTGAAAAACTTTATAGGAGTCTTATAGGTTCTTTATTGTACTTGACTGCGTCTAGACCTGATATTTTCTTCAGTGTGTGTTTGTGTGCTAGATTTCAAGCTACACCAACAGAAATTCATTTATCAGCTGTAAAGCGAATTTTCAAATATCTAGTTAATATTTCAAATTTAGGCATTTGGTATCCTAAAAATCAGAATTTTGATCTAATAGGATATTCTGATGCAGATTGTGCTGGTTGTAAAATTGATAGGAAAAGCACCTCTGGTACTTGTCAATTCCTAGGTGATAAATTAATTTCTTGGTCTTCTAAAAAACAAAATTCTGTTGCTCTATCCATAGCTGAAGCTGAATATGTTTCTATTGGTAATTGCTGTGCACAAGTTTTATGGATAAAACAACAATTGAATGATTATGGAATAAATTTTAAAATTGTGCCAATTAAATGTGACAACACAAGTGCAATAAATTTGACAAAAAATTCAGTACATCATTCTAGGTCAAAGCACATAGAAATTAGACATCATTTTATTACAGATCATGTGCATAATGGAGATATAAATGTTGAATTTATGCCAACCGATAATCAGTTTGCAGACATTTTTACTAAACCTCTTGAAAAGGTAAAATTTGAATTTATTAGAAATGAATTAGGAATTTGTAACCCTTTTTAAATTTTTAAATTTTTTTCCCCGAAACCCTTAATATTTGAAAATCTTTATTCATATAAAATATTTTTTTCTCTTCGTTTGTTTCCTTTCTTCGCAATCTGTTCTTTTTCTCTCTCTATTTTCCTTCTCGCTCGTTGCAACTCCAATGGCACCTAAATCTTCAGAACGTCTCAAACAAAAATCCTTCAAAACAAAATCTTCCAACAATCCTTTAGTGATTCATGATGAATCTTCAAATTCTTCGGAAAAATATCAAGAACCTTCAATAGAGGAAAATCCGAGTTCACCTGACTCTGAATCTATCATAGGTTCCAAGAAAATTTCCAAAAGAAAACGGGTTGCATCGTCTTCAAAAGGGAAAGAAAAGGTAACTCAAGAAACCTCTCCGCTCAAGAAAACAACCAAGAAGCAAATGAAAGAAAAGACTGTACCAAGTTTGAAACCCTCAAATTCAAAATCTCTTCGAAGGAAGAAAAACGAGGTGTGTTCTTGTAGTTTTGTGGATTTTAATTTCTTTACTAGTAATGGATTTTACTGGAATGAACTGTTAGAGCCCATAGGATGCATGGAACTTTGCTCTACTCAAGTTCTAGTTTATGGCGAGTGTGTCAAAGAATTTTATGGAAGTTTAAGTCTTTTGGAAGGGAATATTTTAGTTTCCAGGGTATGTGATCAAGACATTACAATTTCTAGGGCAGATGTAATTAAATGTCTACACCTACATGATGTAAATGATGATGTAGAGATTACGAACATGCCTAGGAATGATCTGTTTACTGCTATAAATGGAGGCTTACAAATGGATTATGGAAAAGAATCAATGGTCATTGATTTCGAGTTGTTTCTTCGAATCATACACAAGATCATTGTTGAATGTCTATGTCCAAGGAAGGGCAGTTCTACTTCAATGTCCATAGAACATGCTCAAATTATCTATGTGATGATTAACAAAAAGAATGTGGACATGGCTTCTAGAGTCATTGATCAAATATGGAGAAATAAAGAAAGTTTGGTGTTTGGGAATATACTCATGCGATTGTTTGTGTTTAAAGGGATAGTTTTTCCTACCAGCACTTCTGAACCTATTAAGTTAAAAAGGATAGGTAAAGAAGTTTTTCATCATATGTCTATCTTTGTTAAAGATTGTTTGTGGTATGCGAATGATGGTGCACATTTTGTCCATCAAAGGCATATGAAAAGAATTGTTCCTTTTGGAACTTCTTCAATATCTGTTCAAGAAGGAGGTTCAGAACCTAGTTCAGAACCTAGAACAAAATTTGAAACAGATCATGGGAAGAAACCATATGCTGATGAGGCTGGGAAGAGTGGAACAAAAGAAGTTATATCCAATGTTGATATGGAACAAATAAAGAATGTTATTCGAGAAAGTTTGAAACATGAGCTATCGGATTTAGTTAAGACAGCTTTGATAGATGAAGTTCTTCAACGATCTGATCTGAGGAGACTAAAATCAATGGAGTTACAAGTTAAACAAACTTCTGATATTCTTTCTGATATCAAGAAGAATTATGAGAAAATGCTTACCGATCTCCATCACTATAGAATTCTCTATGATGATTTAGTGCGAGAGTCAAACAAGATTTATCTAATAATGTGATTGCTTTTGACAAATTTGTCTCTCAAGTGAGGAAGATCAGAGAGTCAGTTACTAACTCCTTCAAGACTTTGGACTCCAAGACGGATAAAACCTCCCAATCTGTCACAAGTCTTCATGGTGAAATCAAGCTGTTCTTATCCAACAAATTTCCAGATTATGTTCGCTCTGGCACCCATATCATCGACTTGGATACTTCACCAGAAAAACCTTCTTCTACCAAACCTTCCACCACTCCCTCTTCCTCTCGAGTCACAAGATCCAGAAAATCTTAGTTCTTTGTCTTAAATTTTGTTTTGGAATCAAGTTGTAAAAGACTACTTTTATCTTTTATGCATCGATTAAGGGGGAGTTATCCCTTTTGCTGTTAACAAAAAGGCGAAGAATAATTCTATTATGATCAATGCTGCTTATAATGATTCTATATGAATGATTCAATATTGCTTATGAGTGTTTATGATCAATGCAATTATAATGATTCTATTGTGCTTAAGATGCTTTTCTGACATGAAAGTTGTTTCTATATTTTGTTTATCTAATGGTGTTTTGTTATCATAAAAAAGGGGGAGAATGTTAAGTTCTCTAATTTAGTTTTGATGTTAACAAAAGAGGAATAATGTGTAACAAATGAAGACGGTATGTAATTTTTCTAAAGTTGAACAAGAAGACAAAAGCTTGTTCAGAACCTTCAAAAGTGTTATATAGACTATTTTTGTTTTGACAGAAGGTGTTTCAGAAGTTATGTAGTGTATCCGTAGTTATCGTGTTAATCTTTCAGAAGCACTTTCAAAACCTTTACACTAGGAGAACAGTTGACAGGTTTGTTTCAAAAGCACTTTCAGAACCTTCATAACAGGAGGACAGTTAACGGGTTTGCTTCATAATCACTTTCAGAACCTTTCATGTCTGTCACGAATTTTTCCAGATTACGTTCTAATTTTTATATCGATATTTTTTAATAAATTTCAAGGCCTAGCTCCACGTGTCAAGTATTTTTGGGTAATATACTTGATGTGTTTTACTAAAGTTGGATTTTATATCATGGGGTTTTTAATTTACATAAAGTTTTACAAGATTTTATTCAAAGATTTCATTTTATGATAAAATGAGATCATATAAGATTTACAAGTTTTATCAAAATTTAAATTTAGATATTTGTGCTATATTTTGGGAGATCCAGCAGTTACAAAGATAAGGATAAGAAATATGGTTGTTACATGAAGATATGGTTCCACAATGTGAGGGATATCTTCAACAAACTTGATCCAAGAGATATATCTAAAGAAGATCTCGGTCAAACTAATTTATCCAAGCTTATCCTCATCAACAATATCACGGAATGCCGAGTCTCTCCAACAAATCCAACTTATTTTTGAATTAAAAATTCAAAAATAAATTCAAGATTGTCACGTGTAAAGTAGCCGTTATGTTCTCTTCATATAAGGAGTGTTTAATTCAAATGAAAAAAAAAGGAAGAGAACGTTGTTGAACAAAAAAGAGACACACGAAAAGAAAAGACTCATACATCTTCAAGCGAAAAATCTTTACATATACATGTGAATTATCATATAGAGGAAATCTGATATTCCTCATTGTTGTTGAAATTCCTTTCGTGATTAAGGAATTGTTTGTTATTTCATCACTGTAGTTGAGTGATTAGATTAGTGAAGAAGCTAGAAAGACTCAACATTGAGACTTTGCCTTGAAGTGGTTTATGTTGTATATCTTCAATTTGTTTGATATAGTGAAACACAACCGGCATAGACAACCGGGACCCCGGCGTGGAGCTGGAAGAGAGGATTGACGCGCGAGGTGGAACCTTTATAAATATCTGAGCATTCTATTCTTCTCTACTTTTTATTTATTGCACATTATTGTTCTTCATTATCGTTATTCATGTGATTTTATTAGTCAAGAGTTTTGATTGATTTGCGAAAAAGTGAAACTTTAAGTAATTAATCAATTCACCCCCTCTTGATTAATCTAATTGGGACTAACAACAAGAAGAACAATCAACTAATAAACTCTTATCTATGGAACCGAGAACACCTCTTTGCAAGAAATGATTCAAAACAACATTATTTGGATGACCTAAGCGTCTATGCCAGATGCCAGCCTTATTGTCAACAACTAAAGAAGCTAATGACAAGGTCCGAGGAACGGTAAATTGTAATGGAAATAACCTGCCCACTTTAGGCCCCTTCGCTATCACCTTCCCCGACATTTGATCCTGCACAGTACAACCATCACGAGAAAAGTGGACATCATAGTTATTATCCACCATTTGCCCAACAGAAAGTAAGTTAGTAGATAATTTAGGGGAAACCAAGACATGTCGAAAGGAGGAGCTAATATCACCAACTGTCGTAATAGGAATATTATTTCTATCAGCAACCTGAATGTGTTGAGTACCAGTATATGGATGTTAATTATGCAATAAATCAGATGTGCTAGTCATATGATTTGTGGCCCCGGAATCAACAAACCAAGGAACAGAATTAGTAGTCTTACCTTTCCCTTGAAGACCAAGAGTAGAGAAGGCAGAGAGGATCATCTGTTAAACCATATCTGGTGTGAGAATAGATTGCTTGTTGCTAGCAATTGTGGATGTTGAACCAGGATTGCAAGAGTCGGATACCACAACATGAAAAGCTTGTGACCTTCTATTTTGAGGCCTTGTAGGACACTCCTTAATAATATGTCCTTTTTGCTTGCAATAATTACAAAACTTCTTACTACAATGCCGGGTAATATGACCAAATTCTTTGCAGCTGTAACACTACATTGTTCCCTTTCCTCGGGTCTGATCAGCATATGCAACATTAACTATTCTAGATGATCCACCAGTTGCACCAATAGCGGCTTGTGTTACCAATCTTTGTTCTTCGCGCAGCAATTCCCCAAAACATACATCCAAACAGGGCATTGGATCTCTATTCAGTAACCCAGCCCGAGCGGTTTCAAATTCAGGTCTGAGCTTCATCAAGAACTGATCACGACGACTCACTTCATGAACAGCCTGAAGACTAGCCAAACTCTCCTTTGACACCTTAGCATAGATAATACCAGAATATTCGCTCCATAAATTAAGGAATCCAGAATAATATTGTTCAATTGAGAGATTACCTTGACTATAATTACTTATATCAAGTTCCAATTGGAAATGTCTTGCAGTATTATCTTGATTGTAGACACGCTTCAAGTATTCCCACATTTCTTTTGCTGTGCCAAAGGATCGTAAGTTGTTCACCATGTGAGCCTCAATAGATCCCAAAATCTAAGAAACAATCCGTGCATCTTTTGCTTCCCATTGACCACGATCTTTTGACTCTGTAGGAGCCGGAGAAGACCCATCAATGTGACCCCAAAGCTCCTTCCCTTTCAAAAACATCTTGAACTGAAATTCCCATGCAGCATAATTCTTTCCCGTAAATCTAATAGCTAAGATTTCATGTGTTTTCTTAGAAGACATCCTAAACCGAATTGTCACTCACAACTTGATTATCAAAACTTGTTGATTGGAATTAATCAACCTAAAGCCAAAAAATAAAACAACCAAGAACAAACCAGCAATTCCAAGACTAAAAAGGAGAACTATGGATTCAGCGCAATACTCAGTTGTGTGGCTCTGATACCATAACAACTTTTGTAAAACTTTAGCTAAATGCCTTTCATAATTCATGTTCAAGTATATATATACATTAGGAGGATATCTTTCCAAGCAACTATATCTTACAAACTAAGAAAATAAATCTTCCTCTACTAAAATATACATGCCATATTTACAAACTAAGTCATGAAACAAATATCTAAGTATTCATGGCCGTGTTACACGGCCGTGCCTTTTAGCTGTGTATTAGGCCATGTATGCTTCTGGCAGCTACCTGACACAATACACGGCCGTGCCTTCTAGCCATGTATCCCATCGTGTATGCTACTGGCTGCTATCTGACATAATACACGGCCGTGCCTTCTGTCTGTGTATCCGGCCATGTATGTTTTTGGGAAGTACCTAACACAACACACGGCCATGCCTTCTGATCGTGTATCCAGCCGTGTATATTTCTGGAAGTTATATGATACAAAACACGGTCGTGCCTTCTGACCGTATATCCGACCGTTTATGTTTCTGAGCTTCCAAACCTTCTTGTTTGATAAATATTCTTTTATGTTGTATATTATTTATCATGTATATATACTATATCGGAACATCATTTTTAAGATAAAAAGTAAGTAATATGTTATTTTATTAAATATAACATAAATTATCGTAATTTATAATATGAATTATTAAATTTTTTCAATCAATGGATTTACATGAATTATTTTATATAATTTATAATCTCTTCAAATTGTATTTTCTTATAATAATATCAAATATATATAAATAACTATGATATAATTAAAAGGGTATAATTATCAAATTTACTATGTTCAGTCCAATACTTTGCAATTCAAAATACTGGACAGTATAAAAATCGTTATCTAATATTGAACAAACCAAATGTGGTATAATTTTTTTTTTTGTCTAGTCTTTTTTGTTTTGTACTGTTTAATACTCTTTGTTCTATCCAGTACCAGTAACTAAACGCTACCTTAATGTCACATATGTTATTTAGTAGTTAACGTTGCAAGGGAATGGGAGTGCATGTGTAGCGAGAGAGATACTCGGGGGCAGGGGAAGGAAGAGAAGACAAACAGAAAGTGACTTTTTGGACTCTTCTGTAAATTCAGTAAGGGCAGCTCGAGTGTGGGTTTACAAGTTCAAATGAGGAGTAGCCTATCTTCAACATGAGTTGGGCTTCATGGACTTGGTCCTTTTTCTTAGGGAATGATGAGATCTTAGGCCGATTTGTTTAGATTTACAAGGGATTTGATTAGATTGGTGGGTGGACAGATGGGAAAGATAATTGGGAAAAGGAGCTGCCAGGTAGGAGTTGTCGTTGGGTAAGGTTATAAGTCGGTTTTATTGGACTGGGTTGCCAACCAATTTAGGTCTTCTTAAATATAACTAATCTATGTTATTCCTTTCCCAATTTGAAAAAAAAAACCCCTTAATTTCTTAATTTCTTATGGTCCCTTCTAATTCTTTATTCAAATCGATAAAATAAAACTAAAGGATTATGAATTTGATTTTTTTTTCTTCAACGTAGCAATCCTTTTGGCGTGCATTGATATATCTATGCATAATTTAAGGCTCTTAATCTATTCTTTCAATTCTTATTATGCTTGATTGCTTACTTATATTTATTTATTTAAGTATTTCATATAATTTTACGAATCAGAAATCTATTACCCTCTTTATAGTTTATATACAGTTAATTCTTTTTCATTTCTCTTACTTCAACTCTACTAGTTATAACCTTAAAAAATTTTCAGTTATCACTAATGATTTTTCAAAAGATGTTTGCTATGGATTTTGTATTTATACTTGTTTTTTTTTTCCTATATTGGCCGACACAGTTACACATTAAAACATTTATCAGATAAAAACTAAAAAGTCCCATATTGCTTCTTAGAAAAAATTCCTTTAGATAGTTACTCCTCTAAACGAATGATATGTAATGTATGCATACTTATGTGGAAACAGTCTATGTGAACCTTTTTAGTAGTCTCACTATTTGGTTGGCAATTGTGTTTAAACTCAAAATACTCAAAGTTTTCTGTTAGTTTAATTATAATTGTAGTAGGGCTCATGAAAACCACCTTAGTTGTGGTTAGCTTGCCAAGATCTCTTAGTTTGTGTGCAAATCCTATTTTGAATAAAGAATTAGTTTGTTTTTATGGTTGATTCCGTTTACTTTTATGATCAATTTTAATTGAATTAGATTGAATTTTTGGGATTGGTTTAGATTTGACTGTATTTTTATAGATGCTAATCACTATTACAATGATATCATTTTGTTGATGAATATATCTCGAATTTGTGGAAGGTCGGCAACTTCCTGTATATATAGATCCAATTTGTCTAGTTTCTTATTTTATTTGTTTTACACTTGTATCTATATATATGGGGTATTTTAGGGCTTAGATCTAATTTGTTTAGTTTCATATTTTATTTGTTTCATATTTGTATCTATATATATGGGGTTTTTTCAGATTTTAAATTGTAGTGTGATACAATCTTGTAGTCCAACTTCAAATTAGTGGATTTCTCCTCTTCTTTGTCAATGATTTTTTACTTGATTTGGGTTTTTCCACATAAATCTTGTGTCTTTTTTTTTTATGATTGTTATTTACTCTTGTCATTGTTTTTATCTTTAACAAAATCATAACAAGTGGTATCAATGAAAAAGTTCTTTGATTTTGTTTTAAACAATGGCATCAGTTAAGTGTGATATTCTGCTGCTAGATCACAACATAAGATTTTCCCTATGGCAGGTTAAGATGCATGAGGTTCTCGCACAGATGGATTTGGATGATACTTTGTTAGGGTTTGATAAGATACATGCATCATAGACTCCTAAAGAAAAAAAGTAAGGATCATAAAACCCTTTCTCAAATTCATCTTCATCTTTCATGTCAAAATTTGCAGGATATGTTAAAGGAGAAGACCGTTGCTGCACTATGGTTGAAATTGGAGCAGTTGTGCACGACGAAGAGTTTGACTAGTAAATTGTATTTGAAGTAGAAACTATACTCACACCATTTGGCGGAAGGAGGGTCTATAGATGATCACTTGACCATCTTTAAGGAGATTGTATCGGATTTAGAATCCATGGAGGTAAAGTATGATGAAGAAGATATGGCTTTGATTTTATTATAAATTGCAAAACAAGAACAAAAGAGGTAATGATAACCAAAAGGAGAAACAACTTGAAAAATCTAGTAAAGCTAATGTTGCTGAAGAAACTAGCTATGGTGAGCTTCTTATTGTTTCCAATGATTCACAGACTAGTTAGGAATGGATCTTAGATTCTGACTGTACTTTTCATATGAGTCATAATTGAGACTGGTTTTCAACATATGAAAAGGTTTCCAAAGGTGTTGTTTTATTAGGCAATAACACTTCTTACAAGATTGCAAGTATTGGAATGATTAAAATCAAAATGTATGATGGTGTCATCAGGGCACTTGGTGATGTGAGACATGTTCCTGACTTGAAGAGAAATTTGATTTCTCTTAATACTCTTGATTTTAAAGGGTATAAGTACACTGGTGAAGGTGGAGTTTTGAAGATCGGTAGGGGATCATTGATGGTGATGAAAGGGCAAAAACAAGCTGCTAACTTGTATGTTTTGTAGGGTTCAGTCGTTATAGGTGATGTTGCTGTTACTTCCTCATCCTTGTCAAATGAAGATTCTACAAAAATCTGGCATATGTGTTTAGGGCATATGAGTGAAGCTAGCATGACTGAGTTGAGTAGAAGAGGTTTACTTGAGGGGCAAAACATTAGTAAGTTAAAATTTTGTGAACATTGTGTGTTTGGAAAATATAAAAGAGTCAGATTTACCATAGATACACATAATATAAAGGGTATTCTAGATTATGTCCACTCTGATCTTTGGGGGCCATCGAGAGTGCCATCTAGTGGAGGTGCTACTTACATGATTACTATTACAAATGACTTTTCTAGATGTGTTTGGGTATTCTTCTTAAAGTAGAAGAATGATGTTCTACCCACATTTAAAGAATGGAAAACAATGATTGAGAAACAAACTAGGAAAGAGGTAAAGCGTTTACGTATTGATAATGGATTAGAGTTCTGTTCTAACAATTTTAATAATCTATGCAAAGTAGAGGGAATTGTGAGACACTTAATAGTCCTTAGCACATCTTAGCAGAATGGAGTAGCAGAGCACATGAACAGAACTATTATGGAGAAAGTCCAGTGTATGCTTTCGAATGCAAGATTACCAAAGTCATTTTAGGTAGAAGCTGCTTCTACAGCATGTTACTTGATAAATAGATCTCCATCAATGGCTATAGAAAAGAAAACTCCATTTGAAGTATGGTCCGACACTCCTGGTAATTACTCTGAATTGAAATTTTTTTGTTGTCCTGCATATTCACATGTTGATAATGGAAAACTTAAACTATGGTCATTAAAGTGTATATTCCTTGGTTTTAAACCTGGTGTCAAAGGATATAAATTGTGGTGTCTTGAATTGAACAAAGTTGTAATGAGCAGAGATGTTATTTTTGATGAGGTGTCTATGTTATCTGATTTGTCATCTAACCCTTCTTCTAATGAAGTCAAGCAAAAATCATCCATGCACATAGAGGTTGAAATTGGTTCAAGTTCTAAATCAGAGACTTCTTCTCAGCCTTTATTAAAGACTAAGGATAGTCCTGTCCCTATGCCTTCACAGCCACAATACTTTATTCCTACGGAAAAGCTTAGGAGAGAAGTTAGACCACCTTAGAGATTTGCAAAGGCAGAACTTATAGCTTTTGCTCTCATTGTTGTAGAGGATGTTGATTCTAATCAAGAGCTATCCACTTACACAAAGGCTATTAATTGTGAAGACTCTGATAAGTGGATGATTGCAATGTAGGAAGAGATGGAATCCCTTTAGAAAAATAGTATGTGGGATTTGGTGAAGCTTCCTAAAGGGAAGAAAATAGTTAAGTGCAAATGGGTTTATAAAAAGAAAGAAAGTACACCAGATATAAAGAACCTATATACAAGGCCAGACTAGTCGCAAAAGGTTACAGTCATATACCAGTGTTTTCTCCTATTGTAAAACACAGTTCAATTAGAGCACTTTTGGGTATTTTAACCTTGCAAGATCTTGAATTAGAACAGCTAGATGTGAAGACTGCTTTCTTACATGGAGAGTTTGAGGAAGATATTTACATGCAATAGCTAGAAGGCTTTGTGGCCTCAAGAAAGGAGGACCATGTTTGCATGTTGAAGAAATCCCTTTATAGGTTAAAACAATCACTCGGGCAGTGGTATAAAAGATTCCATTCTTTTATGACTTCTCATCAATTCAGGAGAAGTAGTTATGATAGCTGTGTCTATTTCAAGAAATGTGATGATAGGTCTTTTGTTTATTTATTATTATATGTTGATGATATGCTGATTGTAGCGAAAGATAGAAGAAAGATTAAAAGGGTTAAAATCCAGTTGAATAGAGAGTTTGATATGAAAGATTTGGGAGCAACAAAAAAAAAAAAAACTTGGTATAGAAATTCTAAGAAACAGAAATCAGGAGTGTTACATCTCAGTCAGAATGGGTACTTTGAAAAGATACTTTGCAGGTTCAATATGATGAATGTTAAGCCTATCAATACTCCCTTAGCATCTCACTTGAAGCTTTTGTCTACTTAATGTCCTAATTCAGATAAAGAAATAAATTATATGTCAAAGGTTCCACATTCTAGCGCTATAGGATCTCTTATATATGGTATGGCATGTACTCGCCCAGGCTTATCACATGTTATGAGTGTTGTTAGCAAGTATATGGTAAATTCTAGCAAAGAACACTGAAGAGCAGTTCAGTGGATCTTTAGATACTTAAGAGGTACTACTAATATCTGTTTACAGTTTGGTAAAGCTAAAGATGGTCTTATTGGTTTTGTGGACTCTGATTTTGCTAGAGATTTAGATAAGAGGAGATCTCTCATAGGTTATATCTTTACACTTAGAGGCTATGCCATCAATTAGAAAGCCACATTGCAAGCTACAATAGCTTTATCTACTATTGAAGCTGAATATATAACCATCAAAGAAGCTTTTAAAGAAGCTATTTGATTATAGGGACTATTAATTATGACGGTCAGAGTGTAATTTACCTTACAAAGGATTAGATGTTTCATGAGAGGTCAAAACACATTGATGTTAGATATCACTTTATTCGTGATATTATTGCTCGTGGTGAAATTGTAGTAATCAAAATCAACACCCATGATAATCTTACTGATATGTTGACAAAAACACTTCCTATAGCCAAGTTTGAGCATTGCTTGAACTTGGTTGGTATTGGTTGCTGATTATTACCCTTTAGGGTTTGTGGATGAGGAGGAGAATGTTTCCTGTAGCATGTTGAAGTTTTAGAGATAACCGAGAATGATCAAATTTGTGTCAAGGTGGAGATTGTTGATGAATATGCCTCGAATTTATGGAAGGCCTACAGTTTTCTGTATATATAAATCCGATTTATCTAGTTTCCTATTTTATTCGTTTTACACTTGTACCTATATATATGGAGTGTTTTAGGGCCTAGATTCAATTTGTCTAGTTTCTTATTTTATTCATTTCACACTTTTATATATATATATATATATATATATGAGGTGTTTTAGGATTTTAAAATATAATGTGATACAATTTTATATTCCAACTTCAAATTAGTGGATTTTTCTTCTCTTCTGCCTCTTCTCTTCTGCCTGTGATTTTTTTTTTATCTAATTTAGCTTTTTCTAAGTAAATCTTATATATCTTTTATTTTTCTTGCAATTATTATTTATTTTTGTCATGGTTTTTATCCTTAACAAAATCATAACACATTTCCTTTCACTAAAGTATAACCAAACTTACTATTAAAAACACCCTTTCGAAATGAAGATTATAAGAATTTTTATTGTACCTTTGAGCGCAATAAATGCCCGCATATGTGGGAATATTTTTTTCTAGTCTCTTACGCATTCTTCTTTCTTTTGCTTAATCTAATATTCTACTACGGTATAATAGAGTGTTAATGGATCTTTCATATAAAATTAGTTACAAAGTCAAATGTACTTATAGCTTTATTAATTCATGACAGAAAAATATTACTTTAATTCTTGGTTGTCTTCAACCACTAGGGATGGCTAGGACCTAGGGAAACTAGCTAGTCAGCGTAGCTCTTAAATAAAATAACCATCATTCTTATAAGCCCATGGATATACTGTGAATCCTGTTACGCGCACCGGAATTGCTTTCAAGTCTTTAGCTCGTGCTAGCATGCTATTGGGCAAACATAGTTTATTCCACGATCTCTCACTAAATTCAATGTTATTTTTCTTAATAATATATCTTATAGTTAGAGAACTTCCAAAAATTGCTAATTCAAACTTATAATTCTTATAACTACTAAAATATATGATTTCATAAAAACTTTTAAAATTATTATCATCATATTTTTTTTAGTGATGTTTAAAATCTTTGATGATGGTTGAGATATATATATATTTAAAAAATCATAAAAAATAATATCATATTTATTAAAGTTTAGTTAATTTATTCATACTCAATAAATAATGTACTAATAATAAAAACAAAATGGGAAAAAAATTTATGTTTATATATATAATAGATAGCCGGAAGCTAACTCCCACCATTGAAGCCATTAAACTTCTTATGTTAGTGAGAGCAACATGGCCATTGCAATCGATCAATTCTCGTACAATTTCGCTTACTATGTCTTGGTTTTCTTCATATCTTATATTTTCATAACCTTTGTCTTAAAAAATTTCATCATCGTCGAACGTTCCTCCACATTTCGTGAGCCGCCAAGTCCTATCTCTCTTCCCATCATAGGCCACATTTATCTTCTAGGATCTATATTGCCAAAGTCCTTCCAGTCGTTATCTCGTCGGTATGGTCCCCTCATGAAGATCCGAATGGGTACATCAACGTACGTCGTTGCATCCAATGCCAGTGTTGCAAAAGAAATATTCAAAACTCAGGATCTTGGCTTTGCTTCGAGGTTTGAGTTAGGGCCGGTCCAATTTAGTATCTATAGAGGAACCGGGTTCATAACGGCACCGTATAGCTCATATTACCGATTCATGAAGAAGCTATGCATAGCTAACCTCTTTGGGGCTTCGCAACTCGATTGGTTCAGATACATTCGAGAGCAGGAGATTGACAATCTACTAAAATCAGTGTCCGATTGCTCTATGCATCAAGAGGCATGTGACTTGAGTAACGAGCTCACGACCTTGACGAATAATTTGATGTTTAGGATGTTATTTAGCAAGAGATATCATAGATTCGTTGAGGAAGTTAAGGAAATGAGGGAGACGGCGGTGGAGATCATAAAGCATGGGGCGAAATGTGGTGTGTATGAGGTGTTTGGCCCTTTGAAAAACTATGATCTGTTCGGACATGGGAAGAAGCTAACAGCAGCGATGCGTAGGTTCGACGATGTATTGGAAGGAGTCATGAATGCCTACGAGGACAACATGGACGAGGATTCAGGAGGTCATGATTTTATGGGAATTTTATTGGAGACTTCCCGATGTAACAACGTAGAAATCGATTTCACAAGGAATCATATTAAGCATTTCATTTCCGTAAGTACACTATCTCAGCTCTTCTCGACAGGTCAAAGTCGGAATTGAATTCTCCCTCTTTCTATTTATATTTGTTTTCACAATTTACTCATTTTGGATATTACTATATATAATCAGTCGTCGAGATTGATAAGAATTAAATTGGAGAGGATTTGAATATGCTAAACTGAGATACGTTAGATTCTGCGTTTTCACTATTACTTTATTTTTCATACCATCTAATAGTCCATGCACCCGTGATTAAGGTAATAAGTATTTTTATTTCCCCTTTTTTACTCTTCACACAATCCACATGTACGTCATTTTTGTTGAATATAGGAAAACTAAGCCTTTGACATTGAGGCTTTTAACTAAAATATTCAATTTAATAATCCTAGATCTTTCTAATGCATAGCACTTTTTTTTTTTTTCTTTTAAATTCGTTATGATATATGGTTTATCATTCCGCACAAAATAGACTCAAGTGTGACTTACTTATGAAAGCTGGAGACTCAATCAAATATTTTTAAAAGTTTAGGATTTTTTTTTTTGGGTAAAATAAAAGTTTAGGTTTTGATTCTATAAAATTGACGAAATTTCAATGTTGAAGGTGATTCTCTTACCTCTATGACCTTTGATATATTTCAAGTCTTACATATTTTTCCTCGTATATGAG
Organism: Laguncularia racemosa; assembly: GCA_037954665.1. Lineage (NCBI taxonomy): Eukaryota > Viridiplantae > Streptophyta > Magnoliopsida > Myrtales > Combretaceae > Laguncularia > Laguncularia racemosa. The sequence continues at coordinate 26,626 of JBBMOL010000047.1, read as the reverse complement.
GGAGAAAAAAAAAAAAAAAAGGATCCACATGAAATATCAAAGAAGTAGAGCAAAATTGGTATTTTCCCTTTTAATTTAATTTTGAACATATAGTCTACTGTTTGAATTAGAAAAGGGATTTTCATTCTTTTAACCGCAAAAGAAAATAAATGAAAAAGTCTTGCATTGTTCTCTTTGACCTTTTAGTTTTAGCTGTGCGACGTTAGTGAATAATTCTCTGCATTTGTATTTGAGCTTTGATGGTTAATGCTACACCAATTACACATTTAAGAAAAGGAAAAAAAAAATAAAAAAAGCTATTTATCTTACGTAACTAAGCTCTCACATTATATTTGGATATTTTTTTTTTTTTAATGCATCAATTTCGAAACAGTTACATCGTAGTAACAAATAAGATGCAATACCATATGCCCCTTAAAAAAAAAAAGAAAAAGAAAGAAATTAGCTGCGCATCTCATCATATAGCTTATATTTAGTAAACAACGTCAGTGAAAATGTTTAACCGTGGGTACTTTTTGTTACATCTCACTTTTTAACCCCATTCCGTGTGCTTGCTTTCAAAACCCATCTACGTTTACAAGCTACACGTTCTTCACGATGAGCTGTTTGTATTAATTATTAATTATTAGCACTAGCGCCGTAAAAGATTACATGGCTTAGTTGGCAATCGTTACTTTTAATTGAAGATGGTAAAGCAATATAATTGTGCGACTAAATTCACAATCTCATCACAAAATTATAATATATTTAAAAAAAATTATTTTCGCTTTAATTATGAAACATCTTAAATTAAATTATAAATATATAAAATGTCTTGCGATTCTAACAATAATGCATATATATATCTGGTAAGACGGCATATTTACTTGTACAATTTTCTTTTAAGCCGATTTCTCGCGACTGCATGTTACACATCATCACATATTTTACAACATTATTTACTTTTATTCTCTTCTTGCCGTGTTTATGAAGGAAATATTATTTGCAAGCATTGGCACATTGTCAGCCGGTCTTCAATGGGCCATGGCAGAGCTCATCAATAACCAAATGATTTTCATGAAATTAAGAGAGGAGATTAATGTGATAGTGGGTCCCACTAGGCTGGTCAGAGAATCAGACACCCCTAATCTCCCCTATCTTCATGCTGTAGTTAAAGAGTCTCTCAGACTACACTCGCCTGCACCAATGATCTTCAGGGAATGCACTAAAGACTGTGTAGTCAATGGTTACGATGTGAAGGCCAACACAAGGTTGCTCATGAACGTTCATGCGATAATGCGTGATCCTGAAATGTGGCAAGAACCTGATGACTTCAAACCCGAGAGGTTTTTGATTAACTCATTCAGTTCAAGTTGGGATAAGAGCAATGATGGTCAATGTCAACTTGATCATGTTCAGGAATTCAGCTACATTCCCTTCGGTGGAGGAAGGAGAGCGTGCTTTGGCGCATCACTTGCATTAATGGTGATGCATGCTACCATTGGAGCGTTGACCCAGTGCTTTGATTGGAAAGTCAAGGATGGAGAACAGATCGACATGACTATAGGGTCTGAATTTTCAGGAGCTATGGCACGTCCACTCGTGTGTTATCCCATTTCACGTTTTCACCCTTTTCAGTAGTCTCGGTTCTTCTTATGATAGATGGCCATATGGGAAAGGAAGACTGGTATATCGAAAAGATGGTGTGAAACTTTCGTCAATAAGCTGTTTCCATAATTATATTAGTAGTCGTTTTCTTTCTTTTCCTTCCCCTTCCTGAAGTCGATGTATGGCTTTGGAGGCGACTGGGAATGTAATCAATTAAAAGTTATCTATAATTACTGTGATAAGTAATTCATATGTATTTTAAGTTCATGTAATGGTTCAATGAAGTCATATGTCTTTTAAATGAATAATTGAGATAATTCACATTTATGGAGTTAGTCAAATTATTTATACCCTTTATATTTTCACAACATTTTAAGTTTCTAATTCCATTGCCATGACTTACGACCATTATGACCGTCATACCTTGCAAGGGATCTTAATCGTGATAACTTACTATGAATGCCTTACTACTTGTAAACACTCATGAAGCATCTACAGTAACCACAAGAATACTCAAATTGAAATATATAAAAGGATAAATCATATAAGTTACAAAACAAAATCCTATTAACAGAAAGGTTGGTTAATCAAAGAGAAGTACATTGTATAGTCTAGGCCTATATCAAAAGAGATATTAAAAATAGAAGTTTACAAGACATTTCAAAATATATAGTATTCCAAGTGGATTTAAATCTATCTGCCTGACATCACTTCATCTTTACCCTGCTTAATAGAGTTTATGGAGCTTACCCTAATGGTTCTTCAAGCCATGATGTGTACAAAAGGTCTTGCAAGATGAATAACCCTATTGGGGAGAGCAAACCACCATTTAGTGAGATTGGCATAAAATACTCTCATTGCTACATTAGCACAAGCAATTATAAGTAAGTTATCAACCATATTCTATATATGAACAATCATATGCAATACAAACATTACATGTAGTTTTGTAGTCACTAGCGTGAAGTTTAAGATTTGCACACCTTTGACCTTTGATTAGGGTTTTGCAAACTATCATTAGTGCTCGGGATGTCCAAATTTATACTTATTTTCTTAGGAAACTTAAGGTGCCTCAATAGCACTCCTTAAGCATACAAACTCAAAATAACCTACGAGACCCTTAAATGGGCTCCATCAAATGCACAACAATCTTCAAGTCACTTAGTTTACAAGTGGAAGAGTAGAATCCTTAAATGATCACTTTCCAAGAGTTATGTAGCAATGATGACCTTCAAATTGCAACATCTTGTACAATATATTTTGAATTTTAACTTGGCAAAATATCCTTAGTTTAGTTTATTTTAGGTGACCAACCAAAATTATGGAACAAACCACATTTCATGTCATGATAATAAGCACAAGGAAGGCACAACATGAGATTCAGTCCAATTTATAGCAATCATTTAGTCAATTATATATCACATTAAATACTACCATAGTGGTCATATTAATTTCTACGATCAACACAATAGGTAATGGTGATATTTGAAATTTATAAAGTTTAATATCACGATCACGGGTTAACTTTTAGTTTTATCAATAATTGATTAAGGATAATTGAATGCTAATAAGGTTAATTTTGAAAATCTAGTTGGTTATAGGCTTTGGATTTAGCTTGATAATTTAATTCCTTAGGCTTCCTAAAAGTATGGTTTTGTTAGTACAAAGGGATTATAGAAGTTTGGATAAATTTCATACATATATATATTTATATAGTGTGAGAACGAGGAACTTAAGAAGAGAGACAACTTGATGGAGCACAATGCAAATATCACTAGCAAAATGGTATAAGGTGATTAAGCCAAATGGTTCTATGAATGGCATTTGGTGGGTTTACTAACTAGTAGTAGGTTGGCTTGGTAACCAGTAGAAGGCTAGTGTGTTTAAGTTCTTGGGGTGTGGTTTTTATTTAATTGTCACATGGATGATAAATTTTACATCATCCTGATGATGAGCTTCATCAACCTTGCAAACTTATTATAAATTTTCACAAAATGTGTAGCACCTCCATTTAACCACATATCCATCACAAGTATTGTAAATCAAGCTTTAAATAATACACAAGCTAAATTTATAAAGCAATCACAATTATTAACACACGCTGTACTAATTCACTGAATTTCCTACTTACATTAGCTTCATTATTTAAGGTTTGTAATAATATTCAAAGAATAACGAGTTTACTAAAATATTCATTTGTTAGATTTAATGAAACTTTGACAAAAACTTTGAAACTAAACATTTTACATTTGTTTCAATTCATCTTAAAACCTAGCTTAATATTTACCTATCAAGAATAGTGTGGTTGTGAAGTACTTTTTGCGAAGATCACATTGCTACTTAAGATTCTTGAATGAAAGGAGATTTGAAGAAGTTAAAAGTGACTAAAGTTCAAGGGAAGAAAAAATTTGTAAGAAGTTTTTGCAAAGCAAGAGAGTATAACTTTTTAAGCGATGAGAATAGGAGGAGAGGGAGTGTGAATTATTTGTTTGTGAATTTTAACTTAGCATTAAGTAACTGAGAAGGTTGGTTAGGTTTAATCTATTATTGGATTTAACTAACAACAATCTTATTCAATTACTCAATCTATAATATTTTTAGATGAAATTTTATGTATATCTTAAATAGAATATTCTACAAATAATTATGCTCAAAATCTATAATTGACTATCTTACATCTAAAGTTTTATTTTCTTTTATTCATTTGTTATAAATTACCCAACGAACCCAAATTTCACCCAATGCTCTTGTTTTAAATTTTATTATTGTTTAATATAAGGCTTTTATTATAACTAAATGATTAACATAACATGAATTACTATCAAATTTGAGGGGTTTCAAATCATCCTCCCTTTCAAACGTTTTTCTCTCAAAACTTTAGAATGTACTTGAGCCTCCAAATAGATTTGGATAGTTCTTCTTCATTTCACTTTCTAGTTCTTAGGTTGCTTAATGTTTCGAGTGTTTTCAAGTGTTTTCTTTATTGCACCTTTACATAACAGATACTCTTATAGGAGGTCTCGAGTTTGAGTATCCAAGATCTTGGTAGGGTGTTCTTGACAGGTTAAATGAGGCTGGAGCTCTATGATATCTATCTCAATTGTTCAATTAGGATCAAGGATACATTTTTGAAGTAATGGCAACACAAGTCAATATGCCACTTCTCTAACTCTTTCTAGTAGTTCATATGGTCTCACATTTCTAGGGCTTAATTTGCATTTAGTTCCAAATTGTCTATTACACTTTATTGGTGTTACTTTTAAGTACAAGTGCACATTAAGGAAGAAATCTATCTCACATCTTTTCAAATTAGCCCAACTTTTCTATCTATCCTGTTTCTCCTACAATTATTGTTGAAGTATTGCCAACTTATCAGTTGTTTCCTATAGCATGTTAGGTTTAACCATTGTTATCTCTACTTCATCCCAATTAATAGAGATCTATATTTTCTTCCATATAAAACCTCATATGGTGGCATTTTAATTGATGAATTGTCATGCCCCTTGATTATTGCCTAGTAGTGGCATCATTATAAGTTGTTCAGGGTGTATAACCATTACATGATAACCATTTTGTGGTTAGAGTGCACGAGATTCTAGCTATCATCACGTAAAAACCTATTTACATTTAAGTATAACACTTGTACATAACCTATTGTTCTACTATAAATATGTAGAGGGCTAAAATAGATTTTGGGCATTAAGCCCATTTAATAGGGCTGATGGAGTCAATTTATAAATATGGGATAACTTAGAGAGATTTGGCATGATGGGCTTGGAGTAAGGATCGTTAGACTGATTTGTTTACTCTTAACCTTTCTTAGGGAAGCTCATATACTTAGAGAGGCTTTTAATGGGCTTAGACTCACAAGGGGCCCATAGGAAGATTCACTAATGGAGGACTCATCTCAACCGTTAATTGTTTGTGCGATCTAACAAATATCATCAATAGTCAAACTACCTAGGAACTCTTTCCCATTTGAGAAAAATTAGAGATTAAAGAAACACTGTGGTACTACTAGAATGCCATCTTGAACAGTTAAACAAGGAATAAAACAAAGAACACATTGCCTCTCATTAAGAACAGTGGGGTTGATGCTCAATAGCTCCACCTCTCATGTGTGCATTTGATCTCCTTATGGTTGCTTGCTCCTCCTCCCTTGCTCATCTTTCCAAGTCATTTCCATGTGTCATTGCTAAATCACTCCTCTAAGGCCATATAAAGTGCAAGACTTATGCTACACACATGCGACCACTGCAATCAGGTTTTTGCTTCTACAAAATATATGTAGATACTTATATCCAAAATATCTTGGCCTTTTAAGATTGTAGAGAGTAGATATCCCTCACTAAACAATGTGGCTAGGGAACCCCTATAGAGACTTTGTGATATCTAGTAACAAAGGTGGATTAAGTTTTCAATCCTAAGATTACATGTAAGACTTATAGTTTATAACTCATTTCTCTCTACATTGATATCATTAAGCCTATCCCTAAGGATTTTTCTTGAAAGGAAATTGATAAGTGTTAGAAGACTCTTAATTCTAGTGCTTATTAGTTATAATTTTATATGAATTTCATGTGATTTGCGAAGAAAAAGGTACTTATATGATTAAATTTTGATTTCAAGTGTCAATGGAGACAAAAGAAAGGTTTAAGGATGATATGAGCAAAGGCGAGGTGAAATTTAGCAAAAAATGAAGAAAATTGATTTTTTAGTTTAGCACAACCTTCAATACAACCCATGCAGACACTAGTGCTGGATGGAAAATATGACTAGTAGCTAATTTTTTTTTTCAACCCTGCTTCCAGCATGGTTATGTTAGAGGTTGTGCTGAATTGAGCAGTGAAAAATAACGTGTTTCGAAATCAGCACGGCCTTGAGCATGGCCGTGCTGACCCCCATGTTAAACCCTGTTTTCGTAGAACTATAAATAGACACCTTGTTTTATTTTTAAAAAGGACTTTTTCCTCCTGGCTTCATTCTAAAAACCCTAGGACAGCATTCCGAATCAAAGAGGACGTCAAGAACCAGCATCCATAGGAGAAGAATAGAATTAAGAAATCAAAAAGAAAGGAAAGAAAGAAGATGTCACGAATTGAATCTGTGGGAGGAGAACACAGATTAAGAAACAAAAATTCGACTCTTACCTTCGAAGGGTTTTATTTACATGAGTCTTTTTATTCCATTGATTTTAAATTTGAAAACCATGTGTTGCTAGTTTATTTCATACTTGAACCTTATGAAACCCTAATTATCATATGACATTGGATTGATTGTGCAATTCATGAATGGCTAATTGTCTTTGAATTTATTCATATTGTTTATCATGTTTTGTGATTTAATGTTTGGCCAACATTGAATTTACATTGATTTCTTCTAAGTTGATGGGAAAATCTCTTATTGGAATAGATCATGTATGGATAAAGAGACTTGTACGCAATCTTGGGACAGAGAGCATAAGTTTTCCATATTAGGTTGAATTGATATATTCCAACCTAATTGAGGGTCTTAAGATGTTAATGCAATTCTAATAACGTTAATGAAAGAGGAATCTTTGTTAATGTAATTAGAGTTAGGAATTGATGATTCCAGGAGGAACATTGATTTTGTATTAGATACTCTGCGGTTTAGAGATAATTGTCATTTGTTAATTGAAACTTTGAGGATGAAGTGATATGATAATTAGAGGAGTAGTAAGGGTAGGGTATGTATTTGATTATTAAATTTACTAATTTTTAATTTTATGTTTAGTTTAAGTGTTACATTTCTTTGTTAAGTGATTTAATTTAATCAAATTCACTCGAAATTGTGCGGTTGGATAGTGGGTTTATAGTTAGTATTAGTACTCACAGATCTCTGAGGGAATGATATTAGTGCTTGAACTCTATACTATTGAACTCAATAGGTATGCTTGCCTAATTGATTGTAAGGAAGAGTTAAGGTAAAAAGGATTTTTAATTTGTGTGATTACAATCATCAACAGAAATGAAGGAAGCTCTCAATACTTAGAATCCAAACTCACCTAACTTTAGCATAACCTACAAAAGGAACTAAGGGGGAGTGAGTAAACAATAACTCAATGAATGTAACCCTTATACCATGCTTTCAAGCAAAGGTTAAGCAAGTTATCAAAACATTAATGTGTAATGCAAACACAACTATGTGCTAATTCAACATAATATGTTGTAAACTAGAAATCACGTAAGATTCGAATTTACACCCTTCGAGATCTAAGGGTTGAGAGATAAATTCCACTGATAGCCTTAGGTTCTAAACTTTAAAACTCATAATTGAAATTCATAGGTGAATTCGAGGACTTATCACCTCTATATCATGCCCTTAACTCTCAAGTCCATTAGCAAATGGCATCGTTTGACCTTTACATGCACGACGGAGCCCACATGGACTCCCTATCCCTTAGTAGATAGCTTGATTAACAATCTAGCTCTGTCATTATCTAGTTGCAACCTTTTATTGGACTGTTGAGCCTTAATCAAGGGAAGCATCTCCCTATGCACGATAGTTTGAAAAGGTTAGGGTAGGATAAATTTGTGTAGAGAGTCACCTCTAGATGGCCTTTCGAGTAATTGCATAGTACTATTAGCCTTCTTACATTTAATACATGTGCTATGCATAATAAGTTATTAATTTAGCTAAATCATTAATTAGTTAGTTTATAGGTGACTAAGTAATTACGATAGATAATCAACAATTAGCTATACTACTAGCACTCAAATTAACAGCAAACAATAGTATCATTATCTTTATTTAACAAGTTCACAACCAAAGCAACCATCTAAGCACATGCATACAACCTTTAATATCCCCACACATGGTCTAGCTTCAATATCTTTTAAATTAGCCAACCAAACTATTCTAGTAAACACAAGCAACATAATAATTATAGAGTATCTAGTCATTTGGGCTTCATTATAGCAAAGGTATTATAGCGATCGTTGAAGTGAAAATCAATAAAGATGGTAGCCCTTTGAATAAGATTGTTGATGGGAATCAAACCATTTCCATTACAGGACCAATTACCTGAGCTAGAGCCAAAGGACTATAGAGTCTTACATTGTGAGTCCTTTTTGACCAGATGGAACTCGAAGGCACTCACATAGTATCTTCATTCCTTTTATATGATTTCTTTACATTTAGTTAGGTGCAATTGTTAGTACTTTAGGATGACGACCAAGTTAATTAGAAGATAGTTCACGGCTCACTTTTGAACCGACATAGACTAATGGGGAGTCGGCTATGTACTTTTGTTTTTCCTTTATTTTCTTTACATTTGTTTCCATATTTGGGACTACTATAAATACTTGTACAAGGGACACAAAAGGGAGAATTCATTTTTCGGTTAAAAACATAAGGAATACACGTGAAATTGAGGGTTTTTCTCATTTCATCCACTCTTATCAATCTTTTGTAGATTTTGGCGAGTCAAAGGCTGGGATTATTGTGTGTCATATCAACAATTACAAGGTTGATCCTTCTTTTACTAGTGTGTAATATCTAATAAGAAGTTGGATTTTTTTTGTTGTCTTGTTCTTAGCATGAATTAGGGTTCCATGTGAAAAGTGATATTTAATTTAGGGATTGTCCAATTATCTCATCATTACATATGTGTTGATTGTTAATTGAATTGGCATATGAATTGCCACCTAGGATGTGATATAGTCAATAGTTGGAGGTTAAAGGGGATTTACCTATGCTACATGATGCATATCTTACTCTATATGATATTCGGTTTAACCCATATTTCTTAATTTATCTCCGATAAGTGTTAAGTTGTACTTAATGGCTTCTTCATAGTTTAGTTTGTGTAATTAGTTAATAGAAGTTTGCTAATTCTTTTCCATGTCAATTCATTATGTAAATTCTAAGTAATATTAGTAAGGCTTGATTATTCTATAGTCATTTGAATTAGTTAAGTCTTCCTTATTAATATCAAGCCTTAAGTTTCCTGAGTTTATTTCTTATCCTTATTCTTATGAGTTACTCAATTAATACAAGGTATCGGTTATGTGAATTTATTCTTTGTTATGCTATAGGGTTGATGCTAGCTAAGGTAGTCCTAGCTCTTATATGTACATACTAGAATTTACCTTCTACTTAAGATTTCGTTTATACATTACCATATACTTATGGTTCTATTTATATAGGGTATACACAAATATATGTATATATGGTTTATATACAATTTATATAGGGTATACAAAAATATATGTATATATGGTTTATATACAAGGAAAGAAAAGATCTTAGTTTTAAGGAAGCTTAAGTAATCTTATAAGTCTTAGTTTTATGGTTTTGAATTGAATTGCCCATAACATAGTCAATTTAAGTTGGAATTGTGAATCTACGAGGGCATTTCGAAGCTCCAAGGGTTTAGTTTCTAATTTAATCATTCACCTACTAATTTGAAGTCCTTAAAGTGACACATTCATTTAAAACATATTTGGTGGACACTTGGTTCAATCATAAGTTGTTTCCATTTTAACCTCTATCTTTTTTGATCTTATAATTGGGGTCACTTTTTGGTGAGAAAAATTACAAGCTAAATTTTGTGTATTAGCTTACGATCTAACATGAGTAAAATAGGTAGTGGTTTGGTGGGTGTCCTATTTGCTTTGACTTATCTAAGAGGAATTAAGTGCCTTGTTTTGCAAACATAAATGAAGTTATTCACTCTAAACTATCCAAAACCAAATCGGTTTTCAATCTAATCAATTGGGAACATAATTATAGGATCTTAGGAAACTTTGAGATTTTTTTTTCATTGAATTTCGAGATCGTATGAGAAAATGGCAACTAAAACAAAATCAATGGTCATGAGAAATGACCATTGATAGGAAAAAATAATAGGAGGTTATAGTAAGGATGTCATAGTTCAAGGGTTGTTTCAAGTCCTTATTGATTGAATTTTAAGATGAAATTTGGTTGGAATAAACTTTGAGATTTGAAAAGTGAAGCTTATTATTTCAAGGCATGTGTTAGTTGCAGTGGTTATTGAAATTTTGGTCGACAGTGTCTATCACAACTAAGTTCTCTATGATTTAGCTAGTTCTAATTTGCTTGGAATCCCTTTTTTCTATCACCAAGGGTTGCCTAATCCAGTTGTTAAGGGTCCAATTATCCTATTATACTTCTTTTCCTTTCTTAATTCTAAGCCTAAATCATTTCCAAGAATTTAATGAATTAGGTTTAAGTCATTTAAGTTGTAGCTTAAGCCCTTTCTAACATTTCTAGCTTATTTTGGCCATAAGTAGGTCATTTCTAATTGGAATTGTGTAGATGAATAGTTGTTGCAAAGCTTATTACCCCTAGTTTCATTTAAGATAACTTACTTTCTATTTTGAGGTTATTTAATTAGGAGTAAGGGGCAAAATTGGTCAAGTGTGTGAATTCCTTAGTTATGCATGCTAGAGATGTTGTTTTTTTCTCCATTTGAAGTGTGTGGCTAAAGACTTCTCTAATTTTAATACTTGAGGTTACTCACTCATTTAGTGCTAATCTTGGTTTACTTTTAGGTTCAAAAATGATCTTGTTTATATTCCTTTATGCCAAGTATAAGTTATAGTCTTTTAGTGTGTTTATAAGGAGCGTTTGTGTTCTAACCATTCCTAACCACCTTAATTACTATGAATATTAATTAAAACTCATTATATTATATTAAGAGAGCTAAAATTTACACATTTCCAATCTTGTTTTACTCTAAATATATGGTTAGTCAAGCTTTTCCTGGGATTTTAAGTTAAGTCAATATGACATTTTAATTGGTAAGTTTGGGGTGCTTGAAATTACTTCTTACTTATCTTGGTCCAATTTCTCATTAAGGTTTTATTCATACCGGTTTGTTTATACATTTAAGGAGTTAAAATTAAGTTGTTTTCTGCTTCTAAGGGTAGCACACATTAGTGTCTAATTCAAAATATTTCCCATTAGGTTTAAGCCTCCATTCCCATCAACTATATATACTAACTTTGGGTTTGTGTCCCTAGGTTGCTAGATTCATTCGTAATGTTGGAATTATGTCAAATTGCAAGTCTAGTTAGTTTCCTATAGGTATGGAAATTAGGCCAATTCTTCATTAAACTCACAATTCAAGTATTTTCGCTATACTATCATTCTATTGTGCTATATTGTTCTTCATTTTCATTTAATTTATGATCTTGCATGTACATTTTCTATAAAATCAAAGTAGATTAGTAGCATATAAATGGATATTGGTCATGTTTTTGAGAGCTACAACAAGCATGTGAAATTGTTTCCTCAATCTTCTACAATCTACATCATTAAGCAATTGGATTCCTAAGTTTCTTACTAATTTCTCTTTTTCCATGCATCTACACACTAAGAGGTTTACATGAACATGAAAAAGTCAAGTTTCTTACCATGTGGTGTTTGTGATTGATGATCAAAAGCTTCCATGAAGAGATTACATACAATAAGTACCTAGGATTAGTGGTGTTATGAAATTAGAACTTGAAGTTAGAGATTACTTTGGATAATTGCAAGAATTGGAAGGAAAATGTAAAAGTTTGTGAGAGAGAGAGAGAGGATAATGAGAGGGAATGAGAGTGCAAGAGACATATGGTGAGAGGGAAAGAGAAAAAGAGGATGACTAAGCTTTGCTTCCTTTGGTCTTTTATTATTTAGGTAAATTAAGAATTAATTGGTAGAAGTTTTTAGCTATTGGGGAGTGCCTCTTTGATAAGACAATTGAGTATGAAAGTAAAAAAACTTTTGCATGCATGGGAAATTGGAATATGTCATGCATGCATGAAATGTCAGTGGATAAATTTTAGTTGATATGATAAGTGATGTGATTATATTGAGATGCATTTAAATTTTAAATGCAATAAGTAACTTAAGATACTTAGTGATATGTATCTTATAAGACTAGCATTGGAAATATTTTAATTTATCAAATGCTAGCTTAACTGCCTAAGTTTGCTATATTTAATACAATTGTTTTTTTTTTTAATACTATCAATTGGTTTGTATTCATTTTATTTTATTTTTATTTTTTCTTTGTTCTTTTTTTTTATGCTTATAAATGTGGGCTTTAGGGATATTCCTAGGTTCATGAGTGGTATAGATTGTCCCATAATCAATTCACTATCGTAGACTTCTATACTACAAAATATCAAAATGATCGGGGTTCTACTTCCATTTTTAGTCACCAAACTTCATCCTTGTCATTTAATTTGATTCATCACTTCTTTTATTATTTTTGTCTTTACACTTCAATCTCAAAATTTAGATTAACCTATATGATCTCAATTGATTTGATCTTATATTATCCTCATTTTTACTTGGTCAAAACTCAGACTAGTTAGCCTTCAATAGCATAGATATCAGTCTTCCACTTTAAGTAAACATGTCCAACTTGCGGGGAACTCACATGAATGATTGCTATTATTATAGGCAAACTCAATAAAGGTAAGTGCCTATTCCAACTTTCCTTGAAATCTAAAGTCTGTAATCTCAACATATTTTCTAAAGTTTAAATTGTACATTCTAATTATACATTGGTTTGAGGGCAAATCTTACTAAATTATAATTTCATTCTAAGAGCTTGGTGTAAACTTTCCCATAACTTTGATACAAAACATGGTTATTAATCAAATACTTTACTGCTTGGTACCCCATGTAATTTGGTAATCTTTCTATTATATATTCTAACCAATTTATCCAACAAGTAAGTTATATTGATTGGAAATAAATGGGTAAATTTGGTCAATTGACCATGATTATGTATATGGCTTTATATCATGCTCTTGTCTATGGTAAAGTTGTTATGAAATTCATAGTAATCTATTCTCATTTCCATTCATGAATTATAAGTGGTTATAACAATCCACCAAGTTTTTGATGTTTTGCTTTAACTTGTTGACATATAGTACACTAAGTTACTATAAATTGTGCTATATTCCACTTCATTCCTTCCTACTAATATGCCTTCTTTAGTTCTTGATGCTTTTTTGTTCCACTTAGGAGTATTTTATTTCACGAATTATGAGCTTCATCCATAATCTCATTTCTTAAGTCCTTATTTTTCAGAACTTATAATTAACCTTTAATCCTTAGAGTTTCACTTTAATCCAATTCATAATCTATAAGTGTGCCTTATTTAACTTTTTCTTTGATATTGCTAATTTAAGCTCGATTTCCTTTAATTTATGAATTCTCCCCAAAATTGTCAATCAAACTCTTATATTAGCTAATTATATCTCCTCATCATGCCACTTAATTTCTGTCTACAGTCTTTCAAACTTTAAACTAACTCCTGTTGTTTTGTTAATAAAGCTACAATTTGACTATAATTCTTCCAACTAAAAGTACTTGTGGCTATAGTAGCCTTACTAGGATAATAATTGATACTCAAAGCATAATCTTTGACTAGCTCAAGCCATCTCCTTTAACTCGTATTTAATTCTTTCTAAGTAAATAGATATTTCAAATTCTTATGGTTTATATATCTTTTACACCTTTGCCCACATAAATAGTGTCTCTAAATTTTTAGGGCAAGAACCACTACAAATAATTCCAAGTCATCAGTAAGGTAATTTTTACCATGAGGCTTCAATTGTCTCAACACATAAGGTATTACTTAGCTTCCCTACATTAGAACACAACTAAGGCCATCATGAGAAGCATCAGCATCTCTTCATTATTAGGTAAAGTCAAGATTGGAGCTACAACCAACCTTTGCTTTAATTCCAAAAAAATCCTTTCACAATTCTTATCCCATTCAAATTTCACATTCTTTTGTGTCAATTTTGTTAATGGTTATGCTATTTTGGAGAAATCCTTCACAAATCTTCTATATTAACTAGCCAATTCTATGAAACTTCCCACCTGAATAACTGTAGTCGGTTTTTCCCATTCTACCATTACCTTAATCTTTTCAAGATCTATAGATACACTGCCTCCCAATATGATAGGCTTAGGAATATCACTTGATCTATCCAAAATGCACACTTGGGTAACTTAGTATATAACTTATTTTCCTTTAAGATCCTTAATGTTATCCTTAAATGCTCTTCATGCTCCCACTTAGTCTTAGAATTAATCAAGATATTATCAATAAATACCACAAAAAATTTATCCAAGAATAGTTTAAAGATGCAATTCTTGAGATCTATGAAAGTTGCTAGAGCATTTATCAATCTAATGAGCATCACCAACAATTCATAATGACCATATCATTTACATAATGCCATCATTGATATATCTTCTGGTTTAATCCTTAACTTGTAATAACTAGATCAAAGATTAATACGTGAGAATACACTCACACCTTATGATTGATCAAACCAATCACCAATCCTCATCAAGGGGTATTTATTCTTAATCATCACTTTATTCAACTTTTCATAATCAATAAACAACCACATTAATCTACCCTTTTTCTTAACAAAATATATTAGAGTTCCCTATGGCGATACACATTGGTGAATGATTCTCTTACCACCAATTGGGTGACTTCTTGCCTACCTCTATAGCACGAATCCAACGTAAGCTCCATTTTATAACTTTTACTTCATCTATCTTCATAGCACATAGTTGACTATTAGATTCATCATTAAATTGACTCCGATATGTCATTATTTCACTTCTAGGTTTTTTAAATTACACTTCCTTTTTCTTGTAATCTACATTGGAAAAGTGTTTTAAAAGCTAATTCTTCCTAATGTCACTTCATATCCACTAAAAAATGGTACAATCGAAATTGCTAGCATGCATACCCCATGAATAGAGATTGGACAATTCTTTACTATACCCTTAGTGATAGTTTTTCCTCTAATTGTAGTATTGATTCTTAAGGATACTAGAGATGTTTGTATTTCTATTTTCCATTTTTGCACGAAATCTAAGTCGATGAATGAGTGCATGGTTCCCTATGTCAAACAAAACAAGAGTTAGTTGACTAGCAACCAGAATTTTATCTTATTAGTTTTAGACACTAAGTAAAGTTCTTTTAAGTTTCAGATAAAAGAAAATCTTTTATATTTATTAGATCCTATAGTACTATTAAATTTAACCTTTTAAATCCTAAAAGTAAGTTAAATGACTATAAGTAAGGTAGGTATGTGCTTGTTACTACATTGCCCTCATCATCATCTCTTATTGTAGCTAGAGATATATCATGATAGTTTCCTATATTCTCATCCTCCCAATAACTTGCATCAATTCCTATTGGTCCTAATTAACAATAAAGAGAAGAGTGAATTAATTGATATCAAAATTTAACTTCTTTTTCAAACACATTTGGAAATCACCTTTTGATTACCATTAGTGAATTTTAATTAAGTATTGCAACGAAACAATTAAGTGCGCAATGAAATAAATAAATAAATAAATTGCAATAATGTAAAAGAGTAAGGATTAAAAAAATCATATAATTGATTTACAGTGGTACAACCTTGTGCATTAATCTATTCTTCTAGCTTCTATTACTTGGGACCTGATTGTTTACTTGAATTTGTGCAATAACTTTAGTTTACTCTTCTCACTAATAGTAATAAAATTTACAAAATCTTTCCCACTAAATATAGTAAAATTTTGAACACTTCAAAAACTAAAATTCACAAATGAAATAAATAAACAAACAAGAAATGAAATTAAGTAGATATGAAATTATAACATAATAAAGAGCATAAAAAATTCAAGCCCTAATTTCACAACAATAAGAAGATAGTTCAATATCTATTCAATCTCACAATGTGGAGAGATAGATAGATAGAGATAGACACACACACACACACATAGAGAGAGAGAGAGAGAGAGAGAGAGAGAGAGAAGGAGACTTATTTACTAATGATGGCAATAGTGGCTCCTAAAGAGTAGACAAAGCACTACTAGCTCCTTCATTGTGATTATCGAGAGTAGTGTAAGCTCTCTAAATGTTGTTAACATGCAAGATCAAATACTCAACTTCTAAATTTTCACTATCTAATTTCTGTATATCCAATGATTAATGGCATTACAAATTTTGATTGAATGGGTTTGAAGTCTATGCTACCAAATGTAATGGTAGAGTACTATAGCAAGAGAAAGATCCATAGTGTTATGGTAGCATCTAAGTGATGAGAGAGAGAGAGAGAGAGAGAGAGAGAGTACGTTGTAGTTTCTCACTCTTGAATTAGGGTTTTCCATTTTACTATTGGAACCTCAATGTCTCTTCTTTGTTTTTACTTTTGTAATCTTTAGTAAAGATATGATTTTTACATTAAAGTCTAAGAGCTTTTAAGGTTTTGATAGATGGGTGAATTGAGAAAGAAATGGATGATGGATTTTTGTAAAATAATGCATAATGAGAGTGAGAGAGAGAGGATGATGGGTTTTTGTAGAATAATACGTAGAGAGAGAGGGAGAGAGAAAAGGGACAATGGGTTTTTACGAAATAATGTGTGGAGAAAGGAACTAAGAGGGGGGTTATGTTCATTTTTTTTTTTATAACTAAAGAAAAGAAAACATTTTTTCATTTAAATATTTTTCCCTCCTAAGTGAATTATTATCCTCCTGCTTGAAAAGTAGTTGCTTCCCCTACAAGTACTTTTTGGGACAGTTTAGCTTAATTGCCTTAAAAGGCATGCCTTAATGTAATAAAATTGTTGTAGCTTATGATTTACCTATTGGGCTTTTGTATAAAATGGAAGTGTGAATTTTAAAAAATTATTCTCATGAAACAAACAATTTACTTTAAATCTCACTCATGGGATCCATGTAATAGCTTGAACAAACATTCATATCAACATTATCATATCTTAAACATAAGCTTGGACATGATATAATTATGTAACTAGATATCAGTCTTAATATTCTTATCAAGATCATGATTGAATCACTAATATTGGATAAGTTTAGCACTCCTAGAACACCACAATGTTGGCATTAGCCGATATACACTTTGCTCACACATGGTAGACCAAAGAACCCAACACACATTCCACTAAACTTTTAACCACCTTTGACTGCCAAGCATTGAAAGGAGTAAACACAATTCACTCGCTTGAGCTCAACTTCAATTATATTAATTAAAACTAACTAAAGACTATACCAAGATTAAAATTTAGTTAGAAATCCTCTAGATTCCCCTCTAAAAGATTAGTATTTGGGGGTTAGTTTGGTGACTAAGGTATAGATCCTACTACACCAAACTTAAGATTAATTCATGAAACTTAATTAGAATAGAATTGAGATTGAAGTAACAAAATAAATCAAAGGAAATAGCTAATGGGAGAGAGAGGTAGACAACGCACATAGGAGGTAAGAAGCAAGTAAAGAAGTCTACATCATTCTCTAAAAAGAAAAAAAAAAGTGTCATGTACACGCTAAGCATTTGTGCTTGTTGCACTAAAAAAGGTGGAGGTGAATGTGAGCCTTTGGATTTTACTTATGTAAAGCTAGCATGGTCAATCCATGGCTCTCAAATTTTCTCATTCTAAGCCAATTAAAAATCTACCCCACATTCCAGCTCACCTAGATACCCATGTGCATGTAAACATAAGACATGGGCTTTTAATTAATTTTAGGTTTAACATAAAGCATTAAAACTAGTTTGCTCTTTCTTTACTCATGGCACCAACTAGAATGAATTAGGACCATCATGGCCTTTTCCAATGATCTCAATCCAATTTTGTTTCACAATTAATATCTATGTTCTTAGGAGCACCTTGATCATTTGATTAATTTTAATTCTAGATAAAATTACTTGATTCTAATTGCTTTTCTTGATTTCCCGACAACTTCCATTACATATTTAACCCCCAAACTTCTTAATATTATGTTCGATCCTCTAGGTCCCTTTTTGTAGTGGTTGTGCCATCACTAAGCATAGACTTAAAATTCTTAGTTATGTTCTTTTACCTACCCAATGCTTTATGAAAAACCTCTACCATTTAGGCTTACCGTAAACCCACATATGTTATCTTATCTCTTTGTTTTGATATCTTGGATTAATATATGCATGAATAGGTCATTAAGAATTTAAACATTTGCATGTTTTGGTAGAAAAGACTTAGGATTAATTTAATCTTGCATTTAACATACTTCGAAGTGGCTTAAGATATATGACATGCCTAAAAGAAATCAATGGATTTTGTCTCAAAACATCACTATGCCTCATGAATGCTTCAATTCATATCTAATGACCAACTAAAGACTTATGTATTATTCATGTTTTATTGGTTCCAAAGAGTAACGTTCACATGCAAAGTCTACATGATAGGAATCAAAATCCTACAAGACCTATCATTAGGGAAAAAGCTAAAGGATTTTAAATCTTGGCAATGAGGGTCCTCTTTGAACAAACCGACCTTAGAATTATTTATATACTAACCTCTTTTCTATTACTTATGTATTGTGTATTCCAGTAGGCATACTTGTCGGGTTTTACGGGGCGATGGACAAATCACTAAGACTTAGCTTATGGGTTATTCATGGACCGACTTAAACCGAAGATGAGCTAGACTGATGGATTCCATTGAAGAGTTGGCTTGTTGAAGACTATTTTTGTATTTTTTATTTTCCTTGTACCATTTATTTTGTAAGATTTTGGGACATTTTATTTGGTTGTAATTGTTAGATTTAGGACCGACCACCTTTTAACGGCATAGATGTAATTGTTTTGTCATTTTAACCCTAAGTGGAACAAGTATAAATACTTGTTAAAGTAGGGTTTGTGAAGTAAGTGGAGAGCTAAACAAAGGCTACCTATTTTTCATGAGAATTAGGGTTCTTACTCCAATTTTCATAAGGCTCTTATCAATTCTTCAAAGATTGTAGCAAGTGGCAACTTAAGGATTTATGAGTCATATCAATTCCTTAATTGATTCCATTTCATGCTAATGTGTCATATATAGTTTTGATTTGAATTATGTCCAATTTGCTCTTGATTTCACATCATTTTTAAAGTCAATTTTACCATTGGATTGATTACAATTTAGTGAAATTAGATCCTAAATTGTATTGTCATTGTGAAGTATTCAATTCTAGTGGAATTTGCTATTATTACGTGGAAGCTTTTGCATAAGGGGTTCACGCCATTTTTTTTATATTCTTGATCACTGGATTTCCATTTGTTCTTATATTGAGTGCTTAATCCAATTGAGTACATCATCATTTGGTGTTAAGGTTATTTGATTTACAAATTAGATTCAAAAGGGATTAGGGTTCATGCCACTTGTGGAGGTGTTGATCGGAATTGCTCCATTAATTGAGTGCATGTGCTTTAGTCATTTTAAGGTACCCCACTACGACAATCAGATTAATCGCACAGATCTAAAGATTAATCAAACATATGTGATGTGCCTAAAGGGGGGTCAAGCACAATCAACAAAAAGGGATGAATTGTCAATGATCATCCACGCCACAAACAAAGGAAAAGCCTCAATATTCCAAATGAAATTCCGAAATTGTGATGAATTACAATATATCAAATGACAATTGCTAGAAGGGAAAACGAAATGGTATTCAAATTCAATTCAAAGTTGCTTTCAAATTTCGAAATTAGAACCCTAATTTCATAAGAACAAAAAGTACATAAAAGTAACTAAATCCTCACCAGATATGACTCACTAGTTTGGAATTAGGATCAACTTGTAATTTGTTGATATAACACACAACAAATCCAAGTCAACTCGCTACAATTTCACTAAGGAAATTGATAAGAGCAAATGCTTGAAAGAGTCACTCTCTCTCACGGCAAAGGGGGTGTATTTTCTCAAATGTTCAAAAAGCTCCTCAAAAACCCTAATTTGCAAGTATTTATACTTGCACCCTTTAGGGTTAGAATGACTAAAAAATCACAACTATGCCACTATAGGGTGGCCGGTCCTAAAGGTAAAATACAACCAAATAAAATGTCCCATAAAGCTTACAAAATAAATGGTTCAAACATAAATTACAAGTAAAGAAAATAATCTTCGGCAGGCTAGCTTCATGATGGAATCCGTCGGTTCAACTCATCGCCGGTTCAGGTCGGTCTATAGATAACCCACAAGCTGAGTCTTAGTGAGTTTATCCATCGCCTTGTGAAACCAAATAAGCATACCTGTTGGAATATACAATTCATGAATAAGATAAAAGAGGTTAGATAATAATTTATTCCGAGGTTGATCTGCTTGAAATGGGCCCTCATTGCCAAGATTTGAAATCCTTCAATTTTTGTCCTAATGATAGGTCTTGTCGGATTTTGATTCCCATCAATATGGCATTGTATTTTTTATTTGTTATGTTAGTAGACAAGTAAATGTACATATAAGCAAAAATGATGAGGTCTAAATGTATTTAAGGGAGGAAAATGCACAATTTTAAATTTTAAAAGTAGTGGTGTATTTATAAAATTTTTCAAGAATGATCTTGCAAGTTACCCTTGTATTAATGGGTATATAATAAAAAATTCGACCATTATGATATGTTAAGCTGCAAAAATATAGCTTATCTGAATTGTTACTGGCTTCCTTTGTAGATACGTGCATATGGGTTTCCACACCAATCATGTTAGGTAGCTATTACATATTCCCTTCAACTAGCAAAAGAAAAATTGAACCATGGTATGTAATTTTCAATCTCAAAATTTAAACCACATCTCACAAAACTTTTATTGATTTAATGACACAACAACCTGCTTGAACATAATACTAGCAAATGCTATCTTCAATATTTTGAATTTTCATGCAATGAAATAGGGTTTAGACGCCCGATAGGGTTGAGAACAAGAGGATTTGCCATTGCTCCTGAATAACCATTCACCACTTTTATGTCTACCTTCTCGTCATTTTTCAGTTTCCAATCAAAGCATTGAACTAAAGCTCCAATTGCTGTGTGCATCACTCTAGTCGCATGAGCCAACCCTATACAAGCTCTCCTCCCACTTCCAAATGGAAGAAAATGAAAATGTTGACCTTTCAATTCCATCTCATTATGATCTATCAAGAACCTCTCTGGCTCAAACTCCTCTGCATTCTTCCATGTGTTTGGATCATGCATGATCGCATAGGCGTTGATCAAGATCTTGGTTCCAACCTTTATGTCATAGCCGTTGATTGTGGTGTCTTTATTGCATTTGCGACGGAGGAAAGGCCCTGGTGTGTGCAGCCTAAGGGTTTCCTTGACGATTGCTGGGAGATATGGGAGCTTTGAGATGTCTGATTCATTAACTAGTCGGGTGGAGCCCACTATAGAGTCTATTTCTTCCCTAAGCTTGGTAAGGACTTGGGGATGGTCAATCAACTCCGCTATGGCCCATTGCATGGACGCCGATGTTGTATCAACACCTGCTATTAGAAGATCCTGCAATAAAGATTGAAATAAGCAACGCTATCATCTCTTACATAAATAATTTTTAAAAGTTCTTGTAACTTATGCCTTTTCATCAGTAACGTGTTTTGCCCATTCATAATATTTTATTTTTGTCATTTATACCGTTCTTGTTATTAATATCTTTCATTCATTAACGATTCTTGTCTTTTGATTATTTATCCAAGAGAAATGACATTTATGCAAAAGATGATATTCATGGAGTTGTAAACTTTGCATGGCAAAGCATACATACAAATTCTTATATCCCTATAGCTCTAGGGGTTGAACCCTTTATAAATGGCATTTCATTTCATATAGATGTGAAATCATAAATAAGGATTCTTCAATAAATACTTATGTAATTAAAAAATAAAATTTGTATAATATGTATTTAAAACAATTAATGAGCATTTATTACTAATATGTTAATTTTGATTTTGATAAATTATAAGAAGGTGATCATTTGATTTTGGTAAATTACAAAAAGGTCATTAGTGTTTTACTACTCTTACATGCAAGTGATTAACAAATGGATAACCTCCGTTTCTTAATTTGGTGTTAATCGGAACATGTAGTCTAGAGTATTATTAAATGATTTAAGAAAATAATATAAATAAAAATTATTATAAATAAGAAAAAAAAAACTAAAAATAAAAAAGAAAAACATCAATTGTTGCTATTAAGATGGCTAGGGGTAGCAACCGGTGATTTTTCCCTTTTTTTATTTTCTGCATATTTTTATGAAATTATAAAACTAAATATTTTTTATAATATTATTTTATTTAATTAATTATTTGTGGACCAATTAGGTGTCGACATGTGTCCCTATCTATTGTTAAGGCAAACTAAGAAACTTAAATCATGTTTATCCCAAAAAAAAAAAAAACATGTATTACCTTCTTACAAAAATTCAAAATATTCTAAAAAAATAAATTAAAAAAGAAAACTTACTAGGAAGAAATGCTTAATCTGGTCTCTTGTTAATCTGATTTCAGCAGTGGGGTCTCTATAGGTCTCCAACAAAATGTCCATGACATCCTTCTCTTCATCCTCAGAGTTGTAGTTGTCTTCATACTCCTTAATTATTTGATCAAGCACGATGTCAACCCGCCTGAGTGCCATTCTGAGCCTTTTCCCGTTTCCGAATAGGTCAACATACTTTAATGGACCGTGCACTTCAGCAAAGCTCAGCTTTGCTCCACACGCCATCGCGTCCATCACTATTTCCCTTAGCTCCTTGGCTTGATTAGGGTTTTTAGAGCATCTCTTGCTCATTGCCATCCTACAAAGCATGTTGTTCATAAGGGTCGAGATTTCTGTGCTCAAGTCGCATGATTCTCCTTCTTCATGACACCTCCACATGGATCGTAACAGTTTCATGGTCTCGTCCTCTCGTATGTGAAAGAACCGATCGAGTTGCGGTCCGGCAAGCAACTTAGTCATGCACAACTTCTTCATGAATCGCCAGTATGCCCCATAAGGCGCATTAACGAACTCAGCTTCTTTATAGATGTTATGATGCGAAGGTCCGAACACAAACTTGGAAGCGAATTCCACATCATGAGTTTTCAAGATTTCTTTAGCTATGGGTGCGCTTGAAGCAACAATGAAGCGTGATGAGCCAATTCGAATTTGCATTAGAGGGCCATACCGCTGAGCCAGAATTTGTAAGGATTTAGGTAAAGCGGAGGAGAGTAGATGGAAATGGCCCAATATGGGCAGGGCCGGAGGGCCCGGTGGTTGTCGGAATTTGTTTGATGGTTTGACGAAGAAAGAGTGCATCAAGTGGATGCATAAGAGGAACAATAACAAAGATAGAACGCAAGAGTACATAGTATCGACACCCATATTCTCCATATAGCTCTTGCTGGCCGTGGCTCAAGTCTTTATTATATAGTAGTACGCATGCGAGTGCAAGTGGTCATTAAGAATCTCGGATGGTGATTTTCACTTCACAAAAAAAAAAAAAAGAAAAAAAAAGGCCACACTTAATGTAAAACTCGAGAAAAATAAATAAAAATTAAAAATAATAAGATCGGGAATAAATTGAATTAAAAAGAGTTTAGTATCAAGAACAATATAATCATTCAATAAGGAAGGTATTACTAGACCACTACATGTCTATGGACAAAATAAGATAAGAACATGCTATTTGATTGTTTTATTGTTGCATTGGTGTATGCGATTTACGTTATACTCAATTATGCGCATGTGTTTATGGGTTATATGTATTGGGTATTAGCTTATTCTTCGAGGATCATTTTTTTTTAGTTGCAGGCATAAATGAACACACTTCCTATGACGAAGATTTAGGGTCATATGCGTAGGATTGGAGCGATGTAGAATACTGCTGCTACTATTATGACTAAGCGAGGAAGGAAATTTGAAGTCCTTAACATAGCTGATATGGTGATTACATTGGAATAGGATAGAATAGTTAATTGTTAGAATATTAACTAATTTTAAATTTTATTATAATGATGTACTGAAGATATTAATCATGCCATATAAATAGACGTCTTTTGTGTCAGGGATTAAAATTAAACTTGTTTCTTCTTAATTCAACTGTCTCGTTGCTTCTACTAATAATTTTAAATGTAATATTGGATGTTGACAAGAGATGTGATGTCAGGCATGATGTTTATACGTGAATTTGTATTATTAATTTCTCTCTTAGTTGGGATTACGCAATTGAAACTTGGAACATTTTATAGATATCAAATCAGTCGAAAAAGGGTCCGGTTCAATGATTGCCATCCAGTGATAGGCAAAGTAGAGGTGTTTTAGGTGTTAATGGTCATAACTTTTCATGGTTATCAATAATGATTGAAATGTATTTAAGCCGTTAGTCTTTAGGATTTTTCCATGCCTTTTAGGCAAACAACACTCAACTGGCAATGCTCATAATATTAAATTTTTGTCAAAAATGAATCTTTACATTAATTACAAGGTAACTCTAGCAGGTATGTATCATTTTTTTTCCTTTTTAGTATTTAGTTTTTCTTATCTTCAATGCATGTAATTGCCCAATGAAATTGTAGAAATAATAAAATGAGTAGAAGTGAAACTTAGAGTTTTAATTAAAATTGGAGATTCTTCACAAAGCCTTCCGGACACGCTTGAAGATGTGAGGCTAAGAGTCTTACTGGACATATGCTCTACTAAGATGTGATCATAGGGAACAAGTTGATTTATTCTCTTTTAATATGCACACAATTCAAATGTATCCATCCCAGTTCCGATCGGTGAGTTGTGTGATAACGTAATAGAATCATAATATATTTGCAATATTAGAACCCTTACTAGATCATGATACATATCTAAATGAAAAATAAGTTTAAGCTATTTCAAGGGATACAAGGTTTCTACGGTCGAGTACATAAGATAATCACTTCACGAATAAAAACTGAGAAATTAAGTGGTCCTAGATATTAAGCGTGCTGTATGCGATGATTAAATTGTTTTTATTTATTTATTATTATTATTTTATTTTATTTTTTGCAATTATGATCAGCTAGGACCATTTTATGTCAATTTAGGGCCCGTGATCATTAAGGACCATTTTATGTCAATTTGGGGCCTGTGATCATCAAGGACCATTTAACGTCAATGCATGTTATGTGACCTAGATATGGATTAAACAAGTTAATTTGAAAAGCACACATCATGTAGTTATCGAAATCGGATTGATATATCAATAATTATCTTGAATCTTTTTTAATGACTATGATATATATACTAAAAAAATAAGAAAAAAACAGAGGTAGTTGTTATTGCAGAGTAATATTATTGAAATATCCTTTCATTTTAGGGTCTCATTATCTGAAAGTTATATTATAATGATAAGTTGGAAGTATAATTGAATTCAGTGAGGCTACCTAGTACCACTTAACAATATATAATATGGATATGATAATAACAATCATAGTGTCCACTTAAATAATTCCTAATGACGATATGTGTGTGTCCAGTAGCTAGGATTTATCCATTTCCAACGGTGACTTTCAATAATTGTTGTCCTTCTATTTGGTGCTCATCACTCGAAAGCAGCATAATGCAATTTCCGTTAGACTTACACTGATTTTAATAATGGAATTTGTATATCTAACATAAAAAATGTAGGTATATGGTGGACTAAATTATATTTACATTAATCTCAATTAAGCCTAATTATAACTTGCACCGATTATAAATTAATAGCAAGATCTAAATAATTAGACCCAAATGTAAGAATAACTTTGGAAGTTGTAGTTTAGGAGGCTTGAAACAAGGTTAATTATTGGTCCAGGTGTACATAGCTAATTGGTTATTCTAGTCATTAGTTAGTTTTTATTTTTAGTATAAATAGCAAGCTTGTACAATTGAAACTATTAACAAAAATAACTACTTTTTCAGAGCTTCTCTTCTTCTTCTGCATTGCTTTCTTGTTATACTGATACAACACACTAGTACATAGATGATATACAGTATTTGATTCAGTGGTAGAGCACTACTTTATAGATAATAATTCTTACTGAATATTCAAGTGTTATATCACTTGCAAAACTCAATATATATATATGTAAGATGTATATTAAAAAATATAATCCCATACAATTATTTTGGCATCTACCCCTTTTTGTCCCATGGGATGCACACCCAGTGGATCCTAGATTTGTGGTCTTATTATTTTCCGAATTTGTGTATCTATTTTTTAATTCCAATTTTGTCGTTTTTGGCC